>JAWMRA010000023.1:2957371-3033893 GCA_035584735.1 Pseudotriccus pelzelni | reverse complement strand
GTCCAACCTGGCCTTGGACACTTCCAGGGATGGGGCAGCCACAGCTTCTCTGGGCAACCTGTGCCAGGGCCTCACCTGGATAAACTGTGGAACACCCCAACCCAACTTCAAGTAGCCCTTTTTATTTATTTATTTATTTTCTTGGGGGAGGGACATCCATTTCTAATTTCTCTCAAAATGAAATTAATAGCTGTAAAAAATTACCCAATATAATAAGGAATACCTATGGGGTAGAATGTTCATCTTCCACATCAGTGAATCAACCCCCTGCCTTTTACAGTCTCTATTTCAAGCCTGACAGGAATCAGTGCCACGATGAAAACATTCCAGCTTTGCATTGGTCACTATACACTTTCCTCTCCTTGTTCAATAATAAACCCTCCCCCAATAATTAGAAAAATGCTACAATCACAGGCTTTTGAAAATCCAAAAGAATGAGAACAAAACCACTTGCACAGAACTTATCAAGCCAGTCTTTCCCTGATATCAGATAACCTCCAGACTTGACCCAGTTCACTTGGATCTGTCTCTGTTGAGATGAATCCAACTCAGAAGTGCTAAAGCTATAATCAAGTATCAAGGCAAGGATAGACTTGTCCAATGCCAGAGCCACCACAAATTATTTCTTAAAGTCAAGCTTTTATCTGTTATTGGTTCCATTGGCATAGATATGGTGCCAGCTTAAGATATGAATTTAGAAGTGATTTTTGTCACTTGTAGGAAGTAGTTAACTCTGATTCAACAGCCAAATCTAGAGAGCAAGATATCCGAGTAATTTAATGTTAGAGACTGGGAAGGCTTTGAAGAAACAAAACACAGAGGAAATATTGAATATCACAGAGCCAGCAGTGGCAGCATTCTTCTGAAAGAAATACAAGTGTACCTAATACACCTGAAAGGCTGTAAATAAAGAAGAATTGACCAGTTAAAAGCTACAGCAGCATGACAAAGAACAGGGTTAAAACCCCACTAAGCAATAACTGCGGCTTGTTCCTAAGAAAAGTTTCAAACGGTGCTCCAAGGAAAACTCTGGTTGCTCCAACTCCTTTGGGGTCTCATTAGATCTTTGTTCCATGGCTGCACAGCAGCACCACTCATTAGGAAGCTGCTTCCCAGGTAGCCACTGTGAGGTGCCTGTGGCTCTTGCTCAGCCTCCCTGTCCCTGCAGGGGCATCCACAGTGACACAAATCATCCTGATCCAGTCGGGCTGCCAGCACAGCAAGGAGAATAAAGTTTCCCAGAAACTTCTCCATTCCCGAGCGCTGAGCAGGATTCAAGTCCTCTCCAGCGTGTCATTAGCAGAGACCTAGTTAAAGGCATCCTTTTATACAAAATTCATTTACAACAGCTTTATGTAGAGGAATCAACAACTGTTCTGTGCAGAGTTTTATTACAGCTTCTCTTGTCTTGCTGCATTTATCAAGGCTCTCAGCCACACTCCTCTGCTCCACCAGCTCATCCATCCTCTGCACTTGATCCAGATCTCCCTGGGACACAGATCACACAGGTGGTTCTGGTCTAACAGAGCATCTTCCCCAGCCCTATCCTTATCTTAGTCCCTCCTTTTCCCACTGCAGCAAAGAGCATTTGTAGTGATTGAATGCCCACTCTCCCCACATCCTCATCTTTCTCCACCGAGTGTCACAGCCCATCTCTGCTTTATTCCTCTCATTCATCACGACGTTACAACCCTCTGGACGCACCAACGGGGCTTTCTGAGCTCAGTGTCTGCAGTTATTCCATCTCACAACCATAACCACTGAAAAAGCTTTAGCTCAGCTGAGCCCTCACCACGGGGAGTTACTCCATGTCAACAAAAGCAGTGAAGTCTCAAAAAGAAAACAATTAAGGGATGACATTTATCTTGAAGTCCTCAGGAATCCTGCTCTATTTTAGGACCATCACCTTCCACAGCTCTGTGCCCCAACTGCTCGAGAGCCTCATCACACCTTGCCAGAGGCCTTTACTTTGCATCACCTGCAGGGACAGCTCACCTCAATCAGTTTTGGGATGCCCACGGGAACACTTAACAAAAGAACCGGCTTTGCATTCTTCCCAAAGTTTACAGGGAAATGTTTATCAGACTCTCCCCAAACTCCTGCAATTTAATCAGTTACATGATATAATTTGAATTTAGTAAGTCCTTGAAGCAACAGCAACCCCAGACCTAACATACACCTCAGACCAACTCCCAACACAGGGACTCAAGTCTCATGATGTGTTTAGTTATTGTCATTAGAAACTAAATTATACCTATTTTTGGTGTTGGCACAGTGAGGTGTTACACTGACAGGGGAGGTTAATTTTTCAAACTAAAAATACAGATACTAAATTAAATCTGAATTATATTACCCTTTTCTACATTATTTAATGAAACATCCACACATTGATAAATACAAAAACGAATGAGACAAAGCGGATTTCCACAGAAATTCATTCTGGAGGACTTCAAACATACCTTGATACTGTTTGTTCTTTCTGCCCAGCCAGTCGTGACTTGTGATCAACCAGTTCATCAGAAACAAACTGATAACAACACTTTTAAGAGCTCTAGTTACAAAACCAGACCTCTACTCATAGAATAAACTGAATTATTAGCACTTACTAGGACAGTGTTAACTGCCCAAGCATAACCCAAGACAGTTGGTTTCAACTGGCAAGCTGGTCCCGACACGGATGCAAGCACAGATTCCATCCCTGCTGCCCTGGGATGGCTCTTGTGCCCCGAGGGGCAGCTTTGCTGCAGTGTTCATCTGCATGAGACTTTGTGTGCCCTAGTTACCACCAAACTCACTTCCAGGCTCCAAGGAGAATCTTCATTCAGTGCCAGCATTGCACTTCCCAAACATACACGAAGAAAGGACGTTAAAAACCATGTACTTTCAAGCTGCAATGTTTTGGGAAGAATTCTTTGCCTGTGGTAACCCAGAATTTTGCCCATTTAGCACAAACACAAGTTTGAGTTTGCCTACAAGTGTTAATAAAATCTAAAAATATGTATCCACATTCAGTCACCTCCAAAAGCCAACTGCTGCTGGTATTTAAATACCTCCATTTATTACACTGTTCAAATAAATTTCTCTATATTTCAGTAGATTATTAAATGCCTTCCCAACCCAAGTTACATGTCAATGCAACAACCTCCTGCATTTAAAAGCTCTAAGATTAATGTACCATAATATTAAAATTGCAATGCACCCTTGACGACACAACCTCTGCTCTGTCCATTAATTCTTCCTTTCTTGGAATAACTGTATTTCCAACCAACAACCAACTTCAGAAATCCTTTTTTTTTTTTTTTTCCAGAAGAGTGACTTGTCACAAATAAAGTATTTCCTCTGTTCTTTTCAGGCCCCTGTTCTGATAATTTGTATGCCTGAGGCTTTCCCCCTGTAACCTACCAATTTCAGACACCCTTTTGATAACACATATGGGTCATCACCTTCAACCGGGCACTCCAAGACAGGTACTTCCAGAGGTCAGAAATTCTTTGAACTCAGATGACAGCATGTCACAAATCACTTCAAAATAATCTAAGGCTCTAGAATTATGATAAATAAATCAGACCTACTGGGGGGAAAAAAAAAAAAAATCAAACATGAAGTTGCATGAACTATGCCTTGTGTCGCTGCACTGGGGGAAAAGGGTGAGACCTGATTTTTATTTCCATAAGGGGAATGACTACAATATCTGCATTTGTGTTACAAGCTCTCCAGGGCTGCCAGAGGACTCACTCACAGCCCATTAACACAGGAAGCACAGGAAGCCTTGGGATGGCAGGAGATGCTGCTGAGGAGTCAACACTTCGTGCCTGAAAAGAAGGACGACCATTAGAATGAGAATGGTTTGGGTGGGAAGGGACCTTAAAGATCATCTCGTTCCACCCCCTGCCATGGGCAGGGACAACCTGGCCTTGGACACTTCCAGGGATCCAGGGGCAGCCACAGCTTCTCTGGGCAACCTGTGCCAGGGCCTGCCCACCCTCTCAGGGAACAACTTCTTCCTAATACCTAAAACCAGATCTCCACTCTTTGGGTGTGAAGCCATTCCTCTTGTCCTGTCACTCCAGGCCCCTGTAAATAGTCTCTCTCCATGTTACTTGTAGCCCCTTCAGGTGCCAAAAGGCCACAATTACATCACCCCAAGGCTTCTCTTCTCCAGGCTGAACTACCCCATCTCTCCCAGCCTTCCCTCTGATCACCCTGGTGCTTCCTCCGGACTCTCTCCAGCAGCTCCATGTCCTCCCTGTGCTGGGCCTGCAGGGCTTGGAGGCAGCTTTGCTGGTGGGGTCTCACCTGAGAGGGCAGAATTGCCCCTTCCCCTGCTGCCCACGCTGTGGGATGAACCCAGGATACCTCCGTTAGCCATTCCTTATTCCCACACAAGCAGCCTTTGTATTAACACCCGGAGAGAGGTCTCTGGTGACGTACAAATAACACACTGTTTCTTTCAAAGCACCTTTGGTTCCTTCTCCTACAAATCACAACTTCAAAAGCTTCTTTTATCCTGCACGGTTGCCCCAATAAAACTCATCACTTTCCATTGCATACATAATTTCCCTTTGATATTCCTTGGCCAGAACAGAGTTGATCTGTGCATCCCACAGTGTCCCAGCAGGCATTAACATCCACCTCCTGCGTGTGCCCAGGGAGCCCCGGGAACGCTGAGCGGAGCTGCCCCGGCTCCAAGGGTCACCTACGGCAATTTGTCAGTAGTTCCCTCTTCATCAAAAATTTAAAGACTGCTGAATTTCTGATGATCCCACTGCCCACAGTAACACTTCAAATACCTTTTCTTAACGGAATGTGCCGCTCTCCCTCATCCCTCTCCCATAAACAAGAGCAGAGACTCCTTAAAGTCATGGTATAGGACGAGCAAAACACATCCTGCCCTTGAGATGGGCTTCAAATCCCATTAGGTGAAACTCAGGCAGTTCCATTTACCTGGAACTGGGCCATGAAGGGAGCAAAGTGTCACAGAGTAGTAACACACCATCTTCACAAGCACTTAGGAAAACAGAACAAAAAAAAAAAAAAATCCAACACAAACCTGAAGTCTTTCCCAAGCTCCCTCCCAACATGGAGAATTTAAAAAAATTAGAAGTGAGACAACAACACAAAAAAAACTATAGACAGCTCACTAAATGACACCAGGTGAAACAGCAACACACTCAATCCACTTCAAAAGTGTTGATAATATATTACTCTGGAACTCAAAGGCATAGAAAACTCAACTCAACATCCAAATGCACTAAAACTGACAACAGTAGGGCCCGGTGTTTAACTAATTTTTCATAAAGAAGGTGTTATTTTGATTTACAGAACTTCCCATAACAAGTATTTCTGCTCTTAAGCCCAAAAACACTCATCAAAATGTACACTCTAGCCTTTCTGGTCTCTCTCACTGCAGGAGAAACTCAGAAACTCAATCAGACCAGACAGAAACAACATTTCCAACCCACTAAACTTCTCTTATACTGACAATTTAAACTGCAACATATGAGAAAAATCATTCTGTGTTGAATACCTTTATAGCTGACAAATTAACCAGTCAGTACACTTTGGGCTTAGAAAATCTTTGAGATTTTAAAGGTAAAACAGTAAAAAGAGTTGCCAGCTGTATGTATGTATACACATGTACATACATATGTACTTACAGCTAATCTATAGAGATAAAATACATGCAGCAATCTAATAACGTAAACTAAACAGACAATTGCAGACAAATCCCTTCCTTCTCACCCTCTCTTTCCTTCTTCCAAGTCTCATTAATGCTCAAGTGCCTACAAGAAAATTTATCCAATTATAACGGCATTTTTGTCATATGCCCAACTAAATACAGGAAGAAATCCTTAATGCACAAGCACGTCTTTAAAACACCCAATCAAAACTTAAAAGATGGCCTGTGTATTGCATTAACCAGCATTTTCCAGGAAAAGCGGTACAGTTACTTCTCTGTTTTCAATGGAATCGGAAAACCAACTTCCTAACAGATGTGAGGATGAGAACCTCTAAGAGCTTGGGCTCCACCTCTCCCATCCAAACACCATCACGGGCCTTTTGTGGCTTTCCACAAAGCTCTGGACTCAACCTTGCTCTTAAATGGAAAAAGCCTCCAAAACTTCCCATTTGAAACTCTTTAACAGTGCATTTTCACTCCGACTTTTCTGGCCAATTCACTCAGAGCAAGACAGGGCAGCCTTTCCCAGTCCGCCTTGCAGGGCTCCGATGGCAAAGCCTGCTGGGTTGGGTTTGGGTTGGGGTTTTTAACCATCCATTCAGCTTTGTACAGAACTCAGCAGGGAGCCATTACCAGGGCTAATACATCGGAAGCCCAAACAAACAAATGTATTCTGTGACTCTAAGGGAGGTGATTGTCCTCTGCATGGGTCCCCTGGCACATCTGCACACTTACACGTGGAGGGGAATTTAGTATTTTATTATTACACATTTGTTCGTTGTTGGCCAACAGAAATGAAATTCCGTAGACCAGAACTGGTGCAGACTTGCTGGTGAGACACTCTGCTCCACATTAACGCTTCTCTTCTTTCCTTAAGCCTCACACACAGGGTTCCTTTCTCCCTTTGAAGAGAAATAAGCCAAGAGGAAGAGACAACCTACAGGCACGCTGACCTGAGAACCCACAGGTTTATTTTCTGCCTCATGGCCAGGTGAACACAAGGGCTCCTTTGTTGTCTCTTCTATCTAGAGTTTTCCCCACAGTAGGCAAGGGTGAGGTGTCACATGTATCACCGAACCGGCAGTAAATCTTGTTTTTAAGGTCAGCACACCCACACCTGAGTACAACAGTGTTTACCCCAACACGCACACACTGGACAGATTTCATAGAAAACAGCTCAGTGAGACATGGGGCAGTTTGGGTGGGGAAGCCAAAGCTCCTCTGGGGAGTCTTCTCCAAAGGTCAGTGCATCCTTCAAGCCGCCTCCAGCGATGGAGAAGGTAAATGAAACACCGGGCCATGCACAGCGCTCTGGGTCAAGGTCACTCCTCACTCTAATTCCCAGCAAACCACCTCACATGGCTGTAGGACTAACACAGCACCACTGGGATCCCTCACCAAGACCTCCCCCACAGGAATCCCAAAATCACTGAGGCTGGAAAACACCTCCAAGGTCATTGAGTCCCCCCTGTGCCCATCCCCACCCTGGACACCTCCAGGGCTGGTGATTCCAAACCTCCCTGGGCATCCCCTGCCAAGGCCTGACCACCCTTTCCAGGGAGAAATCCCTCCTGATGTCCAAAGCCCACTGCCCCACGTGTTCCAGCACATTTTTTGACGTGCAACAGGTAAGGAGAAGTATTGTCTCTGTTTAATTAAAAAAGAGCAATTAATTCCCAAGAACTAAGATACCACGAGGGCAAAATGGCATAAATGCTTCCATTATATAAGTAAACAAGGGGAATAAAGGTAAACCCGTGAAATTTACATTTGATATACAGTTTTCCCAGCATTTTCTGCTTCTTTTGATATATCTCTATCCTGGGAATGGAGGAGCTAGATAGAGGAATTCACCAATTTCGGCAAGGAACTGAGCTTCAGGAGATATGGCCACAGGTACCCTTAATCTATCCTGTCTGTGATTATCTCACTCCAAGTCACATGCAAGAAAATAATCCCCTGCAGCACAGAGCACTGATGTGAAAGGAAAGAAAAGCTCAGAGTCACAGCTGAATGGTTAGAGCTGAACCCATTTCAGCACTTTTTTTTCCCCCCTTCTACTTCTTGAGACCAGGGCAGCTTAATCTGCATTGATGTCTATGAAGTTGCACTCAAAAAGTTATTCAGTCCAAGAGAGTTTCCTCTGTTATGACTAGAAATAAAATGCTCAAATATTTTTATGCAAAGGTTGGTTTTTTCTTTTTTTTTTTAAAGAAACTACGAGACATTGTCTGAAAACCTGAATACTGCTTTTCAGCCAAAATTTCAAACGAGTAGCACAGATATTAACAAAATAGTGAGATTATAAGAGGGAAAAAAAACCACACCAGAAGGCAAAATAATACCCATTGGAGGCAGTGCTAAAGCCATTACAGATGTTCAGTTGATCACTGTGGCTGATTTGCTTGCACATGTCAGCACAGTAACATAATCAAACCATTTTATGGTTACTATTAAGACCACAGAATATGGTGGAATAATTTATCTATTATTTTTATTTTGACAGAACACTTCACCATCTCCTTGCTTTTTCTCTGTTTTGTCTCCCAGTATTAATTTAGATACACACTTGCTTTGTTAACTTAGTGCTGGAAGAGGGCAGTTCCCAGATCCTTATGATGGGAAGGGGAAGAAGGAGAAAGCAAGATGAACAATGAAACTACAGCAGTTAATCTCATTTTTTGCGTAATTTAGATAATATTATTTGGGCATCTTTATTCCTCATGTCTTCATAATTTGGAAAAAGCAGAATACTAGAGGTTAAACTTCCAGTGAGTTCTGTTTCACTGACACTAAGAGAGGGTCTATCCCAAGATTAATGTGTGCAAATACAGCTGATCCACCAAAAGCAGTAAAGAGAGAACCAGACTTGTTTGCCAAACAACTCTGGAACACCTCTTTTATCCTTCACCTGCAACGAGACCTCACTTTTAGGGAGAAAGAAAACAAGCCAGTGTTTAAATTACTTAACAAGATCTCTTTAAATATCAGCACAAGGTTAGATGTGATAAAGATTCTATTGGCTTTGCTGGGTAAATTTGACAGCTTCGGTCTAAAAGAGAAAACCCAAAGAAAACTGGAAGGAGCAGAGAGTTCCACTGAGACAACATTCAGTGGTGATGAACCTAACAATATCTAAAGTACTAAAAAAATAAATAAATCAATTTCTTGATTAGGAACTAAATTCAAATTAGGAAATCTCTGTCTGGCAGAGGTTTGAAAAACATGGAAGGAAAAGGAGACGGGGAGAGAGGTTAATTGGTATGTACAGTATTAAGAGTACCAAGATACAAAATGTCCCTGGCAGGAAAACAAATCTGCAGAAGGGTGACACAGAGCCCATGGAAAGGGATGGAGAAACAAGCAAATTTAATTTTTGAGGTTCAGGAGTTTTAAATATAAATATAAATAATAATAATAATAATAATAATAATAATAATAATAATAATAATAATAATAATGTTCTGAAGTGTGAGTTTGCAGCTCCAGAAAACCTACACTTGGAGCTCTCCTAACCAAAAATCTCCACTTCCCAAATATCACTTCACCCATTCTTCAGGGAGTAACAATTCTTTTCCACCATGTCTAACAGGAAAGCAGCAACAAGCCCCAGGCCCAAGAAGATGCTGTTTTTCTTTAGGATCTCCAAGGTTCACTTCATGTCTTAATGCACTTGGCGTTGCTCTCGCCATTAATCGTGTCCTGCAGACCAAGAAAAAGTGCTTTTCCAGAAATGACCTCAAATGGAATTCATAATTCTTTAAAAACCAATAAACCCACTGAGCCAGAAAGCTCAGCCCTTGTGCAGTGGGCTACAAGCACACAAGCTGCTTCAGTCCCTTTAGCCACAGTCACTTCCACCTTTGATTTAAAGCACAGAGTGGAAACTGTTCATACAGTTCAACAACATACCTGTGTTGTGAGCCAGGAAGGGGCCAGAAGACACAGAAATCCTTTCTGAAAGACTTTACACTACTTCACTCCAGACACACGCTACATAAATTTAATCCATCACTAAATTTGTATTTTCCTGCGCTAAAACCACAGGAACAAAGGCTGCTGGACAGTCCTAATGCTTCTTCCTAAACCTCTCAGACCTAGGGCAGCATCCCATAGCATTTTCCAGCTGTTCCTCCAGAAATCAAGATTTTCTGCATTACATTTCTCTGGAGTTACCCTTATCAAAAGAAAATATGCTGTCTGAAGAATGGATATGTGTGTGCATCAACACACAGATCAGATGAGTTCTGCTTCTTCCTGGCAGGCAGAAGCTCTAAGTTGAATATGAAATTTGAATAATCACATCTGCCAAACGTGACGTGAAAGGTGCTGCAGCTGCTAAAATGTTTGGGATACCTCTGCATGCTTCACTGTACAGGAGAGGGAAGGTGAAAATCAGGACTTACGCTGAAACAGAGCCCTAAAGAACATATTATGCCTGGATTGAAGTGGTACCATTAAACCAAGAACAAAGTATGAACTCATCTACAAAAAAACCCTGGACGAGAGTACTTGAAGCTGTGCCTACAATTAAGTCATAAAAAGTAATTTTAATTCTACAAAGGCTTTTGAAGACTTTTTTTTTTTTGATTAACCAGACCATTAAATTCACCTGACCACAATGAATCTAGGAAGCAAGGTTTTTCAAAGCCTAATATTAAAAGGGACTTTCAAAACTTCTTTCGCTTTCCTATAATATTAATTGGATATACACGTACTTGATATCATGGACAGGAAAAATATTATAATAGAGCTTTGTCAAATAATGATAAGGCCTTGCTGAGACTTTGTTTCTAGAAGTACCAGCATCTTTCAGGTAGAAAAGTCTAAGGTATGTAAAACACCTCCCAGTGAAACAGAGGGCTGTATTTTTTTTTTTTTTAAGTCCCTCACACAATGCAGAGAAAATTCATGGAATTTATCAGAATAATACATCACTCAGGAGGATTTGCAAAGGAACCAGATAAATAACAAATAACAAGCGTGCCCAGAATTATAGTTGCCTGCATCTCTCAAGCAGAGAGGGGAGAACAGGAAAAGGCTGAAGAGGGCAGGTTTAGATTGGATATTAGGAGGAAATTCTTCACTGTGAGGGTGGGGAGACCCTGGCACAGGTTTTCCAGAAAGGCTGTGGACTCCAAATCCCTGGAGGTTTCTCCAGGCCAGGTTGGAAGGTGCTTGGAGCAACCTGGTCCAGTAGAAGGTGTCCCTCCCCGGGAATAAGATGAGCTTTAATGCCCCTTCCAATCCACGATTCTCTAATTCCAGAAACACATTATGAGTTAAACTCCGCAAACGAAAAGTGTCAATGAGTTTTTCATCACTGCAGCATTAAAGTGTAAATAAAAAACCCACAGCAGCTCCCTGCTGCAATCCTTGTTTGTATCTCAACTTCTTATCACATGTGCCATTGCACTACTTCAAATCCCTCTGCCATGCTATCTCCCAGGAAGCACAGGAATAAATCAATCCGAGAACGGTGTGTCCATTACCACCTTTAATTGGGCTTTATTGGACAAGCTGCTGAGTCTTTCAGAAAGGAAAAATGTGGACCCTTACAAACGCAGAATTAGAAGAAATTTACATTAGAATTGCAGGCAGTTCACTGTCTGCAGTGCTTGTTCCCCAGACTTATGCACTCGAAATTTTTCTGAAAATTTGGAGGAAATGCCGATTTTTCTCTCCCTGCTGCAGGGAGCCAAGGGCTGGGAGAAGATCAGCTTTATTACAATACTGTAAAGGGGCATAAGGATAGAGAAGACTATATTTCTTCCGCTTATTTTCCTAAGTTACCTGCAGAGAATAAGAATAACATTCTTCCCTTCTGGATGATGATGTATGCACCAGCTAACAACTCCAAGCCTGGTTCTCTTAAAAATGTCACTCCAGACTATTATCTGCTGGAAAGCGAGCATCCTTGGACACTAAGGGGAAGTATGTCTATGTCATTAGGGATTTATATGTTTGAGACTGACTTGTAATTCTTTTCAAGCTGGAAACACCTACCATGACAGTACCCAAGGTTCTCAAAAAGGCAGTGAGGAATTAAGGGGATTTAACAACCCAAATCAGAACTCATGCCTGCTCTGCATTAGGTAATCGAGACTCCATCTAAGAACAAGAGCAGACTGGAGAAAACTTCAGGTTTAATCCCAAACCTCATCCCTGTTTTCTATCAGTTTCATACATTTTACTTTTATGTTTTAATTTTCTTTTCACAACTATGCAAAGGCAGCTTTTTTGTTCTTTCAGGATAACAAACAGGCATGAGCAGGTAAGTAGGCAGGTTATCAAAATCTGTAACATCAGGATGTTCAGATGCTGGGGGGAAGAGAAGATTGTATATTGAAATAGCTCAACAGCAAGAAGCACGAGGTGATGGGGCTTTGCAACTTCCTTAAGCTGCTTAGCTTTAGATAAAGAGCTTATGCAACTTTCTTAACTCTGGAGAACATTCAGCAAGTGATTCCAAAACTGTTCAAGTTACACTTGGGACAGACACTTCATGAATACTGTCATTCTGCCCCCTTACCAGTGTAAGAGTGAAAAAAAAAATAATCCAATTCTCCCCGCAAAAAACCACCAGCCTCCTCAGATCAGGTACAGTTTAATAGAGGTGGTGAGTTCCACAACAGTTTTCCCTTATGTTCCCTTACACGACATGGGACACAGTACAGTAAGCCCAGCTTCTGAGCAAGAGATTATTTCACATTTCTAAGTGGAACCTGACTACAAACAAGCTACTTTGTGGTCATCTAGCAGTACTTGCAGAAATGAGTATAAATACTATAGTTGTTCTAGTCACCAAACGGACTTATGGTAAGTTGTTCAGATATTTCATCTGAAAATAAACCAATCAACCCACCACGGATCTAGTCAAGAGCACTCATGTGACAGGACGGGGAGAAGGTCAAAGCCTTAAAGTCTTACAACAGACTTGAAGAAGTTCCATCAAAGCTGGGAACTGAATGAACAACAAACAGCAGAGTCACACTACAACCTTTAGAAGTTGTTGAAGAAAAACATGGAAAAAGCTGAGAAGAGTCCATGATCCTTTTCGGGACCTCAGTGGCTTATGGAGAGGCAGAAGATGCCACCATCACTTCCAGGGAACACACCAGGGGTGTCACACACCAGGCCAGGGCACCATGGCAGATGCTCAGGGGCTGGGACCACTCCCCTCTCTGATCACAGGCTCCTGAGGGCTGTGGTTCTGAAGAGGAGGGTGTGTTTCTTCATGAAGGTTCAACTTATTTCAGCTGTTTTGTAGGAGGGCAGATCCACAGAACAACTTTCTTGTTTCCAAATGCACCCCATGAAATGCTGGAACTTTCCAGTACCTGGATTTTAGTGTGCGAACCACACTTATGTGGCATGGGAGAACTTGCTAAAGCAAAAGCCACAATCTCCTGTTATTCTCAGAGAAGAGGGGAGAAAACTCTACTTACTCTTCATTTAACAGTCAGAGCAGAACAGCACTTTTAGATATAACACCTCTTCTGTTTACATTTTGAGCTTATCAAGGAAAAAAAAAAGGTGCTCGAGGAGAGTAAACTACGGCTTTTAAAGCATTACAAAACACAGCTCTTTTCCAGAGCCACAGCAATTTTTATTTTCTTTAGCAATAGAACTGCAAACATAGTCAATGTGAGATTCAAAATCCGATAGTTACAAAAATTATAGCGAGAAATTGAAAAACTGCAAGATCTATAAACAGATTAAGGTAAACATCTAAAAGGGAAACCACGATATACACACAACCACTTCAGCAATTTCATTTGATTCTAGGAATCGTCTGCCAGCTCGCTCTGAGGCTTCATGACTTTTTCCACTGTAATTTCAACAGGATTTTTTAGAACAGGAAAGATGTGAGACAAGCAACGAGAGGAATAGCACTGTGTGAGGAGGCAGACCCTCAAAAACGGGGGAGAAGAGGAAAGTAACTCTGGTTTACATTAATTTAGCTACTTCTGGGACAAGAGCTAACTCTTGCTTAGTCAAGAGGAGAAAACAGACAAGCAAATGCCCAAGAATGGGAGCAGGGTCACACATGAGCAGCTGCTGGCCTTTATCTTGTCAGGAAGGAAAAAATCCCAACCATTTAAGTGCACTTCCAGTGCAGCTGGGCAGGGATGGCAACACAGCTCACGGGGCTGTGTCCAGAGCTCTGGGCTAAGCACAGGTCTAGCTAAACTGGCACCCAGCCCAGTGTTAATGGAAGAAAAAAAAGTGTTTTCAGCATGAATTTAACCAGCCACCTCCTACCAGTTTTAGCAAGGAGTTGTTTGATCAAGTAAACATACACACCTCTTCCTTCTTTTAGGATGAACGAGGAGATCTTTAGTCCAAAACAACAAACCCCCATTTTCTCTGGTGTAAAAACTTCAGTGTGCAAACAGATGCTTTTCATATGCCACTGACATGCACACCAACCTCGGGAGTGCACAGAACAGCTCTGTAGCATCAATAAATCTCTATCCAGAGGAGAAGCACATCGCTAAAAACACACGCTTAAACGCTCAAACTGGTGCGAGGGACTGCACAGCTGAAAGACGACAAACCCCAGGAACTCTCCTGCAGATGTTAATAACAGAAGGGAAATGCACGCTTGTGGTAGGGTGTGTGCTGATAGCTCTTCATCATCAGGGTTTTTTTAAAGCATTTGTTTTTAAGAAGCGCAACAAACACTTCACTGTTGTTATTTCATTTTCCAGCAGCCTGCTGCCGGAGCACAGGACACTTCAGAGGTAAAGAGGTACCGGTGGTCAAGCAGTGACCTAGCAGAGATGCTATCAGCCTGTCCTCTGCTTTATAAATTACCCAAATAACACATACATGCACAGACAGCCCTTTCTTTTTATTGTCATTTACAACCTACATCAACACACTTGGCTGAGATGTTAAATAACCCAGGATGCTGCAGAGAGCTTTCCTCCCACTCAGCTCTGCCCACACAACAACCTGCACTACACTTGCAGCAGCAAGCACTTAAAAGTTTTCATTTAAATGAAGGAAAAAAGTCATCAGAGAAAATGCTGATATTTTAGTCATGAGCTTTTGATGTAAAAATTGCACATGTATGTTTTAGCAACACACAGTCCCACCACCCAGGACCACCAGGGGCTACTATGAGATGCTCCAGCATCAAGCTCAGCCTTCTGCTTGTTCTTTCCTTGGTGAGGGCAACAGTAAGTTGGGTAGGAGCAAAGAAAGACCCTGTTTTCATGGGTTTAGAAACAAACTGTCCTTCACCAGCAGGACAGATGGATAGGCAGGACAGACACATCCAGGTGACTGCCATCAGCCTTGAAAACCCAGGATGAAACCAAAACATTTCCCTATATTCAGGAAAATTAATCATAGTTTCTGCATCAACCATACCAGCTGAATTTTCCAGTTTCTCCATATAAAATATCCCCACAGTAATACATCACTAAAACAGTTTTTTTCATCTCACAGGTCTTACTGGCAATGCCAGGAGACCCCAGCTTCAACCCACGGAGTGTCTGCAAAGCAGAGATGCACGATTTCTGCAAATGAACTATGAAAATCAGCATGCTTGCAAAGCTAAACAGAATTTATCATTTACTGACCTGCTCTGGATTGGATTAGACAGGATTGCTCCTTATGTAGTCAAGCACTGCAGCAGGTTGGAAATTACTGTCCTGACCTCAGCACAAGCACAAGGCAAGCTGGCCATGCTTTACATTAAGTCAGACTGTGGAAAACCAGTTGATTTTCCCTACCAGTTTACTCCAAAGAGAGGTTTACAGCTCCAAACAGCTGTAATTTATTATATTTTAAATTCCATAAGAGACCTAAACATGCTGAGCAATAACACTCTTCAGAATTATCAAGGCCTATTGAACTGAAATACACTTCCCACATCAGGACCATGGCACTGGGATTTCAGCAGTGCTAGGGAGACAGGATGATTTTATTTTTATTTTTAATGAGTCAGTACACAAAAAAACAGGAATAAGGAGAAGAGCGTGTCTAGAATAGTTAATTCCGAGACAGTCCATTACACTTGGATTAAAGTGCTGATGGGAAAGCAAACTGAATTTAACCATACACTTTCAGTGTAGCTCAAACCACTGTTTTGAAACTACAGTAAAATTCAAGATTTCTCAATTCTCCATTATAACTGAGTGTACAAGTGTGACTACCCCCAACCATACATATCAAAGCCAAAGGAACAGCAACAGATCTGCCCATGGTCCCAGCTGGACTCCACAGCTTCCCTGGCACTGCACTACACAAGCGACTTCCTGTGGCTACAAAAAATGCTTTATTTGGCTGCCTTCATTTAAACCCAGTGTGGAGGGACTAAATTTGTAACAGCTGAACCAGTTCAACCACCCTGGACTTTTTCTGTAAATAAGCTGCCATCAGAAAGCAGAGGCACCTGCCCTCCCCAGACACACACCCAGCAGAGGGGCAGCACAGGAGCCTCGCTCCATCCTCAGCTGTTGGAATTGCACCGTATTAGGGAGCACGCAGGTCCCCAGGCTGGCAAGGAGGTTGGTGGCACTGTCCTGTAAGTCAGATTTCACCTGCGCAAAGGTTTTCTTAAGCTCCTTCCTGCTCACACCTGTTCACTCCCTGCCATCACAGCCTGTGTTTCCCTCTCAAACTGCAGGTCAGAAATGTATTATTTGTATTTTTCAGCATCCAAGAACTGACTGACAAGAACCATCACAACAAGCAAGCTGCAGGTGTGATTGTTCAGGGCTGAGCACAACTTCAGGAGCTCCCACTGCTGTTTCCCCTGCTTCCCTCAGCTGGAAATGCAGCAACTTTGCCAGTTAATTATTTTTTCTGTTGATCAACGACATATTTTTCAAGAGAAAATACTTGGGAAAAAAATCCCACATGAGTTATGCCAAGTGAAAGCATCACTGATTTTAAGGAAGATCATTACACTTGGTTACATTTAAAAAGTGAGACTTTAGGATTATAAAACTGCTCTTTCAAAATAAAGACAATGCTATAGACACGATGAGCTGTATTTCAATTGGTGTTTTCTCAGACCAAATTTCAACATGCAGACTTGAGGTTTAGAAACAAAAAAACCTGCATTATTTCATCAGCTGCTCACTCTTCATTCAACCACATACAAGACTGAGAATCCATAAGAGTTTTGAGCTCCTGACGCTCCCCTTCCCTCTGTATTAGCTCTTCCCCTTCTATTAGAGAGCACACTAAAAATAATCCAGCTACAGTAAGTTTTAGTTGATCGTAGTCAAGGCTTTTTCCACCCTTCCCACTTTTGTTACCCGAAGAGTGCTCTCCTGGACACACTTGGTTTGAAAGGCCATCAGCTTTGATCTGGTTTTCATCTGTCTCAATGGACAAGAGAACAGTGTGGCCTTTGGAGCCACAGAATCAGCAGCTGTGAACAGCAAAGCACTTCTTAGTTTATGCGGCCTTTACCTAATCCTTTCCTAGTTAAGGCACATTACAAGGTACCACTGATGATTCTCTAGTTTTGTATCTCGAATTCATTCTCCTACACCACATGCTATAATATGCAGATTCAAACCTAATCGGAGAAGTTCAGGCTATGACTCTAAACAGCTTCACTAAACCAAAGGTGGAGATGTCAGCACAAGAGAGGGCTGCAGGTCGACCAGCTTCACTTTTCTGCATTTTAGTCGGGTTTTAATGGGATAATCACTGACTGATCTTTCCCTGGTTCGGCTGAGAGAAGCTGCCTCGGAGGGAAACTCCAGCTGTAGAGCAGCAAAACACCAAACACACACAAAGACCCGGGAAAAGAACTGCTGTCACTGCAGATGTTTTGTTAAGGAGAGCAGCAACAGAGCAACCACTTCAGAGCATGAGCACCAAGGCAAGGCCATTTCCAGGGACTCCTTCTGGGACAGACTCACGTCTGAAGGACCAAACCTGTAAGTTCCTCAGCTTCTTCAAACAGAAGTTGATTTCAAAATATCTTGCCTTTTAATCCATCTTGACATCACCCATGCACAACATGAGCTTAAGCAATGCTTCCATCACAGAAGTCCCTTGAATAAATCATTCCTCACCACTTGTACCCTCAGTAGTGTTCAACTTTAATGAGTGCATGCATCCCAGGGGACTATAATCCAGTGTTCACTGGTTTCCAGATATGAACTAGAAGGTTATGTATTTGCTATGAGAGCAAGACAGACCTCGGTGCCCAGTTGAGCATCAAGAAGGATGAAAACTAACACATGCAAAAAATAACTTTACAGATGAACAAACTTTGCCTTTTCCTTGATTTCCTAGTAAATCAGGACCAGTTTTGTAATTATGTCTCATGACATACAAAGCCTTCTCTGTACTCAGGAGGGATACTCACCTCCAGCCAGACTCATTCCTCATCACTAATAACTTCCCTCTCCCTGCAGGCTTGCTCAGACAACAGCCCCACACCATCAGAAACGCACGAAAAATCTTGTTTGCAAACTGCAGTTAAGCTGTGTCTTCTGGTATCAAAGTAAACCCTGATAATCTCTTACGTACACATAAAACCATTGGCTTATGTCACTCGTAAGAATCAGCCTCTTCCAGGAAGAATAGCAAAAAGATTGACTCTATTTGCAGAAATCTCCCGCTGCAGTAACACAATAACATTAAGATGTTCTTGTGGTATTGCAATGGGAAAATTCCCACAAGAAACAAGAAATACCACAAGAACATAAACATAAACAACATCAAAGACAGCGAGTCTTGCTCAGAAAAAAGAAACAAACAAACAACCAAAACCACCGCCCCTGCAGAGCGGTTGGAAGCGTTTGTGGGTGGAAACTCCAAGAGAAGCATTACAGAAAAGTGACATGAAAATATGGCATCGCTCCCTGGCTACAGTGACGTGAGCTTCAGGAATTTAAAGCCCAAGTTCCTTTGGTAGGTCTGTCCCTCGCACAGCTACAAGCCCCGGGCTCTGCAGAGCATGCAGCCAGCTGGATACACACATGGGCTTCTGGACAAGACCCTAACTCAGGTCATGCCAGCATCAGAGCTGAAAGAGTGCCAGAGCTTGCCACCATTCCCTAGCAGATCCGAACCCCACAGGCTCTCAAAACATCTCGTGGTTTAACATAAAAGCTACCAAGCTTCAGATTTATCAGGCAACTCCTACCTGATGTTCTATTCATTGAGCAACCAAAGAGCTTTGGAAAAACCTCACTGCAAACGCCAGTGCCAACTTACAGATCCCCTGCTCCCCCAACACGGACCCGAGCGGCGCCTCTCACTGCTTTGCACTCCCAGAAAACACCAACGCTTCCAGCTCAGAGCCTGCAGTTCATTCCCTGCAGTGCAAGGCAACGCTAGGAGTAATAGAGAGAAGCAAAACCACTATCAGGGCTGTAGGAGCCCTGATGAACAAGGGAAGTGCCAGCGTGGCAGGACAGAGACCTCCGCTGGGCATCGACGTGAAACTTCAGCCCCCAACACCAAACCTGCAGCATTTTAGTAAGAATGATTCACCTTCACCCCTCAAATGCTTTCACAAATTTATTTCCCAGATTAGTATGGAAATTCTCTTGCATAATAAATAACTTTCTGGAACAATTCCACGTGGAGTAGCAATACACTGTTAATGCTTAAAAGTTAGTTCAGCATTTCCGTAACATATTTTAATAATTTGCTCATAACTTTCCACATACATTAAAAAAATACATCACTGAAGAAGCCTGGCATGCAGCTTAAGCTACAGTTTAAGTTTGTCCTGCAGAATACCACAGTCAATACTTCGCAGAGTTTGCGTGCCCTTCATAAGGACCTGAATGTTATTTTCACATTTTTGCACTCATAATAATGACAATATTTCCCCTCATATAAAGCAAGCCCTTGGAGGACAGCTAGAAATCAGCATGGTAGTGATTTTGGGGATGCGCCAATGCCACCACGAAGGTAATCATGACTAACCAGTTCGCACCCAAGGCTATTGCTGGATCCTTTCACATCAGAAGTGATCTCTCTCCAACAAGATGGTGCTTGGCTTTAGGTTAATCGCATCCAGGCACCACGCTTAATTGGCAACAAGGTCACACAGCGATGCTGGAGACATCAGCAGCTCATACACACTAAGGTGTGAGTCATAAAAATCAAGAAAGTTCCAAACGAGAAGGCAAATCTCTAGTCAGAGAAGGAACAGAGCCGGCAAACCCTGCAGAGAGGATATTGCAGAGAGCAGAGGGAAGCGCAGCCGGCAGCTGTGCCGAGCCACCGAGATACCACAGAAACTTCGCGTCCAGCCCCATCTTTCCCCCCCGTGTCCGAGGGGAAAGTTCTGTTTTGTCAGAATTTGGTCAAAACTCAACGGCCCCGAATGACGTGCAGAAAGGGCAAAATCATTACACAGGAGGAAAAAGAAAAAGCTTCTCAAAACGCCTTCTCCGGAGCGGTGTGGGAGTTGTTTTAAATCAACACGCCAGATCCCCACCGATACCAGAGATAGGGGGGTGGGAAGCCCATGTACGCGCCTTCTCGCATTGGAGACAATTAGCCCTTAATTAAAAGCAACGCCAGAGCAGCGCAGCTTCAGAACTTGAGCAACTCCAGACTCGCTCGACACAATTTTCGAGGAAAGAGCCCCCCAGGACTACGCCAGCCAAGAGGCTCCCCAGACTCGTCGCACCCTCCGGCGGAGCTCCCGCAGCCCCGGGGGGCAGACCGGGCACCCACGGGCGGCTCACGGAGCGCTCCCCCCGGGGAAGGGGCGCCGGGGGAGGCGGGGGACGGGACGGCAGCCCCCGCAGGAGGACGAGTCGCCGCGTTAATACGATCCGCGGGGATCGGTCAGGCGCTGCAGGGGCGCGGGCCGAGCAGGGACCGGGCACACCATCCCCCCCCGAGCGCGGCGCGGACCCTCCCTCGGGGCACGGCCGCGATCGCAGACGCGGAGCACCCTCCGTGTCCCCGGCGCTCGCCGCCGGCAGCGCTCGGAGCTGCCCCGGCCCGGCTCGGCTCCTCCCGAGGGATGCGGGGGGCTCGGCGCTGCTCCCTCCCCACCCGCACCCGCACCCCAGCTTAGTTCCCCGAAGTTGCCCACCTGCCGCCGAGCCGCCCACCCGGCCGTGCCCGCAGCCCTTCCCGGCCGAGCCGCTCCGGGTAATCCAGCGGCTCCCGCGGCTCCCGGCGCCTCTTCTGGAGCGGCGCTGGCCGCGCTCCGGGCGGCGGGGCGGGTCCCACCCGATCTCCCGCCCACCCGCTCCGCACCCACCGCCCCCGGGCCGGCTCGGCACAGCCCTGCCCAGCCCGGCAAAGCCCAGCCCGGCAAAGCCCAGCCCAGCCCCGCCCGGCTCAGATCCCTCGGGGGCTGGCGGCGCCGGGGATGCGCTGGGTTCCCCCAGAGCCCCCTCTGGAATCCACCTGGGGAGGGTAAATGCGCTCCCGCAGCGGGGTTAGGAATGACGGGGAAAGTTGTCGCGTTACAGGCTTAAATAAAAACTCCGTGGGTTTTTATTTCTGGGCTGGAAGCCCAGGGAAAGAATCAGGTTCACGTAGGTCGCTGTGCAGGAGCCGGATGGAGGTTTTATTGAGTCTGGCTCCAGCTCATCGCGGTATTAGAGCTGTGCTGCTGTAATTAAGGCTGAGCAGAATTTTTTTCAGTCCCCCTCCCTTTTTTTTTTTTTTTTCAATCGGGTTATATAACAGACAGTACTAAGTTTCCTGAAACCTCTATTATCTTTCAGCATCCCAAAGCACAGGGAAGAGTGCATTATAATAAAGTGTGCATTAGCATGCTGTGCCTCAGTGGAAGCCAAGTTACACCAAGGATGGCTTTGGCTTCGTAGCCCCAGTGAAGTGTCAATGCAGGAGAATCAATCATAGCACCACAGAACGTTTAGGGTTGACCTTAAAGATCATCTCATCCAACACCGCTGCCATGGGCAGGGACACCTTCCATCAGCCCAGGTTGCTCCAAGCCCTGTCCAACCTGGCCTTGGGCACTTCCACGGAGGGGCAGCCACAGCTTCTCTGGGTAACCTGTGCCAGGGCCTCCCCACCCTCACAGGGAAGAATTCTTTTCTAATATCCCATCTAATTCCCATCACACTCTGGCAGTGTGAAGCCATTCCCCCTTGTCCTGTCACTTCAGGCCCTTGAAAATAGTTTCTCTCCATCATTCCTGTCAGCCCCTCCAGGCACTGGAAGGCCACAATTAGGTGACCCTGCAGCTTTTCTTCTCCAGGCTGAACAATCCCAGTTCTCTCAGCCTCTCCTCACAGCAGAGCTGCTCCAGTCCTCTGATCATCCTGGTGGCCTCCTTTGAACTTGCTTCAACAAGTCGATGTCCTTCTTGTGCTGGGACCTTCCCAGAAGGGAGAAAGGACTCGATGACTGTCCTCTGGTACACAAAGGGATCTTGGACAGGGTGGCAATGCTTTGCTCTCTGGGCATCGGGGGGAAAGACAGGAGGAAAACAGTTTTCTTCTTCAATTAGTAAAATTTAAGTCATTGCCACCTCTGTTTCCCTTTCTGTCTGTTTTTGTTGTGAATTATTGAAATGTGCTGCCTGGAAAATGGTGACAATCTCCTCTGGGGACTAGAGGAAACTTGCACAGCATCTGTTGACCCAGACTTAGTGCAGGAACCCTGACCTGAAAAGATGTCCTTACTCTTCTATGTATGTGCAAGTCTGTAATTAAGGAATGTCCAGCACTGAAATGTAGCCACTTCTCTAATGAAATGTGGCACTGATCTGAGGAAGGGATGTCAAAAAATAAATTATCTCAGAAAAACAGGATGCATTTTTAATTGGCAGAGCGCAGTCCCGTTGGACTCGTAGAGCTGATAGAATTACAGTGATTTAACGAGTTACTGTACAGGAGCTGAGCACTGAGATTTGTACCAATACGGTTCAGCTTAGCCCTGGCACGGAGCAGGAACGTGCACTCAGCCTGTTTGTGTAGCTCAGCTGATGTATTACAGTCTGGTGGCTCCACCACATCTCTGAACCTCCACTTTGGGCTTTTGCCTAGAAGATGATATTAACTCCTGGCTATTATTGCACAAGGAATTATGATAGGACTAGGGTCGAGCCTTAGTTTCACAGCAAACTCCAGCTCAGGTAGGAGTGTGGTGGCTGTGGACGCCTCTGTGGGGCAGTGACAGCACAGACCCAGGAGCAAAACCCAAATGCAGATTCGGCTTCCTCAGAGCTCTGCCGTTCGGAATTCACAACACCCGATTCACTGGGGCTTATAAGAGCTGACAAGGTCATGGCCCTATGGCACAGCTCTCCACGTGGAAATATCAGCTTTAGCTGTGCAAGGCCAGTGTGAGAACGATAGCCTGTATTTTTATGCTTGACCGACCACAGAGGCTGTTAAAATTTTGAAAATGCATTCTGCAGTTTGCCTTCCCTGGTGTCCTTTGTCACGTCCAGCCCGGACCCACAGTTGGACTACTGCGGCCAAATGATATATTTTTTCAATTTCAGTTAAGTCAAGAACTTCAAATTCCTATCACAGGTGTCAGGTTACACCACACAAGAGATGCTTTTATTTTAAGTTTGTCAGAGAGGCACTTTATGAGATTGTGAGGTCGAAAAGATGACTCTAATCTGTGAGATGACAACTTAAAAAGGACAAACCCCATTCTTTCCCTCACCTATTTTCTAGCAACCCAGGCATGCAGAAATAGCAGGTTTGTAAGTGTTTCTCCTGTATTTATTTCAGACAACACAGTGCAGTATCCCCATATAGTTACTGTAAGTAAGCAAGTCATAGATGGTAAATTCTCTGAGGCTGCCTGGCATGTACCTGATCCTGTGATGCCCTTCTGCCATCTGGGGCTTCTGGACCAACTGCAATATCCATGTCCAGTAATAACAACTTAATTGCAAGTCTCACACTACTTCCAGCTAATGATTTTTTTATTTTCATTTCTGCTTGTCATTCAAACCTCACTGTCGGCGTGTCTCTGAAATGATATGTGAAGAGCAGGGATGCTGATGCTTCTACTCTAGTGGTGTGTAATTAATGCTTCCTAAGAATTAAAGTGGAGAGAAAAAGCACTTTAATTTGTGAGCACAGGTGTAATCAGTTACATTAATGTCATATTTAAACTTATTTCAATGAATAATTTGTTTTGAAGACCCAACTTAACCTTGTCCATCCTGATGCTTAATTATCAAATGAGCTCTGGCTCCTCTTAGCTGCACCCCCTCACTGCTCTCTGCCATAGTTGCCATGTCTGTTTTATATGTTTTCAAATAATGTGTCTCCTGTCACGTTTTCAGCACATGGATTTCCTGTACAACTGACAAACCTTGTTTTTAGGTGGGAATTTAGCCACCAGTAACCCGTCGACTCAGATACACCATAAATTCCTCCAAAAAAAAATAAAAAATCAATCACGACTTATCTCCCACCTGCCTTAGCTTTTGAAGACTTTTTCCTACCGCTGGCAGAAATACCAACTCACCTCGAGCTTCAGTTGAGCTTGTTTTGTAAAACACCTCTAGGACATTGTCAAAGTGGGATCTAGTCAATGGGACTCAATGGACCATTAGTCTGGTCTTACCACTGGCAGTCACTGCTATCAGTTTCTTTGCAGGTAGATAAGTCAATTAACTTAATCTGAAACAGCCACAAGAAAGCAGAATATTAAAAATAAATTCAAAACCAGTTGAAAATTCAGTTTTCTGTCTGTCTATGTGTAAAGGTTGTAGCACCCCATTTTTCCAATCACACTTCCAGGCATAATAATGTCAACGACAAAAATCTATGGACAAAACATGTGATGCTTTGGATGCAGTTAAATGAGCAGAAAAATCGACTTTCCCCAGTTATACTTATGGGAATCTTATTTAAAGATAAGTGCTTAATGTAAATTTAATCTTTCTAATTTTTAAGAAATGCTTCTCTCCTTAAGCCAACATCAATATCAACTAATCTGAGGCTTGATCTGCAGACACAGTTAATAGATTATGCGTTTCTTTCAAGATCGAGGGCAGCTGTAGTGGCTAGGTGTTTTTTCTGAATATCTATATCACAAGAGAGCATTCCAGTTCTCCAGAGCACAGGGAGGGTCCTTGTTGTGGTGGTGTCACAGGAAAAGCTGCATTCACTCCTGTGCCTGCTCCACAGTCACCTCACATCTCACATCCTTGGTGTTCCCACCACTGACACCAACATCAGCCGTGCTCCTCATGCTGCATTTTGTCCCTGTTTTGGAGAATCCTGTTCTCCGTAGGCTTGGGAGGCACTATGTTAGAAAGGATAGTGTCCTCAGGAGGATCCAGCAACGCTCTCGTCCAGTTTCACTGGAGTCAATGGTAACACTTCTTTTGGCATCAAATCCAATCGATTTAAAATTCCCATTTCATTGTCTCCATGAGCTCCAGCTCGTGCTAATAAATGGAGAGTATAACTGGTGTTTGGAGCAGCAGGAGGGAAGGGCCGGGAGGGGGAGGCTAATGAGAGGCCCTGTCTGTATTAAGGAAATTAATTATGTGACTGGATTAAACTGCAGCACTGGAAGCCTCACTTTGCCCTGACACAGACTATGTGCATTAAAGGTTTATGCTGCCGTAATAACCGCAGTAGTGGTGTTATATGGATGCAAATGTCCTTAATGCAGGCAGGACCTACATCAGACCACAGTGACTAATCCAAAACCCATAAAAGAAAGTGAATTATGTGCAGTCGTGCTGGAGAGTGTGGTACAGAAAGAAAATGATAACAGGAAGGTTAAGTGCCCAGCGAGTGCAAACTGATATACAATATCTTGAAATCGCAGAGAAAGAAAATTAAAATGGTGAAATGATTTCACATATAGGTAGATGGAGGCATAAAAGCAATCTGTGAACTCTGGGAGAGAGAGTAAGGTGAGAGTGGTACTGTCAGAGGTACAGCCTTTTGCCTATTAGAAATAAGTGGTGGGAGGCTAATTCCGATAAACAGGCAATTTTAGTTTTGTCATTATTTCGGTTTTTTGTTTGACTCTGCTTTTGTGTGTCATTGAAATATTTGTGTATTCATAGATACCCATTTTAATAGCACTACAGTAATTTGAACATCTGCAGCTCCCAGGCATTAAGACACAATTAGTCCCCTATATTTCAAGTTATTTTCGCAGCACTTCTTCCTGATTTTGTCGTATCTATTAAAATGCAACAGATCAGTTCTTATCATTACCTATTAATTGGCAACCTTGAGCAGAAGTGTTAAGCAGAAACCAGCCTGATTGCCTGGAGGCCTGGCTGGCAATTCAGTGGAAGTCAAAGGCATTTTATGGCTGTCCTGAAAGCTGAATGATGGGCTGGGTAACTTTCCTAATCAAATACAATTAAATACAAAATTATATACCCACCACCCGTGGTATTCTTTGTTCCAACAAATTGCCTGATGTACTATTCAAGATTACTAAATATAGAACACTTACAAGATGGGAGGTTTTAATTCTACCAAAAACTCAGCTTACTTTGTTAAAAACATGAGATATGTCGTTTAAAGTATTGAGAAGTTCTCACAGGGCAGCAGGACTCTGTGGGTGGGAAATGACTTCTCTCCTGGGCTCAAACTGACTTTTGAGGAGGCGAACACATGGAGGAGAAATGAATCCAGAGCACGTCTGTACGTTTGCTGTTAAGGGTTAAGAAACCAAAGCAGCCATTGTGAATAAAGATATGGTTAGTAAATCTTTCACCAGGGAAGAAATACTCCTTAAAAGTTCTTTGGAACGTGATCACTGTCAATATCAAGTTAAGGAGGGAGGAGGAAATGACAGGCTACTGCTCCTTCCCTTCTTAGTGTGACAGGGATTTTTCATTCTACTCAAAAGAACCTGAATCACAATTTTGAAGTGATTTCTGTAGCGGGGCAATATTTGTTTGCAAATGTGACGTCAGGTTTTAGTTTTGTCCGGAGCTTTTAGCTCTATCTTGGGAAATTCATGGCAGTCGACACACAAACCTGAGGAACTGCCTTCATCATATCAGCCATCAGCTGTTCCTTACACAGCCCCCTCCCTGCATCCATGGAGCGGTGCTCCAGCAGCATAGTTCTGTGTGCAGAATTTTAAAAACCATTGGACACTTCCAATTTTAAAATAATAAAGCAGGTTCAGGTTTTGGTGTTATGCAGTTGTACTCGCGAGTTGGCTCAGGCGTCCCGAAATGAGGGGAGGAAAAGGCAAGTGCATTTAAGCCTAAACTTTGTCAGCAGGATCAGATGCAGCCAGATAAGACAATGAGAATAAATAACAGTGACCTGTGAAGAAACAAAATAGAAAACAGCACACCTGAAAATAAGGCAAAAAAGGGCTCCACGAGCTTCGATTTGGTGAAGTGTTTCAGCCAGTACGTATGTTTGTCACCATAAGAATATACCCTTTAATTTCTGTCTAGGTTAAGAATACTTTCTTAGACTAAGCACTAATAATTTTTAGATCTATAAATACCCTACAGTAATTACCCCATCAGTAATGAATACAAATGGGCCTGAGAAAATGCCTTTGAACAGGAAAAATAAGGAAAACAGCATGTCAGTGACCTCCAACCAGAATGTTCTTGCATCATAACGTGAGGGCAGCTGTGAACCTTAACACATCAAAAGCAAGTTTTAAGATATTTAGAGAATTTTAAAATAAAAAGGAAGATTCTAAGAGCATTGAAGTTGATAATATGATTGACTACCAACATCTCATCCAAATTATGGGAACTGTGTTGGAAATCCTTCAGAATGACATTGCCATTCAACTAACACACCTTAAAATACAAATGGGTGTCACCCTCTAATCAGCACACAATATATCTTTTTTTTTTCCTTCAAATTTCCAGTTGCTTTATCTTCAGTGCTTTACAATTTCGGTAGTTTCCAATTAAAAATTCTTTATTGTGAATGGTAAAGGAATACTAAAAAGGGCTGTGGCTTGGATACAAACCGTTGTTTAAGGAGAAAGTCCTGCCACTCCTGCGGGCCACATGGGATTTTACGGCTGGAACCTGAAGGAATGATTCTTATGAAATTGGGCAAGATCCTCTCTGAGTCCATTCCCATAGCCCATGACTGAATAAAGCCAGTTCTTGACTGTTCCTTCATCTTCCCAGCTGCTCCATGTTTCCCAGGGTCTGTAAGGAGCTGCAAGAAGAGGATGCTCTGCTGATCCCGAGGGGCTGGAGGACTCTGACTGTCCCACTGGTTAAGCCAGTCACAGGGATTAAAAGCATTTCCAGGAGGGAAGAGCTGCCCAGGCAACTGTTTGTTACTGTTTTCTAGCCAACATTTGGAAAGTCATTGTAGCTTCATCTTGTAAAGACATCTGAAGACTGAGGGACTTCAGAGATGTTGGAGCTCACATTTCCTAAGGATGTTTTTGCTCACTCTGACTTACCCTGCACAGAATGCTGTGAGAGGAACTGCCCACACGAGGAATAAATAAACCAAACAGAATAGTTTGGGGTAAGAAGGGACCTCAAAGCCTCTCTTATTCCACTCCCTGCCATGGGCAGGAATACCTTCCGCTAGACCAGGCTGCTCAGAGCTCCATTAAACTTGGCCTTGCTCATTTCCAGGGGTGGGGAAAAAAAAAATCTCCTTTTCATCTGCAGCCCATCAGCAAAAATGAGTGACAGAACAAAGGGAATAATTTTACATTGTGAAGGGAAATGGTTCACAAACCTAAAAATTGGGCTGAAAAGTTTACCCAGTCAGTGCTGAAGCAGCTCTTCTCTAGTACAGGAATTACCCACGTTATTCTTATTATCCATTCTAAGCTCCTGCAGAGCCAAGAGGCTCTGGCTCAGTTCCTGATTCAGCCAGAACCTTCCTCAGGGTGGTTGGGTGAGGTCTTGATACTTTTAGCTGTGTTGATCCTTGCTGTGACCTTCTCACAAACACCATTTCTATCCATGGCTGGCAGTTTTCTGCATTCTTCAATAATTTTGTCAAACTTTTTTTGCCAGCAGTGTGCTGGTTGGCTGGGAGATAACATCTCTAACTTCAGCATTAAAATCAATCCAATATCAAGTTCCCCACTCACTGAAATCTCGCACATAGCTGCCTTCAAAAATTTAGAGATGTTGGGCAGAAAGTGGAAGAAAATAAGTTTCTGGTTTTACTCTGTTTTATTAAACTTTTTCCCACTGGATACTCTTTCTGTTAATTAATTTTTCCTTTACAATTTCAGGTAAGCTATTAATCTATTGACTTGAGGATTTTTTCAAAGCCTTTCCAGACATAAACCCTGGGATGAAAGAATCATAAGATATGCATGAAAAGTACTACTGTTGTTTTGTCATTTTCAAGCCCATGGTTTTTACCAAGCCTCTCTAATTCCCTTTACATGGATGTCAGATGGAATAATACAATGAAAAATTACCCCAAGATTTAGTCTTCCATTGCAGAGGTGCTTTTTTACATAAAGTTTTTATATCAAATTTGAATAAAAAGTCCCAAACCTTCCAATACCTATTATTGAAAAGCACTAATTAACAGGGGGTTGGGTTTACATTAACACTGCTTTTATTCCAATCATGCACTTCCATCTCATTATTTTCAGTTCCCTTAATCCCATTGCCCAAAATTTGCTTTCTGATAGTGAACTCGACAGAAACACTTGAAGACTCTTGCAATTCTGGAATGCAAAATCATTTAAATAACATTCTTTTTGCTATTTGCAGTTCCTGGATAATGCAGCCAAATGCCATGAAATGTTCATTATTGGAAACAGATGTATTTTTTTTTCCCTTTGAATTTTGAAATTGCCTTTATTATGGCACACTGTGTATGAAATAAATGTGATTTAAACAGGTGTGCCCTCTACTGGCGTAAAGGAAATAATCATAAAAGTGGAAGCAACACCGTATTTCCAGATGTTGTATCAAAACAGAGTGCCCAAATCAACTTTTTACTGTTCTTTGGGATTTTTTTTTTGATTATTCTTTAGTAGCATTTGAAGGCTAGATTGTTGTCCTTATTAAATCTAGACACATTAATTGCTTACCAATTTTTTTTCAATAAAAAGCCTGTTTACATTGCTAAGGCAACATAAAAAGGCCCTGCCACAGATGGACATGATGGTGGAGATGGGATGTTCACACTCTTAAAAATAACTTCAGGTTTATGAAACTTTTCCAGAGCTGCGCCATCAGCTAGAGAGCAAAGCTGTGTGACAAAATCCTTTACAAAGTTCAGAGCAACTTTGGGGCGTTCATTTACAGGTCTGTAGGAGCTGACGTGTAATGTAGAATATCAATTTCTGATAACACAGGACAATTAAGACCTCACCCTCTGCTGAAACACTCCTAACCCATCCCTCCCTTCCATTTAAAAGGAAACTTACAATTTTCTGTCCTATTGAAGTTGTCAACTGGCATTAAACTTGAATAGCAAAGAAACAAAACCATCCCCTTTGGTAAGAAACTCTCGTACTGCAACTTCCCAGCGTGGGCAGGATTAGTCACGGCTGCTAATTGAAACACTAATTGGCATATTTATACCATCATATAAAATCCATTCAACGCAGTGGCAATAATGTTGGTACCTAACCCAGCTGCAGCATCCGTGTGGAGGACAGCCACTCCACGCTTTTAGCCCATTAGGAATATTTCAGGTTCCCTAATTTTCACCTTTTATAAGGTGCGGTAGTTACAGACTGCAGATTCAATGAATACCAGACAACACGGATCAGGGAAGAAGAAAAAGAATTACCTGCCAGAAAACTTCATAATCAGCAGATGAAGGGGCCAAAATACCCTTGCCCCTTTTTTTGGCTCCAGCATTGTCCCTGTGAAGTGAAAAGGAGTTTGTTTACCTGCAGAATCAAAATCATTAATCACAGAATTAAGTTAATATGTCACCTATAACTGGCTTTATTAGTAAGTAACTGCATCTGGGAGTGAGGTGGGTATCAATAGTGTGGGGTCAATCTTCAGAAATCTCAGCCTGCTATTAAGTGCTACACTGCCAAAATGAGCTGTAATCACACATGAAAGCAGAGCATAGACTTGTGCTTACCACACAATTCTTTCTGCCAACTTCTCTGGACAGAACTCTTATAATAAAAGTAAATATTAGTGTCTCAGGCATGACTATTGCTTTGAACTAGGATGTGTTTCAAACATGTTTGAGCTTTATGGCAAAGTCTTTTTTTAGACCAAAAGGAAGCCTTTTACATTCTGAGTTAAAAACCTACAGTGTGTCTTTGTTGAATCAGTGGAAAGCAGAATACTGTTTTACGTATCACATCTCCCAGCCTGGGAACACCAAACCCTCCCCATCTCCAGGCGGCTGTTGGAGAGAAATTCGCTCCTTGCTCTTGTAATGAGCTGCACGGGCAGCATGGACCTCACCAGTGGACTCCAGCTTATTAATTGGTCACAACAATTAGCCAGAGTGCCCAGGTCTTTAGTCACCTTGGTTACATGTGAGTCAATTAGAGTCTCATACCTATTCATCCACTTCCTCCACACACCAAGAGCTGCTTCCTCATTCCTCTGCCCGGCTCCTTCTCTCCGATGCACACCCAGCCCTCTGGGAACCATCAGGGCAAAGGAGTTTCACAGAATAATTAGGGGTGGAAAAGACCTTTAAGGTCCTCAACCCAACACCATCACCATGCTCACCATTAAACCACGTCCTCAAGTGCCACATCCACTTCCAGGGATGGCAACTCCACCACTGCGCTGGTCAGTCTGTTGCAGTGCTTGACAACCCTTTCCATGAAAACATTTTCCCTGATATTTATTCTAAACCTCCCCTGGTGCAGCTTGAGGCCATTTCCTCTCCTTCTTACATTTCATCGCAATCAGGCAGTTGCTGTGGCCATAATTCACGTGGTGGAAATGCAGATAAAGGACATCTGGGAGGGAAGCTCCCTTGGCCTCAGGTGAGCTTCAAAGCACCTGGGGGAACACCTGGAGATGCCAAAAGCCTACAACGTGTCACAGCATCTGCTGCCATGTTGTAATCAATGACTGGTAAAACTTGATCCCTAAGAACTTATTTCAACTCCTCAGCTGTCTGCAGCTTGCTTTCTTCCTCTTTTTGTCTGGTTCTTGTTTTATAATTCCTTCCCTTTCTGTTGCTGCGATTCTGCTGTTACAGGAACTTTGCAGAAGAGAAAAATAAACAGATCAGTGTTTGATGTTATGCTCTCTGTTTAGAAGTTTGTTTTCCTTTCTTCTTCCATTGCATCAATATTAACGTGTTGATTCATAAGCCAAATAAATAAAGTCTATAAATACATTCTTTCTTTTTTTTTTTTTTTTCAAATCGTGAGACCTCAAAGTTACAGTTCCCACAGCAACTGCACAATGTGCACATACATTAAAGGCAGGGATATTGCCACCCAAGGCAGCAATCGAATATGCATGAGGGACTTACTTGCACATGAGGACTGTGCAAGTCTGAAATCCCAGAACCAAGAAGCACCTCGGATCTGTCCATGTCAGGAAGAAAAGGTCTGGAGATGCTGGTCCTCACGGGCACAGTGGAACTGGATCACGCCCTGTGCAGAAGGGCTCATGGAGAACAGGGGGGGTGGTACCTTTACCAGAGCTAAAGATGCTGCGGATAAAATAATTACTGTTAATTAGCTGAAATGCACAGCCAGAAGGTGTCATAACAACCAAAGCATTATGAACAGAAATCATTGTTCACAGTCCTAACGCTCCCTAAATGCTATGAGCGGATTTCTCACTGTTTGAACAGGAATGAAGAGTGCTCTGTATGTTGGAGAAGTTCATGCCACCTAAATGCTGTATCTTTTGCAATCCATGGGACTGTTTCATTTAACAGAAGGATGCTCAGCTTCCTGGTTTCTGGTTCTCCACCAACTACTGGCCAATCAAAATTTATTTTTCGAGGTCACGATTCAACATCTCAGCCCCAAACCATGCCCAGCACTGCCAGCTGGGGTCTAAGGTCACACCACTGGCTGCTCTACTATAACTGATGTTTCTTCTCCTCTCCCGCTCCCTCTCCCTCTCATAATTTTAAGCTCAAGTTTTCCAACAGTGCTGTCATTGTACCCTAAGCCAGAAATTTGGGCATCTCCCTTAGCAAGTGTAATGTTGCTTGGTAATCCAATGCATTCCTCCTGCTGACTGAAAAAAACCAGCCCGTAGAGCCCAGTTCTCTGTGAGGTGCCTTAAATGGATAGTGAAGTCAGATTTAAAAATTTAACAATACAGATTATTTTCTTTTCCATGGCCTATTATGACAAATAATAGGAACTCTGGGCATCAAATTTCAGTGATATAAAGAGAAGCAGCATGTCATCAAGTGACTAAAAGTCTTAGTATTATTAATCTCCTATAATCTAGCAATTAAAAAGAACTGCAGGATTGCAGAATTTGAAAAGAAGAGCCATTGGCATGTTTAACTAAAAGCAGCTGGATACTTTATGGGAAAAAAATGGGCAAGTGTTTATTATTTTTTAGGTATTTGCAGACCATCTCAGCTGCAGGATTCCTACTGTGGCAGTTTTCCTCCAGAACACACAGCAGAGAGAATTTATGATCCAAAGGAGAGCCCTATCTTGAAGTGTCACCTTGAACTTGCTCGTACGAGTGGGGTTTTGCATTATCATCTATATCCCTTATATTTAACATCAACATGTGCAGCGTTTTGTGGGAGTACAAGAGCCTGTGTCTGTTTCTGTAGAGAATGCATCAGATTTGTTTTGATAGAAATGAGTGTGATTAGCATAAATTTACCTTAACACAGTAACAAAATTTGAAAGCAGTTGTATCAAAGCACCGTCATTTCTGTGGAGCAAATTTTAGCTGCACTGTGAAAGATGCCTTTTAAAATGCTTTTATTTCTCTGAAAAGCAGCAGGAATAGCCAGACAGATAATTTTTCAAAAATGTTCCAGGATTTCTTATGGATATTAATTTCTGTTTAAGCCTCTCCAAACTTTGGCAGAACGACAAGTTTCATTTTTCTTTAACAAGTCCTTTAGTTCTGCAGATGTTGTAGCCAGATTGGCAATAAATTTTGCTGGAACAGTTAACCCAACTTAGAGAAAGATGCTGTTATTTAATATTCTGTTTCTGTCTCACCTTTTGAACCTTAATTTATAGGTGATGTCTTTTATAGTTCGCATTCCATACAGGTCTGCAAAGCCTATTAGATTACTGTGTTCTCTGCCAACGAGAGTCTGATTGTTGTTCTAAATACGTATCTTCAGAAGTATGAGCATTAAACGTGGTGTAAAGGAAAAAGACCATTTTCTGTCCCATTTCCAAATGGATACACACATTTTGATTACACCTCTCTAATTTCCATCAGTCTGTTTTTGTCTCCTCTTTATTGGCCTGATTAAAAGCTTACTGGGACGAGTGGGAAGTGAAAATTCTCATTGACTTAAGTGGCTTTGAAGCAGTTTTCAAATAGTTACTTCACGTTAGTTCCTTATTACACTTGAGAAAAGCTCTATTTTTCCCCATTTTCCATTTTGCCTTGTCACTAGTATTTTGCCTAAAGTCAGGAATCTATCTTTACCCTTCCATAACCCCAAGCATCTGCACTAGTAACCACCCATGAACTTCAACAGTTCATTCTCAGTTCAGAAAAAGACCTTCTGACTGCAAAGTAAGGTTGATATTCCTGTGAAATGGAGTGTGGCCTTTACCCTGGGCAGTGTCAGGTCTCCCTCAGGTCAGTTTTGGCTGTGTTGGGAGTGATGCACAGGAATTGCCTTTATTTCTCTTCCCATTTAGCAGACAATCTAGTCAGAGCTTTTCAGCATCCATCCTGCTGACTGTTGGGGGTTTGTGTGAGACTTCTTAAAGCGGTAAAGAAACCAGATCCGCTCCCAGTTAGCCCACATTCACTAAACTGGGCTCTGCACCCTCCATGGGATGTATTCAGGAGATCCACAGATCCCCAAAGTGCTCTCCTGGCTGCCCTGTTCCTGCCTGGCTCTGTGGGAGCATTTCCTTGGCATCTGCCTTAGGCTCATACCCAGCTGATGAAGTTCTGGTATTTAAGCTGCCAGTTTTGGCAGCTGTCTTCTGTAATTCAGAGACAGGCTTTGAGGCTGGGGTTATGGATATTTGACCAGCAGCAATATAAAATGACAAGCAATCGGTGTATTTGTACCAGAATACTCCTGACAACTAACATTTCCAAAGAGCACATCAGAACCTCACATCTGAACCAAGGAGTGTCCATCCCAGCTGCAAAGCCTGCTTGGCTTTAAGGGCTGGGTGTGCTGCAGCAGCCAGACTTGCCATGATCTCAGAGAATCTTAGTAAGTACAGAATCTACCCTAAACATAGAAAAATACCAATATTGCTGCAGGCAGAGCGATCCCTGTGGGTTTTTCTGTCATATGAAGGATGCAGAGTGAGGACTGTGCTGGAGGTTCATTGGTCTGGTTACACACAGCCAGGTGATACAAACCCCTAACCTTCCCTGTGCTATTTGCTTTCCTGTGTGGGGAACTTATTTTTGTCTACTCAAGGGTCTTCTTCTCCTCTTCCTTCCCTCTACTCAGACCTGGACCGGCTCAGTGATCCCCAGTTCCTCTGCAGATGGCTCCTCCACGATACACTAAATTCCAGCATTTATCCATTATGTGCATCTCTTTCTGCTCTACCTCTGATCCTTCCTCCCAGGCTGTTGGACAATCCCGCAGTGTTCAGTCGAAATTCAACCAAATTTTGCCTGGAGTTCAGGTGGATCCAATGCTCAGGGTATTAAGACTGTGAAAGACCTTGGGAAGAATATGGTTAAGAGTGAAGTTGGAAGTTTATATTCAGCTATTGCTGTCAGAGTTCCCAGTGAAAGCTCGCTCAAGGGGAAACAGCACACACCAATAAGTGTAAACAAACAAACTCCAGCCCTTGGAAATTATGAGGAAAAAAAAGAGCTACAGTGCTGCTGTAGTCCCCAACCAGCCTCACTGCTGAGGCTCAAAAAATAGCAGCTTCTCACCTTAAATACTTGTTAGCCCTTGCAGGGATTTAGGGAAGCTTCCATGCAGATCTCGTGTTGGACACACTATTCATCCTTGCAAATTTTACAGAGGCCTTTCAGAAAAGCCAAGAAGCAAAAAAGGGGAAGGTTTCCTACGTGGCAGATCACATTCTGTTGCACTGCAGTAAAATGGTTGGCACTGAGTGGAGGTAAATTAACAAACTTCTTTATGATGGCTTGAAGTTACTGCTGCTATATTCTGGAGCAGTCAGATAACTGGAGTGGTCAGAGTCATATCTGCAGTGCTGGGAAATTGATGCAATAATTCTGGACCAGAAATTGTCTAAATAGAGGAGAAAGCATGAGCATATGCATAACATATCTCCTGGAATTCTGCTGAGACCTCCAGGGAATTGGATTGGGAGTTAATAAACCGTTAGTTAAAATTCCCATGACAGGAAAAAAAAAATAAATTCATTAACTAGGTCTATTGACAGCTTCCCTGATAAGGTAAACAACAGTCCATAATCATTAACAGCTGGTGCAGAGATCTGCATGGGTTTGCTTATGTGAGCTCTAATAGAGCCATTGGAAAGGGATTACAAACACAGGCAAAAAGGACATAGTTCTCACATGTCACTTTTTATGGTGTTGATTTGTATTTTGATTCCTCTCGCAGTGAAGGTTGCTGAGAGTTATGGCTGTCTGAGGGTCAACAAATTTCAGAAGGAACCAGTCCCCTCCATCGGCCTGAAACAATCCCAGAACCCTGAGCTCTGGAATTCGTGACACCCAGACGGAAAAGTATCATTTGCTGTGATTTATTCTGACAGGTACATTATTGGGTGCATATTAACCAGGACAAATGGCTGTACAGGACAGGAGCACAAGGAGCTCCAAATTACACTTCTTGAAACTTTTCCCTGCGCTGGGGGGGCTGGTGACAGAGAACAGCAATGGCTTTTCATGGGCTGAGATGTCACCAGCAAGCTTGAATCCATCACTCCTGGCTTTCCCAGCAGTAAATAAGCAGACCATACCCAACACTCACTGCCAAACCTGTACACCAGGCTGTTCCATTGGGCTCCTGAAGGCTTTAACAACATAATATGTTTGAATGCACAGGGAGCAGAAATACCAAATATTAATGGGGTGTCACTGTAGTCTCTTCTCTTTCATTACTGTTGTGTAATCTGGCAACAGTACAACCCATCGCTTTATACTTCCTCTGTATGAAACATCCCTTTATGTCAAATTTGGTTTGCAGACTTACACTCATAGAGCAATTCCTCTCACCCAGAGAAGCAGTGGGAGACTGTGAGGTTGCTGGCATGTCTCCAGTACCATTGTTAACAATTATGACATGACTGTCAAACCTTATTATCAGGTTTTAGGAATCTCTGCGAGATCCTGTAAGCACAGCTGCTTGGCTTTTCCCTGAAACACTGCTCTTTACAGGCAAGAGAAGAGGGAATGTGTTTTCCCTTTAGGAGGAATCACTGAGTGCTTGCATAAAGCCACAGCAATCAGGATTTTTGGGGTCCACTCTACCTCTGGTTATGTTGGAGTCCCATAGTTTCATCCCTAGCCTTGCAGCAGCTTGGTTGCTCTTCAGACCCCTGCAAGGGATATTTTGGCACTTGTCCCATAGCAGCAGGATGTCCCAAATTGAAATGTCTAAACTCGAAAGGAGGCGGGTGTGGAAGAACAGGAGAGTGTTGGATAAGGGCTGTCCCTGCAGGAGACAACTAACACACAGCTTCAGGAAATGGGCATTCAGCCCATGGGGCAACCCAGCCCTGTTTTGCAGTTCAAAGCCCCAGGAACAGAGCAGACACCAGACACCCTCACCACGGGATCTGTCCAGTGTACACACCAGTACCTGCGTGCTTGGCACGACAAAAGACTGACCTTTGTGGGGGAAGAATAAGAAACCAGCAATCCTCATGTTAAATGGGGAAGCAAAATAATCTATTATCTATTGTAATAATTTTTTTGTCTCATTCCGCCCAAAGGAGGATCTGACAAGGGGTTTGAGGGGCTGCGCTGGAGGAGCACCACAGTTACCTGCTGAACAGGGAGGTAAATGTCTGCAGCCATCACCAGTGGATCATCACATGCACGTGCAAACTCCGCTTATTTGCTTTGTATCATCGCCCCTAATCTGCCACGGGAGACGCGCGCCGGAGTTTTAAGATGAGATGTTCAGCAGGCCCCCGTCTCACACCCTAATGGCACAAAAAATACCAGGTATTACATTTCACACGCTGTTTCTTTGAGTCTGGAGCATCCTTCTCCTGCTGGCCTCATCAAAACTCCCGTTGTAATTGGCAAGTTTTCATTTCAGTGGGAATCTTGGGGGGGGGGTTGAGGGGAGGTCATTGATTTCTCACAACTGATTCAATCTTTTTACATGCCTGACTGCCCTAAATCACTACAAGCAGGAAACTATTTTCAAAATTTCTCAAGAGCCCTGAATGTATTGATTGAGTCTAACTTTGACTTCAGACATTAAATTCTTTCTTTTCCCTGAGAAAAACAACCCCTAACCTTCTATAAGGCCACTTGTTTTTAGTTGGCCATCGGCTCTTGCTCCATTTATTTATGCTCTTCTTGATAGTATCCAGATTAAACCTTTGATAGCTTGCTCAAAATTTCCTTATTATCTTTTTCACATTTGCCAGTGGAAGCTAATTTTATTCGGATTTTCTCTCTCTGTGTTGGTTCAATTACAAACAGTTGTTGTATTTTGTGCTGAACAGTAGCATATTGCCTGTGTAGTCATGTTTATAATTATTTCCATTAAATTCCACTATCCCCAATTAAACTACAAGAACTTTGAAACTCAGAAGTTAGTTAATGGGGGGAAAAACCTTCACTGTTGGATAAATCTTTTTGCTAATATCCTCCCTTGCCTTTATAAATATATTCTGAGAGTTAATGCACTTAGCACCAAGATTAGTGAGAATGTTTTACCTCATTTCCCCCAACCTATTACAGAGAGCAGCTAAATTAGAATTGTAGATGTGGTGCAACATTTTAAGGACCTCCAGTTTGGGTTTTGCAAGTCATGCAAGTGCTCAGCATACAGTAGCACATCTGGAGTCTGCAGTGCTCCAGAACCAGATGCTTTACCAGCTCAGACCTTTGTATTTTGGGGGGAAAAAAAAATTAAAAACATTAAATTACTGTAGGGAGCTTACATGGAACAATTTACAACAAAAGGGGAAGCAAAATATAGAGGAGAATGAATTCTTTCTTTCAATTAAGTCAGAGGATCCAATCATGTTATAATGTCTTTGTCACTCAGAAAGCTGAAAATTGTTCTCCAAGTCATTTTGTCACTAGTTATTTTGGTGAAAAAAAGGGAATGCCTGTTACAAACAAGGAGCACAAATTGAAGAAAGCCTGTCATGCAAAACAGAGCCTTAAATTGGCCATATGAATTTTCTTCTTGCGCTCACTCTTTTAGCGAAGTTAGGCCAAACCCCAATTATCAGCTTTATATGCAATTAAAAAAAAAACAACTTGCATTTTAAAATATCATTTGATTACTTTTATGAAAAAATAGAGAAGTCTGGATAATCAAAGGCATCTTTTCCCAAGGAGTTCGTGGCTGCTCTGTCCCTGGAAGTGTCCAAGGCCGTGTTGGCTTGGAGCAATGTGGTCTAGTGGAAGGTGTCCCTGCCCATGGCAGGGCGTGGAACTGGATGAGCTCTAAGGCCCCTTCCAACCCAAAGCGTTCTGGGATTCTTGCGAGGTGAAAAACTGTGAGATGAAAGATTTGTACAAAACAGCTCGAAAATCTGAGGAAATACCAAGCTAATTCAACATGTAGCACTGGCCATCTCTGTGGTCGTGACTGGACTAGGTGGTAGGAGGCAAAACTCCCCACTGCTGACACGGGGTGACAATGGATGGTGCCCCCCAGGCTGGCCTGTGCACGGAGCTCTTCCCCCCGCACCTTCCTTTTATTCCACCTATTCAAATCACACCGGGGGAGATGACACAGCTCTCCCCTTGCCGGTGCTCGCACCCTCTGCTGCCCTTGAGCCCCAGTCACGGCGTGACCCCCCCGCGTCCCTAGCCCAGCGGTGCCTCCGCAAACAGCCGTGGCATTTGAGTGGGAGAAGGACGTCGCCTTCCAGGTGACAGCTGCTCCATGTTCAGCTCTGGGGATGTCACTCCTCCTCCTCCTCCTCCTCCTCCTACTCGGCACCGTGTTTTGGTGACAGGTAATAATCAGATCTCCAGATGCAATAAAGCTGTCGAGTGAATAACGCCGGGAAGGGGCCGGTTGGAGTGCGAGGCAGCAATTCCATCTGCAGCCAGCCAGTCTTCCTGCTCCGGGAGCTGCAACTGGGAGCAGAGCACATTTCTCACGGCGTTCTGCTCTGACTTTAAAAGGCTTTGAGCACACACACACAAAAAATTCAAGCTGTCAGAGATGTGATAGCCACTTTTAAAGGACAGTTGTTTTAAACAACTCTGTGGAACTCAGACATTGAGCAGAAGGTCCTGAAGAGGAAGGAAGAAGCAGAACAAAGATTTAGTTTTCTTCCTTTGCCCTGCATAATTACATTTTATTTTTGATTTTATTTTTGGATGAATGTCATTTGAGTAATGAGATTTCTTTACTGCCTAAGTTTGGGTTTCAGGTTTCTTTATGTTGAGGTTTGCAAGTTTAATTTGTTTGTTTGTTTTAAATGGGGGTTTGAGGCTGTGAGGTTTCATCAGAAAGAAAGAATACCACGTGGCTGCAGTATTGTTATTTTCCAGGGACTGTTTTCCTGGCTGGAGAGGGGCATTTCACAAGGGTGTAAAGTGACAGGACAAGGGGAATGGCCTTAAGCTGAAGGAGAGTGTTTTTAAATCAGATATGAGGAAGAAATTCTTTAGGTCTAGGAAGGCCCTGGCACAGGTTTCCCAGAGAGGTTGCGGACTCCCCATCCCTGGAAGTGTCCAAGGCCAAATTGGACGACACTTTGAGCAACCTGGGCTAGTGGAAGGTGTCCCTGCCCATGGCAGGGGGTGGAACATGATGATCTTTAAGGTCCCTTCCAATCCAACCCATTCTGTGTCCCAGAAGACACAAGTTCTAATCTCTGCTGCAATTGCTGGCCCAACTCTTAAACTCATCTATCCATTTGTATCCACTGTAAGAGAAAGGAATGGATCCTGGTGGTGAGCACCCACTGAACTTGTATCTGTAGCCTCAGGAAATGAAGCATCTTTTGGCACCCAGGCAATTCTTTCCAGCAGTGAATCACACTGTTTGTAGGAAGGTTGCATGTTGAATCACTTTATTCTCACATAATGAGGAGCTGGAGATGCCAGAACATATTTTATACCATTGGACAAATAGTTATCTAAACTGTTTCCACGCAGAAGCAGATTCTGGAGAAGGTTCCTGCTGTCTGTAAATCTGTGTATGCAGTGATAGCCGTGCTCAGGTGTGATCCCAAAGGCTTGCAGGTGCCTTTACATGCAAGCAAAAGAGATGAGCACGCACTGCAGTTTACAGGGCTTGTTTTATGGCTAAACTTGAAACACACAGACATCTCTGCAAAAGCCTTGCCCCAGTGGGAAGCAGTCCTTGGGAGCGCTGTACACACAGTGCCATAACATCACGGAACGAGCTGCAATCCCACAGCACCCTGGTAACTTTGATGCAGAGACATAAAACCTGTAGGAAACTGAACTTCATAAAAACAGGCACTTCCACAGACACACACAAGCTGTAATTTCCTGTGAAAGTTAATCTTTTCTATTACTCTTATTCCATTTGTAAATGGAATGCTGCTTTGAATTATGGCCTGATGCAGTACTTCTTTTACGCTTCAGTAGTCATTGCTTTGGGATTTTGAGTATTTATTGTAGAATCTTGTCAACTCTCATTCATCACATACCTGCACACCAGTGCTGCACGAGGAGAGCCTGGAACCACAGCAGAACATAGTGGTGGTGTCTTGCAAGTCAGCATTTCTATTGCCTCTCTGCGAGGCATTAATTACAAGAACATAACCAGCAAGTACTTAAGCAGGTGTTGGAGCCAGCAACATTAGGGATGTGCTTAAATCGTGGAGTTATTAACGTTGGAAATGACCTCTAAGGTCCTCAGGTCCAACCATCAACCCAGCACCACCATGTTCACCACTAAACCACGTCCTTGAGTGCCAGGTGTACTCTTTATGCTGTAAACTGAACCCTGTCATGGTCATAAAATATCCTTTACCAAATCGAATTTTGCCTTACATATATGATAACATTGATGGTATTTTTATTATCTGTCATCTGCATGAAAATACAGCTTCCTTTTCATGCAGAGAGCTCTTTATTCTATGGGTGCTGTGGAGAATCTTTAAAGGATCCCTGCTAGCTGTCAGTAACCGGTAGCAAATCGATGTAATCTGCATTACAATACTTGCATCACGGCTTTGAAGAAGGACTGAGCTCCTTTGACTGGCTGTGCATCCAGAATCACATCAAAGATCCCTTTTCTGACATTCAGAGATGTCTCTGGCTTCGTTCCAATTCATTGCACTGTAAACTGAATTCAGAGGCAGCAACGCCAGGGCTGGCACCTCAGTTCCTATCGCACAGAATTCACAGCAGCACAGCCCAGGTCCTTGCCCTGCGCTTACAGTCCAGTTATACTGCTTTGTAGGGAGGCAGAAAGGGTTACAACAAACCTCCTTAACTGTGTAACACATGTTCCTAAAGGCTTGCTGACCCACAGAGAAATCCTGCTTGATTCACTAGAAGAGCCCCCAATTTATCATAATTTTCTAGAGGGTGGTGATGAACTGCTCACTGCAGCAACAGAAGACAGAAGTGTCACATATTACAGATATTAATATCCTCCCCAGACCCTGGAAAAATGTATAAATGCACATTCTATAGTTCACACCATCCAAACACAACCACAACTCCAAGGTTACAGGTTTAATCCCTGTATGGGCTGTTCACCCAAGAGTTGGACTCGATGATCTTTGTGGGATCCTTCCAACTTGGAAGATTCTGTGATTCTGTGAAAGTAATGTGTGCAATGTAACACTGAAAACTGATCACAGAAGCACAGAATCATAGAATATCCTGAGCTGGAAGGGACCCATACGGTCATTAAAGTCCCACTTGTCCTGCACAGCACAGCCCCAAGGATCACACTATGTGCCCAAAAGCATTGTCCAGGCACAAAAGCTGTCAGAAAACACACTTTCTCCTCTGAGTTCCAGCAAGCTGACACTAGCACTATCATCATCATCTTCCCTTCTAGTTAGCTGTAGTCCCAGAGCTCTCATACCTCACCCAAAATTCTCCAGCACATTCAAAGGTCCCTCAAAGGCAAACCTAACCCAGTACCATCATTTGCATTGCTGAGTTGCTGCTCATACACCTCTCTCTTATCCAACCTCTGGAAAATTCGTGGGACATCCCAGCAAGTAATTTTTTCAGTTTCTGCTGCTCAGTGATGCTCATGAGGAGAATTCCTCCCCTTGGAACAGCTGGGGTTGAGCACCATGGGCATGAAAGCAGTGACAGCAACAACCCCAATGAACTGAATGTGTACAAGACTCTCTCTCCCCTGGAAAACCCTCTATGCCAGGAAACCTCCTTTTGAGAGCTTCAGGTTCTCCATGGCAACCCTTTATTGATTCTGTATAAATAGATCCTTCTTGTCTTCAAACACTTATTATCCTAATATCTCAGCAGCTCGGAGAGTCAACATGTAGAGAGAAAAGCCATTACCCAAATTCTCTGTTGGAAATCTCAGAGTGCAGGGAAACGTGGCATCAACCACACTTCTGAAGGTGCTGATACTTTTGCTGGCAGTTTATATATCAGATTTCACCTGAATTAATGCAGTAAGGAAATATTTCAGTGGGATAAGAACATGGTAAGGGAAGCCGTCCCTGCCAAACAAAACAAACCTTCAGATTTCTTTGGTTAATTATCTTGGCCTTTCTAGCCCAGACTGTTTTCATGAAGACAGTGGTGCAGAAGAATTTTTTGTGAACTCTTTACATGTATTAAAGTGGATTTACTGAGGCTGAAAACCTTCTATTGTCTCTTCATGGACAAGTCAAAGGTATTAAAATGGTAATTCTTTCCCATATTTTTAATCCTCTCTACATGTTTCCTTCACATATCCAGTATGAACCAAAGATAGCAGGATTTAACAGGACATTTGCAAGTTTTATTTTGGCATATTGTGTAATGCAAGTTCAAGGTAATGGAATAAATTACAGATCCCTGAAGGAAAGAGAACATTGTCATTTCTGAAACTCAACTGTTCTAATTGGGCATCCCAATTATGTATAATCCTGTATGAATTAGTAACTACAATGGTTCCACTGAATAGGTCAAAACCACTGCAAAGAAGCAGACTTGTGCTTGGCACTAATTTATCCCTGCTTTTAATGAAATCACCATGAGTAAATCTGGGCCATTATTTATGGAGTTACCTACCTGCTCATAAATTTCTTTTAATCACCATTTCCAAATTATTCTGTCCTCCCATCTCTTCCTCTCCTTCTTATGTGGCAACCTTTTCCATAAGCCAAAATTATTTGTATTTCTTCGTGTCTACACTTACCCATCCTCACTTTACAGGTTCTTTCTCTTAGAAACAGCAAACCAGATCATTTTTTCCATCATGGTAAAATTCTGATATGCTCCCAAATGTGCATGATGTACTATAATTTATTTTTTTTTTATTATGCAGTGGAAGAGTGCAGAATAGGGAACTTTAACTCATTACAAAGCCTTTGGGAACCCCTTTCCACTCAAAAAATTGCTATTTTCTTTAGTTTGAATCTATATCAACCTCACTGAAGTGACACCACACAGATAGTTTTGAAAAGGGGATCTCAGAGCTATACGTGCTGATCGTTTTAAAACCTAAAATTCGCTTCTTGAATAGCACTTCTATTTACAAATGTGCTCATTGCAACGTTCAGCCTTGTTGTAGGGATATGTTTTGATGATATTGAAGGTGCAGAACAGCCTGCCTTCATTAGGAAATCATCATGAACATTCCTGGTAGGAAGGGAAAGAGATTAAATATTTTTCACTGGTACCAAACTAAGGCTAAATTATATAGGGATGTCCTTGCCAATGGCAGAATAGCAGCGTTTAGCAACTTTTACTGAGTTTAAGGCTCCAAGGTGCTGGCCCATGTGACTTAGAGGGATCAGACCGCTGCTGGAAGCCCAGATTCCCTGTCTCCTGTGGCAGAGGCTGCAAACTGCTGCCCTGAAGTGCTTTTTGTGCCTTGGCACAGCTGTACTGCCACCAACACAAGGAATTGCCTGTTAGGAGTGTTCCCTCCAAAGCCTCCTCCTTCCAACATCTTTTCCTACGTTGTCCCTCCCCTGCCTTCTGCACCCCTATGGATTCAATTGGTGCCTCTGAATTTATGAGGATCAAAATGCCCTAAGCTGTTCTAGTCATGTTTTATTCATGTTTCCAACCTCTCCTTTTATTTACCTGCTACACTGCCTGCCAGGAGTAGTTTTTGGCAGACAGCAGATAATTTATTTTGTGGACATCTGCTCAAAATGGTTTGTGAATAATTAGAGGAGTCTGTAGGGTCTTATCCAGGGGGATTGAGCGCTGACAATATCAAGAGATTTCTGATCCTCTACTCCTCCTCTGAATAAAATACAGAACAATAAATAAGGTTTCTTTAGAACTGAGGTGTGCTGTGGAGCAGAAAGACTTCTGTTAGGATCTACTGGGCCCCAGCCACCTTTTTGCCATATTTCATTGCCTTCACTCTGATGGTGAAAGAGGGAATAACTCAAAGCTGAAAGGACAACTTCACAGAAAGGAGAAAGGAGGAGAAGCGCTCACAGCTCTGCGAGAGGATGCTGCACTTTAATAAAAGAAACGTAGAGTTTTAAGAGAGGGATGAGCACACACTTGTCTTTTACCTGCCAAAACAAGCAAATCAAAGTGAAGTTTTTGAAAGCAAGTTTGTGCTCATCTATCAGTGCAGTTATTCGTGCTCATTAGGTCAGGGCTACCCTGAAACATCTAGTATTATCTAGATATTGGAACCTTTTTTGCTCCAGTCCAAATCTACCTACTAAACTTTTCACTAACTGGTGGCCTGTTTCCATTTCAATGATCTTTGTTTAATAGAGGAGCTCAGAATGACTGGTCTTCCACTGGATTTTACTTAAAGGCATCCAGCCTCTGAAAAGTTTTCAGACACAGCATATTGAAAACATATGTTTTCAACATCTTGTTGAGGATTTAATTTTTAATAATTTTGGGCGTGTTATTAGAACACTCAGAAATAACCCAAAATTAGTGATTAAGGAAGTCATCCCTCTTTTTCTTAGCTCCTTGGCAAGCTAAATATTACAGATTGTCCTCCCTGTTTGTGGTTCTCGAGAGAAATATTCCCATGAAAAAGTGGAAACAGCATTGAGACCTTACAGAATTTCACCCAGTGTGTCAGTGACACCAAACAGCTCCATTTATTTTCCCCGCCTCGAGCTGTGCTCAGACTCCGTCAGTGCCCATCAGCCTTGAGGCTATTTCTGAAGGCAGGTCGGTTTTTGTAACTGATGCCCCTCTTGCCAACTCAGCAAGTAAAAGTTGCGGTTTCGGAGCTGGCAGCCGGTCCCCTGGAAGCCGGCCTGGGATTTGGGATGGCTGCATTTCCCACACAAACATCCTCATCACGGTGGAAACGCGCCCGATCATCACACGCCATTAGCTGAGCCCGAGATGGAATTAGGAGATGATTGTCTCCTCCATCAGGCTTTTGAATTGCCTTCCCAGGGTTTTGTTCCCAGCAAAAGGCACAAAAATGAGCTGCTGGGTATTTAGCAATGGCATTGTCAACTACACTTCTACCTCCCTGAAAAGCCACTTTCATGTGGCGATCCGACCTTTATTTTCTCTTCATCGGGAGATTTCTTGGCTTATCTGGGCTTAAATGAGTTATTCTGGAGCCATTAATTGGGGTTTTTTTGGTTGTTGTTTTTTAATGGACCTCAACTGAACAAAACCAAAGTTAAGGGACAATTTCACATATTGCACAATTTTATGTTCTTCCAGAAAAAAAACCAAACCACCGCCAAAAAAAAGGAGAAGCTTGTCATATTTTTTTTGTCCAGTTCTAGTTTGATCAGACTAGAGAAAAAAAAATTATACCATGACTTCCAGATATTATAGGCAACCTTTGAATAAATTTATAATTCTATAAAACATTAGTACCTTGCCAGGGTAATACAGGAATTAAAGCAATACAAACCAATCCCATCTGAATTGCTTGAACAGAGATAATTAACCCTAATTCCTCACACCCCTTCAACTCCTTAGCCACCTGTCCCAAGGTGTGATGCTTATTTTGAACTCTGCTTATGAGAGCACAGGTTAAGAACTTCCTTCAGAACTAAAGGGGACAGATTTTGAAGCTACTTGCTTATTTTTACAAATGTTGTGAAAGTGAGAAGCAAATGTCTGGCCTGGAAGGGAGAGTGACATCTGAACGTCCCTGATATCTTGCTTTCGGTGAGATTTCAGGGCCTGTAGATCTTCATTATTTACACTGTTAATATTTAAGGACCAAGATTTATTGCAAGGTAAACAGATATCATAGAGAAGAGAACACTGAAAATGTCATACCTGTCATTATTAATATATGTGCTCCTCTTTTTGGACTGCATTTCTACATTTCTTAGCTGAGTGAACGGGGTGCATGGTTTTCTCTCCTTGGTTTACACCTAAAAAAAACCCCAAAAGCAGCTTAAACCCCAGTAAATTACACACACCAAAAGCTTTAAGTCTTGCTGGACAGAGACTACTAATACACATTTGAAGCAAATTTTACACGTAAGAGAGACTTCAGAATAATGAATTACATCTTATTAATTGTATGGCACATCCCAGCTGGATTTAATGAAGGAATACGTGGCTGGTTTAGCTAAAGGAGAAAACCCTCTGTTGAGGGCAACTCGTCCAACACATGGACAGAACGTTTATCTTCATGGTCAGACAGACAAGGACACAGCTCTGAGGTGCCCAAATGGAACCAAGGGCACAGCAGGGTGATGTGAAGCTTTATTTATTTTCTGGATAATTACCTCCTGTTTGAAAAGGACTCCAAGTGACAGCAGCACAAGCAGAGTTGAGTATCCACTGAGTGGCTGGAACAGATTCTCCTGAGTGTTGTTGACTCAGGTTAATTACAAAAAAAAAAAGGAGAGTATACAAGAGAGTTTACAGAGGAGGGTTTCTCCCTATTCCCAGAGGGCTTTACAGGCATGCAAGGCAAAGAAAGCTGGAATAAGGCACTGCTACTAAGGATTTACCGTAATGTCAAAAGAACTTTAATTACAGTTGGCTCCAGGACTCTCTCCCTGTAATTGTGCATCGAAGCTTTCCAGCCACTGCTCATCGAGTAGCTGTTATATCTTACTTCTCTCCTTCATGTCATGAATTATCTGGAGCTGGTGGAAAGCTTCAACTTTGCCTTGGCTGCTTCATGGAAAGTTCAGGATAAAAGGGAAAAATATATCTTTTCTCTTCCCCTGCCCAGCTGCGTTCAGGGACCTTCCCGCAGGGCTGGCTGGGACCTTTCAGCTCGGCAGCGCTTTGGCAGCAAAGTTCACACTCCTGTTAAGGGTATTCTCTTGGAATATTAAACTCCAGAGGTGGAGACAGTCCAACTGCCAGCAATCTGATCACCAGCTCAGACCTCTGAGGTCATTTTGCACCACTGAAACAGTGAGAGTCTGGAACAGCTTTTCACGGGAGTGATGGGAGCAGTACAAGCAGGGGTGGAACAGCATGGTTTTATAAGCTGTGCCTGCCAAGGTAGCAGGGAACAGAGTTTAGTTTAATGCATGAGGTTCCTTCCAGGCTGGCCTTCTAAAGGGATTTGATGACAGGAATAAAAAGAAATAAATCTCAGCCATTTCCTGGGGTGGAACTGGCAGAGCTCAGGTCATTCTGCAGAGCAGAGGTGACCTCTGGCTGAGGAAGAGGAGCAGCTGCTGGTGCCCAGAGAGGCTGGAGGCAGTCAAGGAGCCACTTTAGTTGCTGATGGCACTGGAGCAGCCTGGAAAACTCTCACCCAGCCCCTGCATCAGGGACTGAAATATAACTACCTGGGAGATAAACTACAGCTACTGCCTAAAAGCCTGCAGATGGTTTAGTGAAGAAAGGGAGGAAGGGCCCAGTCAACAGCAAACTGAAAATTGACATGTGAATTTTAAATAGACAGAATGCAATTACCCAAATTGGGACCTGGCTTGGGCTCCAAGCAATTGAGGGTTTTATATCTGTATTTTGGAAGTTTTATGGGCTTACATGGCCATGCCATGTGAGTATCAGGGACAAAATAATAGCAGTGCAAAGAGAGCTGCTCAGGCTGTGTTGGAGTGTACAGGGATAAAATCTCCCCAGTTGAAAACTCTGCTGCCACAGCAGAGAGACTGAAGCATTCAATGTGCTTTTTGCTGATTACAAAAAAACCAGAAATAAACGCAAACCAAACAAGACCAACACAACAAGCGAATGCACCGACAGTACACATTCAAGGCTAAGGCTGCTGAGTCCTGTCCTGCATCACTTAGTGGTGAATGGTCACTTCTGGCATGAAGGACACCGATTGAATCAGTGATTTGACTCCTACCAAAAATGAAAAGGAAAAAAAATTGCTTAGAATTCTCCTTGTAAAAATAGAAACACACTGATGTTCAAACATATCTTTTTTTTTAACCTCAAACAAGTCTATAATGCAAGCCAGCACAGTTAAAGAGTTGCATATTGGTTTTATAGTTGCGTTTCTCTTCCTTCCAGTGCCTTCTCAGCATCCCTGCCAGTCTGGCATCTTGTGCATTTGAAGGTAGGCACAGCAATGTGGTGCTGTCAGATTTTGGCACTGATGCAGTGATTTAGATGTCTGCAGGGGAGGAGTTTAGTTAAAAAGTGACACAATTCCCAAGCTTAGCCAATAGAGCTGTCTGAATTATTAGCTCCTGTTTTCTGTCTTTATTTAGAGAAAAATGCATGCAAGGAAGAAGTTATGTCTGTCATGCTCTGCCTGACTGACTTCAGCAGGGTTGTTGCCTCACCTGCCTGAAATTTTAAGCCACTAAGTACTTAACTGAGTTTTCATTGCACAGCAATTTCTGAGAATTAATCTTAAAATAAATTTCATAAAATTAATCCTGATTTAAAGTAATCCTACAGAGATATCCAGTTCTCACTGCCTCAGATGCCAATTCCAGCTCTGACCCAAGCTCAGCACTGTCCAGTTTCTCTTCTGCCTTCCTTCCATTGCAGCTTTTCCCTCAGTTCCCACCAGTGATGCCACGTGAGGGTTTTTCCCTTATTTCCTGATGGGGTTTAAGTATAGAAGAACTGGGCAAGTTGAAATCTGTCACTGAAGAAATCACCCAATTCAGATGTGAATACTTAGGGGTTTTCCTCCAGCCTCTTGTAGGAATTTAACCTGTAATAATGTACTCAAGGCCCATTTCCCCCCTGTAATTCCAGTCAAAATGTTTTGATTCTACAATACACCTCCCAAAGAATCGTAAACTAAAACAAGTAAACACCCACTGTGGTATATATATATATATATATAAATATATATATATACACACTCTCATCTTAGGGCATAAGTTGCAGAAAAAATATGGGTTGAAATTCAGAAGTGACATTTCTTACTTCATCATATGGCACGAGCTGAGGTGCTGCACAAGCTGTGCTTGACTTTGAGGTTGGAACGTGGAAGCTGTTCCTGGGAAACCACTCGTAGTTACTAAGCAACTCTGGGGGCCGGGGGTTAGTCGAAATTCCAGCAGCTTTCCTGCCTGCAGCAGCTTCTCTGCAACCCTGTAAGACCAGCTTAGGGAAGGGAGCCCTGAAGGGTCCTGCTAAATATTAAAAAAGGGACGTGTGGATGTGTAGAGCACTGCACGGCCCACCTCACAAATCAGGGGTTTGTTGTGTTTATATGTCATCTGTAAAGTCTGCGAGGGGCTCAAAGCGAGCGAAATCTCATAAATCTTGAAAGAAGCCAGGACTGCTTATAACTCATAGATCAGGAGAGGCATTGAGTGGTGCCACTGAGCTTTGAGGGGCTGGGAAAATAAAAAAAAAAAAAGAAAAAAAAAAAAAAAGGAGAAGCAGCCTGGAGCCTGACACCAGGAATGGGCTGATGAAAGGGGATGACAGATGGTCCTCCACGAGCAGAGGGTGTTCAGAGGCAGAGGGGACGAGCAAGGCGAGAGGCACAGGGCAGGTGACAAGGCAGAGACATTCAGGTCACACCAACCCTGGCACAGGGGCTGCAGGAAGGTGCCACAGACCAGGCTCAGCAAGCCCAGACAAGTGTTACAGGCATGTTAGTACCAGCTCAGGAGGGTCCCTGGTGCATTTTTGCTTTGTATGACATTATTCTTTGCTGCAAATTCACGGTTTTATGTTACCCTTGCCTTCTCCTGAGCAATGCCATTATTTCTTTGTTTTATTATGACATTTACAGGATTAGTTGATGAATCTGTAAACCAAAGGTGAGAAGGGCTAAGAAACCTGCCATCCTATGAGCCCTGGATTCCCAAGGATGCTCAGGATAATAACAGTTATAAATCACAGAGTGGTTTGTGGTGGAAGGGACCTTTAAAGGTCATCTGGGCCAACCCCCCTGGAATGGGCAGGGACATCTTCAACCAGGTGAGCCCCATCCAACCTGGCCTTGAGTGTTCCAAGGGTTGGGGTATCCACAGAACAAACTGCCAGTTTTGGAGGCATCTTTTTTTTTGGCAAGTGGAAGATCTGTGGTGGAAGAGAGTGAGACTGGGTGTCCCACAAGGTAGACATAATACACGCACTCTCAAGAGACCTGACTCTGTGCCAAAACAGAAACACTAAAAATCCTCTGGACATTTCAGATGGAACAGGAATGGGGGGAAAAAAAGGAATCTCACCACTGATGTATATATATGTATATATATATATATATATATATACACACTGATATATATATAGTACATGCAAGTCACCACGATCAGAAAGGATAACAAAGGCAGATTCTGCTTCCTGGAGTTCATAAGTGCTTTGGGAAGTTTCAGGCTGCACAAGGATAATCCCAATGTCCTGTAACTGCAGGCAGTTACTGCATGATGCTACAGCAGTGGGGAAAAAGTAGGAGAGAGTGTCTTAAATAAACGAAATCTGCTAATTTTTGATAGTGTTGCACAGAAATAAGGGGTATTAATGCATCAGTGCACCCTGGAGAAGTCCAACACCAGCTGTTCCTGGATCAGAAAATCAAAAGTACATACTGAAGTGGAAGGTGTGATTAATCCCACAGTATGTCAGCGTGGAAGCAAAGGTGTGGGCCAAAGCAAGGAGAAAACATTTGTTAGGACAGTCCCTCTAGGGAAACTGTAAAGTCCTGCTTCTTTCTAAATTAATTTTGTAATAAGAGATATTTGAACTCTCAGAAAGTTCCTCTCAAAATAGCCAAAGTGTAACAGGGGTTCACTACACTAGTAGGAAGAAGATTCACCACTAAATTCTTCTGTATTGTTACTTAAAGGTGAAGATTTGTTTGCACACAATGATAGAAGTTCCTTAGCAAGAATTCAAATTCATAAGGCACTGATGTCAAACCCCTGCAAGTCCCAGGACTTGCCAACCATGAGTTGAACACAGAACAAAACGGGGGTAAAAAAGCTGAGTTGAACATCTGTTGGCTGTGGAGATTCAAAATTTATATGAAAACAGAGGCAGTGATCCCTCTTTAAAGTATCACAAATCTAAACCTCCGCCTGGTGGGTGTCACAGCACACCATCTGTTAAATTAATACAGTTTAATTAATCAAAGTTAAATGTTCTTACATGTTTTCACTTCTGTATCTGAAGAAGCATTAATTCTACAGAATGGTGGATATCCTGCAACTGGATCTGGGAAGGATGCAGGATGATTAATGTGTTTACAGGGGAAATGCAGCCAATGGAAATGTTGAGTTTTAAGATATATGGGGAAATGTGAAAAACAAAAAACAAATATGCTGCAGCAAATATTTAATGTACCATGCAAGGTAATGGACAAGAATAAGGCTGGATATGGCAGCTGCCATCCAAGTGACCATCATGTAGAGAACATCCACACATCTTACCCACATTCCTTTCTTCTGGGAAAGATTTTTCCACGTGGAGAACTTGTGTCTCCATAATATGGCCAGGTAACGTTACCCATAAATGTCTTTGACTCCTAGGGAGTGTCTCCTGGTTGGACAAGGAGAAGAATCCCTAAAATTCTTCTTACGAAAAAAGCAGAATTCCTAAAAAATTCCTTTGAAATAAGGGTAGGTGCCTCAGTCCTGCCCTCCAAGTGTTGCAACTCATTTCTGAGACAAGAACCTCACACACTTTCTGCTGCTGTGCCACCTGTAAGTGGCTCTTGTGCCAGTGGAAGAACTTTTTTCTTAAGGCTACATGACACATAAAAACTGGTGAACAACAGAATTTACGGAGTAACACAGAAGCAGACATTACATTTTTATTTATTTTTATATTATTATTATTTAAAATCAGATAATGCAGGTGAAGCTACTTTTTAGGGCATGATTATCTCTCCTCCCCAGGTGACACAAGGGACAGAAAGTGCACAGCTCTTTCTGCTTTCCATGACCACTCTTTCCTACCTCCCCATGAAAGATGAGCAAAGTAGGGCTCATCTTCCCCTTACTAGAGAGCTGGGGAAAAAAAATCTGACACTAAACAACTGATTTTTGCTTTGCTTTTTCTCACTTTGCATCTTGTGCCCATAAGATCAGAGTTCATTGTCACCACAGAGCGAGTTCAGTGTGATCCAACGGAGAGATTTAAATAGACAGCACCAGAAATATCAAGAAATCCTAATTAAAATTCTCCTCAGCTCAGCAGATTCCTCCACCTGTGCTTCTGGAAGCCCTCTGTGCACTATCATTGCTCAGTACCTTTTACCGTGGTCAAGGGGGGCATGAAGGGTACACAAAATGAAAGAGAAAGGCAAAATAGCATAAAAAAAAATTAAATGAAGGTTATAGAACATCCTCCAGCTTCCAGTGGGAGGGTGAAGAAGTCAGACGTGACGTGAGCTCCCCCCTCCCTGCTGAGGGCAGCTCACAGCTGTACAGATGTTTCTGTGTCCTGGTGCCCTCCCCAGCACACTCCCACCAGCACATTCCAAGCCAAGTCTGCACTTACACCAATTACATTAGCAGAGATTTAATCTGGTTGCAAATTGTCTCTGGGATCAATGGAGCACACAGTGCAGTCAGTTATTGAAGCAAGGGCCAAAACTACAAAAAAAATCCAAGGCCCAGAACTGCTGCAGCCAAACTCAGCCTCTGAAGTGCCTCTGCATCCTGCCAGGGTTTTTGCAGGTGTATCTCTGGCCACTCCTCCAAAGGCAGAACAGGTAAATCAGGGTGTTCAACTCAGTCCCTTGTCCTGCCTCAGTGACTTACACACCAAGAACCCCGTTTATCTGCCCCAGGACTCAGCAGTGCCATCACTCACCTTAAAATCAGGCATCTTCAGCGTTTGTTTCAGCTCTTAATCTCATTTTCACCTTATCATTTCTCGGTTCTCCTCAATTCTAGAAGATCTGGACAGTCCTTCTGCCTGCAGATTCCACTCACACAGTGAGCCAAGACGTCACTCCAGGAGGGTGAGGACTGAGAATCGGAAGCAGGATGAAGAAGGTGGGCCAGGAGAATTGTCAATAAGAAAGCAGAGTTGGGGATACTGCCATTGAAGAAGATGAGGTTGGAGCAGCATCTCACTAGAAAGCTGCTAAATAAATGAAATGAAAATATCAAAACCAACAAAACATCCTCCAGAAGTGTTCTTTTGCCCATATGTAAAGCAGTGGCCAGGTGGAAGTGTCTGTCAAAATAGTGGTCACACCACACCCTCTTTATTTCTCTTAAGTACAGCTGGTTTCCCCAGGACAAGAGGAACACCTGGCTTGTATTGCTATTTTGGTCCACATTTACCTGATCATCAAGAGCAGGGCCAGCGCAGGAAGCTCTGGAGACACAGGTGATTGTGATTGGAATCTTCTCAGAGGTGAGATTGGGTTAAATCTTTTTTCCAGAGAGGAAAAGAAAGTGAAAATTTGTTTCTCTCTTTTACTACATAAGCAGCTACTGAATTATTGCTTAAGTAGAGACACAGGAGAGGAAAGAAGAGTGTTATTCTGTCTGGAGCAAGACTGTGAACATCATCCCTCCAAAGCATGCTATGGAGTTGAATTCTTCACTTTGGTGAGAAAGAATGAAATAAAAAAAATATTTTTCCCTGCTCTATTTTTTTCCCCTCCTTTGTGCTTTAATTCACCTGATAAAGCAATTTAGGTAAAAAAGTCAAGCAGAAAATAAGTATTCCCTTAACTTTCCCCGTGCTGCGGAAAGCAGAGGCAGGTCGAGCTGCCCGCGCCGCCCCTGCTTTGCACCTCGTTTACTCATTTGCACCCGTGAGAGCAGCGTTTAATCTCACACCTGCCTCGGAAGGGCAGCGTTTTGTAGGTGTAAGGCACACCCCCCGGCTCGGGGCGGCGAGGTATTTATTCCTGGCTCCATCCGCCTCGCCCTGGGTGCGGAGGGGCTCGCCCAGCATCCCCCGGCAGCGCTGCGCGGATCGCTCGGCCAAGCGCACGTCAGGAGCGATTAGCGGGGAAGGGGAGAAGCCTTTCCTTTCGGGAATGGAGAGGGAAGCAGAGGACGGGCGAAGTCAGGCAAGGGGAGGGGAGCTCGTTCTCCAGCTGAGTGGCAGCTCAGCTGCTTTCAGACATAAAGTTATCAAAAATACAGTGTTTGGGTTAGTGGTTTATTCCCAAGTGCTTCAGTGATTTATGACCCTGAGACTGAAAAAAAGAAAAGGATTGTTTTGTGTTCTTGCTAAAACTCTGTCCTTGTGAGTCGGGGGGAAGAATAGGTCACTGCTCAGGATGCAGGTCCGGGACCAGAAAGATCTTGTTTCTGCCACTGTTCCATCCTAAACTTCCTATGTGACTTTAGAAAACAGCTTTCGCTTGCACGTCCAGTGTTATCCAGGTAACTAGTCTGGATTCAGAAGCTAACTAGTCTCTGGAAGAGGTAGAAAAGCAATTCTCGCCTTTGCTGGGGTATGGTGGGAAAGAACGTATGGGATTTCCACTAGCTCAGCTATCAGAATAACAGATAATATCAGATCAATATCTAGAGTAGATTGAAGCTATCTGCTGATGGATGGCAGGAAGGGATTTACCCACAGAGATCAGCAAAAGCTTAATGAAGCTTTTGCACAGCAGGAACTAACAGCCATTATCACCTCCCTGCCTTACACATTCATCAGTGCATTCCTGAGGTGTGGGGAGGAAGAGGGAAAAAAACAGATTTTTTTTTTCTGTTTCAAGCTGCTATCCTGATTAAGTAACTAATTTGGTAGTAATTAAATCGCTGAGATAGTGCACACAGCGTTCCCAACTGCTTGTCACACTGTGCTAGATCACACTGCTGAAGGACCAGAGCAGGTCTCCAAAAGCAGACTGTGGTCCCTGGGAATTACAGGATGTCCTGGAGCTTTCCTCCCAAGAACCAACTGCTTTTTTTATGAGCTGGCTGAGCTAGAAAGCTCTAGAAGTCACTGACAGCCAAACTGCCAAGAGAACAAGGCAATTTTACCCTGCTAAGGGCCAAGATGCTAACACCATCTCCCAGGGAATTGTGGAAATGGACACTGCTGAGGGTTATGTTCAGATGGTATCATGGAAACACCTCAGTGTATCAACTTGAGCCTTGCTCTGCAAGGCCTGTAAAGCCAGTTGGATTTGGAAACCAATTCTGCTAATTTTTTGCTGGCCTTTTTAATGCCTTTCTTGATGCTTCCTCATATCTTTGGGTAATTTTCTCGCTGGTGGCTCCTCCTCCTGGTTTCTCATTTTCTCTGAGCGGGGACATCCAATAAGCAGTGCTGAAAGATGCTGAAATCAATGGGCTCTCACATTTGAGAGGGATTGGTGCCAGCTCTGCAGATTCAGGATATCACAGACATCCTTTCAAAAGGAAGTTTCCTTCACTTTCCCAATGTGTACACTATCTGCTTTCTCATAAATTTTCCCTGAACTGTGTTTTTATAAGAACCTCAGCAAGTTGTCAAGCTTAATAGTTTTTATCAGCCAAATAAATTCATAACTGTAATTTCCTTTCAAACACTGAATCAATTTCTTTCTGGGTAGTGTTTATTTCAGATTTCTCTCTTAGTGACTATCACTTAATTTCAGAATAGTTTATTGCTGCTGTGCACTGACTTTGGAGATAATTTTAGGAAGTCTTTAAAAGAATACAGACATAAGGTTTTGGTTTTCAAATCTTCACTACTTCTCAGCTCCTTCCTGGAATTCCCATACAGATAACAATGCCTGTCCTAGGGGTATATAACAATAACTGTTGATATAATTGAAATCATTAAATTTCCAGTTGAGATAATTATTCCTATTCTTACCAATTTGTGAATGGCACAAACCCTGAGGGGTAGGTTGATACTGAGAGTCCTAATTTTTTCAAGAGATGGTGACATCAGGCACCATCTGCCCCCAGCCAACCTCGAAAAAAAGCATTATAAACTCAATCCCTTGTGCCAGAGGAGGTTTAGGTTGGATATCTGGAAAATTTCTTCACTGGAAGGTTGTCCAGCCCTGGCACAGTTGCCCAGGGCAGTGGTGGAGTCCCCATCCCCAGAGGGGTTTAACAGATGTGTGGATGTGGCACTTGAGGACATGGGTCACTGGTGGGGGAACAGTTGGACTTAATGATCTTAGAGGGCTTTTCCAACTTAAAAGATTCCATGATTTTATGGTCTGTGTGCCTCAGCCAGACCCTGTGGGACGTAAATCCCAGACACCTGCTCCATTACCGTCCTTGTGCCCACCACAGCAACAGAACATCTCTTCCTCTAAACCACTTTTGGGGCACTTCTGGGTAAATTTTTGTGTGTGTTTGGATCTCTGTAATCAACAGACTGGGTGCTTAACACGTTAATAGCTTTAGCTGATATTAAATCCTCTTGTACCCCTCATGTGAGGGGAAAGGGAAGCATCCAGGCAAGCTTTGTAGGCTTTGGAGCTGCTCTGAGTCTTGGCTGCAGTTCCCTCAGACACACACTCCTTGATTACAAAGTCACGATTAAAATTACATTATAGGATGTGAACAGGGTCAACAATCCTAGTAAACAAGAGGTAAAAGCAACCATTAAAAGACATTTGCTGATGGCTAATCTTTGTAGTCTTTGGGGAGGCCAGGTAGGTCACTGCATGTGAAATAGCGAGATCAAGAAATAGGATGAATTATTAATTGTCATAATTTATTATTTATTTCCTCAGTGCTACAGTTTACCTTGAGCTTTATAGGCAAACAAAAGGATGGGAGCCCTCAAATCAAACTTGCATTCTGACATTTTAGGTTTGTATTGTTTATAGCCGGTGTTGTATCATAAATTTAGGGTGGCATTCAAAGGACGCTCAAATCAATGGCAAATCTCTCTCCTAATTAAAATAGTAGCCAATTAAGGTTCTCTAATCAGCCTTATTCCTGCCATCCCAGCACATGACTACGTCTACAAACCAGATTAACCTCCTGGCTTCCAAACTGCCTTACACTCTTGTACTCAGCAGTATTTTTGAAGGATATTGTATAAAGAGGATTTTAAATTATGTTTTTACTTTCAAAACATTCTCTGGAAAACTTGTTGCCTATTTGCAGTGGGTAAGTGCTGACACTGCAATATCTGCAGTTTTTTGAATTTTAATAGTGGAAAATTAAAAGTGTATCTTGGATAAAAATTTGAGTTATTTGACCCTATACATTTAAATTTCTGTTAATTAGATACAGTTCAAATCAACAATCACCTTGGTCTTAAAAAATTTGGTTCACGTGAGGAGTTTTAATCATAAGAGCAATATGTGCAGATTCAGATCTTGTGTGCACTTGGTGTAGGCTGATTTCATGAAGATGTTCGCACACACACACAGATTTTACCATCCCTGGGGTCAATATTAGTCTCAAAGACAGTGAAAGGAATTCTTCCTTTTGATGGAGAAGACCAAGGGTTTCATTCCTGCTGAAAACAATTCATTGCATAAAGTCAGGAAAGGACAACTTTTTACAGGATCGAAGCCTTGGAAAAGCCACATTGGCAGGTGAATTCGAGAGGCTTATTTGTGTGTTTGAGGAAAAGGACTTTTGTTAAGCTTTGCCTTCTGTAAACAACAACTAACTTGTAAAACCAAATCATGTTGGATGATAAAAACTTAAAATAATCTACCACTCACTAACGTTGCTCCCTATTCATCCAAACCCAGCATTTCACCTCGTGCATTACATCAAAGTAAGGGGCAGCTCATTTGTTCAGCCACAGCCTGGACTCACCTGAGCTGGTGGAAGTCTGTTCAAAGAGGAGCTCAGTGGTCTCACAGCAGCACAGAAAGCTCTTTGGTTTTAAACACAAGATGCTGACAGAAATCTGACAGCCATGGCTTTGAGAGGTAAAATGCCACAGCAGTGGATGAGCCTGTTATTTATCTGTGTAATTAAAGAGCAGATTAATTCTTGCTTGGAGGCCAGGGAACATTTGGCATCCCCAGAAACTGTTGCCTAAACCTCTCGGGAAGTAAAACTCATCCAGATACAGCAAATGAAAGCCAAGTGCTGGGCTTTCTCAAACCATGGCTGATCCAGAAGCTGAAGGAGGTTCCTGTAAAGAGTATGAGGTGCCCAATATTCTGGTTCCATAATCCAGAATTAGGATGTTGAGCTGTACAAAGGGGCTGATAGAGAGTTAAAACGCATTCCACGGCAACTAAAGAGTGAGCCAATAATGTTATTGCTAAAGGTTAGTATGGGGGAAAACCTAGTTGAATCTTCTTTAGTAATTAATGAGACTTTTGGTTGTTTTTATGATTTTATGAGCCCCCCTTGTACTTCAGAAGGGTGTGCTGGTGATGGAGCACACAGCGGGCATTTACAAGAGGGGAGAAATGAATAGCCTGCCTGCTTCTGACAAATTATCCTTGTAGAGGAAAATAACTCCATAAGAAATATAGTTGGTGTTAATAAAAACAGGCCCTGATGGACTCCCCTCGGAATTGTGGCAGCCCTGCACTCTATCCCTGCTCCTGTCAGAGGGACTCCGTGAACTTCTAATACATTTGAAAACGATATTCCTTTCATCCATTAAGACATAATTACTTTTCCCTTCCCCCCAGAAAAAACCTGAGACACTTGCAGGTAAGGCCTTATCTGCTGGTGTAACTGCTGGATGAAGAACTTACAATTCCAGCTAAAGCATGAGCAGCTTAAACTCTCCACTTTTTTTTTTCCAGAGACTCAGCAAGATACGTTGAGAAGAATTTGCTGCTCTGCTGGGAAATTCCTAGAATTTGCTTACCACAAGGAAAAAACCATGCATTCCATCCAGCCCCTTGCAAAAACCTTTGAAAGGGTCACACAGAGCTGCTGCATACATTAAACTTTGGGAAAATGTGCATATGTGGGATCCACTGAGCGTTAACCTCTGTCGTAAAGAAGACGCATCACCCTTCCTCCCTTTTGGTGGGCATTGTCAAGGTTTTGAGTGCTCTTGTGAGCAGCTGGTGTGTGCTGGGGCTGTGAGGGCCATTACTCGTCCTTAGGAAATGAATTGCCTTCCCAGAGAGACGTGGGGAAGGATGGAAAAATGAGAGTTGCTGCGGTGCACACAGAGGAGGGGGTGGCAGTGAGCGATGGAATCAAAACGTCCTGGGTTTGAAAGCCACAGGCTGTACCAGAAATGTGCCCACTGGAAAGTCCATCAGGAAGGAGCTGGGTCTTTTCTGCTGGTCTGTGGTAAATAGGAGTGTGATTCCAGCCTGGACTTAACTCCAGTTTGTGATTTGGGGGTTCTGGGGTCACTTTGTCACTCTGCAGTTGTGGTTTGGGGTCCTCTCCATCTCAGGAGGGTGCAAGGTCCCGTTTCTGTGTGGTCAAGGCACAGCAGAGCCTGTCTGCTCTAAACACTGACGTATTTTGTGGTTATAGCCACCATCATCCATAGATTATATTAAACCCTGCTAAAACTGTAAATTTAACAGCATGGTAGAAGCCTCCTTTGCATGGTTTATGGAGGGCAGGAAGGATTTATTTCTTCCACCCAGAAAATTTCTTGACTAATACTCAGAGATTTACAATCCCCCATATCAGGAGAAAGTCTACTCCCAGCTTTATTTGAATATTTGTTGATAGATCAACAGATCTTTCTGCTGTGAAATCCTCCCCTCTCTGCTTCCATGCTTGTTTAAAGCACAGAATATGTGGGCTCAAAAGTACCTAATTCCTAGAGCTGCTCTCTTTGGAGGGTAAAAGTTAAAAAAAACTGGAAAAAAAAAAAAATAAAAGATTTAGTTTCTGCACTGGGCATATTCCAGATGTTGAATACTGCATCATGTCCACAGCAAGGATTCCAGGCTTAAGTTGTCTGATATTAACAGACAAATGGCATGTTATGGAACTGATTTTCCATCAGCCTTTTCAGGGATATCACTCCTCCTTTGTTCTTCTAATACACAACATCACCTCCTGTAACCTCTCCTCTCTGCTTCTGTAACTGGCACGTGTGGTCCTCCCCTTCCCCTTCGCTTTTTCCACGTGCTATGACTTGATAGGAATCTACTTTTTCAAATGGGTAATATCTTAACAATAAAGAAACGGGTGTGATCCAGGTCTGAGCATTTGTCACAAAAAGCAGAAAAATTGCTGAGCTGAACTGATGTTTCCATGACACAGAGCAAATAGTGGGGGCAGAACTGCAGCCACCAGCCGTAGGCTTGATATAAAATTACAGCTTGGTTTTAAGAATCTGGATCTAAGTGTGCTCCTCAATCCAGGGGTTTGAAATGACATCTAAGCTATTAATTCCCACTAGTTTCTCTCAGCTGCCTTTGCACTAGTATTAAAATATGCATATTAAATGATAACATAAATTTCAAAGTCCACCCTGGAAGATTTCTTTGGCCTTTAGGTTAAGCCCTAATTGATTTATACCAGTAAAATACTTGATATATATTAAGTCATACATGGGAGAGGACTTTTCTGGGACATCTGAATCCTTGAAAGTAAAGAAGCAGCTAAGAAATGGTGAAAGATTTTGAAATGTGTCGTTAATACATGTCACAGAAAGGGGAGAAACAAGCCCTAAGTATTTTTCTGGGACACTTTTGGTTACATTTCGATTGCCTCTTCAAACACAACATGTACTTCTCCTTGAAGTAAACACGCTCCCGTATTCATGGGGAAATATTTTATGTTAAAATTAGCGAGTCACTGAATTGCTGTCACCTGGTCCATCTTTAATGTATTCTCCTCTGTTCCAAGCTGTAATATCATGCAGGTTATGCAAAGCTGACTGAAGGTTGTGCCAAGTTCAAATGAAGTGTCTATTTATCAATCGGAGGTTTCCTGCTGGAGCCAGAGATGTTAATATTGAATATGCCTAATAGCATTTCTCAAACTCAAACAGTCCTGGCTTATTGCTGAGCATTTGGGAGCAGAAATCTCAGCTGACAGGGGCATTCTGCATTAGAAATGCCTTCCCAGCCCTCTGTAATTATGGGTTGTCATAATACACAATTCTCCCCATAAAATTGAGCAAGGAAAGGGGCTGAGAATGCAGGTTGTCCACAAAACAGGCATCGGATTTTAGCTTCATATGCCCCAAACAATACTTATGTGCTATAGAAATTGGAAGTTGTTCATTATATACTTTATACTTCCACCTGTCTTAGGAGAGAAGCATGAACTACTGATACTGTAATGGAAATTTCCCGTTTGTTCACATACGCCTTTATCATCCTAATACACCTTGAAATTGGATAAGAATTTAAAAATTATAATCCTGCTTGCCTAAAACCCCCCTAAACCCATTGAATCTACTTCCTCTTCCTGTCCCGTCCTCCCTCATACATTTTTTGAGCTCCATGACCAATTTTAACCAATTTTTCAGTGCTCGTGAAACCATCTCAAAAAAAAAAAGCTATTTCTCCACGTTCCACAAAAATAGAAACAAAAAGTTTGCATTAGGAACACATACTGCTTTTCTGTTGAAAACAAAGGGGGAAAAGAAGCAAAATACCTTCATTAGTCCCGTCCCTTTCCTCTTATACAGGAAGGGGATGTTATGAATGCCTCCTTTGTGTGAAAAACTTCTGCTGGAGTTCACTTTAGGAGGCACCAGAGAATCCAACGCCGAGAGACACAAGCACAAGAAAGCAAGCTTCATTAGCTTCATTGCTCATGGAAGTGCTTGTTAATACAGACACTCCATTTTTAAAATGTGTTTCTCTGAGCACAGAGACTGTCTGGTGGAATTAGAGCTCTGCAGCAGATGGGCCCCTTGCCAGTTCAAAGGAACACAAATTAAGGCTCTGATGTTGGGAGCGTTTATGCTCGTGCTTAATTTTACAAACCAGTGGGAGTCGTCACAGATCTGAGCCTGAACGGATTTGTAAGTGTTTGCAGGCTATGGGGGACCGTGGAAATAAAGATCATTTTGCAATACTGTCTCTTTGCACTGTGTAAGCTGAGCACAGCACTCGCAGATGCACACCTGGAGTTAAACTGGGCGCAGGACTCTGCAATGAACATTTATAATTCCAGTGTTTCTGATGAGCTGGTGAATTTGGGCTCAGCAAGGTCCATACGAGTTGTGTTGTCTTTAAAAAAACCAAAAAGTCATTGCTTCTTTTGGAGAGAAGTTTGTGGATTCCAAGTTAATTATATTCAGTAACAGCAACATTAGACTTCTTGTAATAGGGGGTGAAAAACTAATAACAAGGGTGTGTACCTGCAGGACCTGCCCAAATCCATTTGTTTCCAGTATTTTCCTCCATGCTTTTCCCATCTCACTCAGCCCTCTGCTGCATTTAGAAGCTTTGGAGCATGTGCTCCAGGAAGGGATGTAAGGGAGAACGCAGTGTTTTGTACGTAAGGAAAAGGATACCCCAACCCCAGGAAGTAAGTAAAAATGAGCTGTCAACTTAAAAGCAGAAGAAGACAACCAAAGAATGAGAGATCTGAGGGTGAAGTGGACGAGACAGTAGCAGAGGTACAAGGAGGGCACTGAGATGTGAGTGTATTCAGGACAGGAGCAGCCAAAGCCCAGCTCCCCATGCCCAGTTTAGAGCTCCCAGTGGGAATGGCACCGTTTTGAGGGCAGTTCCCTCAGGTTCACAAGACTGTGCTGGGCTGCGGCTCGGCAGGGATGTCACCGTGTGTTGTCAGTGTATTGATGAAGGTCTGCACCCTTGTGACCACACCACGCTCTTCTTCATATTTTAAACCCAAATGCCGGGTCTTGAGCTGGCACAGATCACAATAACTCTGTGCAGCCCGGCAGATTTACACCAGATGGAGATTGGGTACTGCCAGTTCCCTCTGGTTTCAGAGCATGTAACTCCAAAGCCTCAGCTCTCTCTTCAGGAGCACCCAAGTGGGTGTCAAAATACCCACTCAGAAATTTAGCAAAAAATTGTTTGAAGGCTTAATGCAACCTCCTGTAAAAACATGTATGCTGGAAGGGGGACAGGCTCATCAGGGATTCAGCATGGATGCACTCAGATCATGCCTCCAATGAATTGGAAACACACTGTGGGTTCCTCCCTATTTAGGACTCCAGGACGTTATAATTTATGTCTAAATATTGCAGCCCACATTTGTCTGTGACATTGACCTACTGCATATTGTTTGGAAATAGAAGGGGACTATTTTTCAAACCCTGAGAAGATGAACAGGTAAGTAAGGCTCCCTGGGAAGATTTTATCACACAAGCTCTTCTTCCAAGCACAATTAATGAAAATGTATGTAATAGTTATAGAAACAATTTGCTTAAAACCCCCAGACTTTTAGCCTGATTCTCCTCTCATTTACATTAATATAGATCAGGAATATCTCCCTCTGAATCCCAAGGTAAATTATCAGCTGATTTCTTTTAACTCAGTGAGGTAAAACTAATGGAGCAAGAATTAGACCCTTTCCATTAACTGCTGTATGTTCTTTCACATTTGAAATTAAGATTATACCTTACCGTGAGAGTAATAAAACATTACAGCCATTCTGCTGAGTTATTTCACTGACCTTAGTTTTTACACTGAAAAGTATTGGCATCAACAGCAGAATATCCATTTTGGGTAATTTCTGTACACGTCTTGCCTGTGGATGCCAGAAACCTTGTCAGTACCTCCTTACCACTCCCAGAAAATAGATGCTGGATGAAAAGAAAACACCAGAAAAACCTCAATACCAGACATAGGGTTTTTTTCTAAGGCTTCTGAGAATCAACTCAGCATTTCCAAAAAGAGGAAGAAGAGCAAGCGGGGGGGAGGGAAGAGAAGGAGCTGTAAATCCAGGTGTCATTTTTGCTTGATTGAGAATTCCTTTCGGACCAAAGAACAGAACATTTTGCGAAATTCAGTCTGAGGGGGTTGAGAAAAAAGCTACTGACACCCTCCCCATTTACTGGGAATAACGTGAAAAGAAATTTCCCCTGCCATTATTATGCTTATACGTTTGTTTTCCTCCACTGTGTATTTTGGAAAACAACCTCAATCTTTCCAATGGCATCTGCAGCAGGAGACAGAGCTCTCCCTGCACACATTTGGAGCTGTTAGCCTAGTTTGTAGCCTGTAAGATTTTCTGTGAGTTTGAACTATTCATTGTGTTGAAGTACCTGGTTTCCATTAAGGTCTGATTAGATTTTAATGCTGAACTTTTTCTCAGGCTTCTTAGGAAATCCCAGCTATCAGGCATAAATAATTTCCCAGCCACTTCAAACAGCCACGACGTGTAATTAAACAGAGCCATATTCAGGTTAGGAATGAACTGTTAAATCCTGATGGAAAATGAAGGTCACCCAAACTTCAGAGAAATTTCGGTGAAAGCTGAGAGTTCCATTAGTTCAGCTGTTGACAGCCTGTCCTCCTGGCTGTGGGCTGCAGAGAAGGTTTTAAAAATGCACCACAGAAGTGGTGGTAAAATCCAGCATCTGCAGGCACATACACACAAAGCTTGCAGGTACACCATTAAAACCAGGTATTTGGGTCTGGAAATCAGTCATAACCTAACAGTGTGCTCTCTTTGCATTTCGTACCTGAAAAGGTGCCCCCCAAATAATAAAGTGATGGGAAGAGATGTTCGTGTCTGGGGACATGGGGAACAGCAGAGATCCCAGAAGGAAGCACCGATGTCTCTGAGCAACCTTGATTATTACAGACCTGCTTCACCTCCCCCAGGTATTTCCACCAGTCTGTAGAGGCAAAAGAACAAGCTTAAACAGTGAATACGTGTCAGTGCTGGAGGATGGCACTGACTCTGCCTGCAGGAAACACGAGGTGATTTCTGTCCTGTGTTTTGGACCTCAAAATAATCTTCCCTAGAATATGAGAGATGATGCAGCAGGAGGAAAAGCAAACCAGAGCCAGCCCGGTGACATGAGTTGCATGTCTAATGCTTCCAGCGAGCCTAGGGAAGGAAAAATTCGCTGTGCAAGTTAGAGCAGACAGTAAGTTTTAACTGAGGGGCAGAACCAGACAGACAGCAGATTACTCAGCCTTACTCGTGCAATCCCAACACTATATTCCAACATCTATATCTTTTATACTGCTGGACTGTTCTTTTTGAATTACATCTCTGAGGAATCAGGCACTGGCAGTAACAGGCAACCAAGGGCTGTCTTTGTTGTGGGGTTTTTCTTTGCTCCTATTAAACAATATAATGATTACCTGCATCAAAATCCCACTTTACCTCCTTGTCTCTCCTGTCTCTTGTTATTACAAATACTTAGGGGGAGCAGGACAATATTACATTTCCTATCTTACTGGGTTTTTTAGGGATCTTACTGCAGCACTATGGCAGCATTAAATAATATTTATTAACCATAAAAGCAACAAAAATTATTATAAACCTTGATCCTGCTTCCAGTGAAAGCATGGTAAAGCTGTCATTGATTTCCAGCCAGCAGGAGCTGGAGAGTTTTCCTTCATTTTCTTTACCAAGTAGAGACAGTGGAATTATCCTTTAGCATTAATGATGAAATGAAAAACTGAGTTCAGCAACAAAACATTCAAGACTTTTCTGGCATTAAAAGACAGCAAAATTTAAAATCATTAAAACCAGCAAAATATTCTCTCATGCTACTGTGCCTGCTGTTAACGTTTCTTCTCTATTTTCTTTTAATGTGCTTCTTCTATTCTCCTTCCCAGGAGAAGGCTTCCATAATTTCTCTTCCTTAGATCACCATTTTGTTCTTAAGAGTCAAATCAAGTGGGATAAGACCAGTTTTTAGTCCCTCCTTAACATTTTCAGCAGAGGAATAACCAGTTGCTGCTTACTCAGAACACAATGTCTGCTGAACATGTGAATGAGAATAATAAACCCCCTGATTTTTAGATCACTACAATCACTGTCTGCCACAGTGGATAATGTGGGCTGAATAGGTTTCCTCAGTAATTTATCCACCAAGCCCATCCCCTGTGGTTGTATCCTAAAGCCAACTGCTTTTGATTCGGGAGTGTCACAGCCCAGAAAGTCCTTTCAGTTCCAAGATAAGTTATTTTAATAGCCACAATGTTCATTTCGAATCTGAATTAGCCTCACTTCAGCAAAATCTTTCTAATATCTTTTTTTTTCCCTGCTAGTTCAAACACTTGTTTACCACCACAATTTCCTCATTCGTCACTGAAATAGAGCCTGCCCTCAGAGAGGAATGAGAAACAGGAGCCTGCAAGAGAGCACAAGAAGCTCCTGCTGCCTCAGAACCAATATTTATGGTGGAGCTGTGATAATACGCCCCAATAGCAAATCTCTCTTGGGGTATGGATGTTATTTAATGGTTCATTATATCATTCTTGCAGGCATGTGGAAAGAAAGGCAAAATTAGGAAGGGTCTGTGTTGGCTCATCACCTTTATCAATTACAGCTCCTTGGGAGCTCTGGGATTGCTCGGGTGGAGTCTGCAGCTCTTCCCGCTGTATCTGCTGCAGGGCTGCAGTGCCTCTCTCCAAAATCCATCCCTCTTGCCTTTAACTCCAGCAGTGAACTTCTTTAAGGGGTAAAGGGCTGTCCCAATGCAGGGGAAGTGATGGAAGGTGCTCCTCTTGTCACACCATCCCAAGCTCACAGTGCTACTGAGTCTACCCACAGAGCTCCGAGGGAAACACTCTCACGGGGGGACATAAATAACAACCCGAACGCTGGTTCCCTGATTCATATTCTCTCTTCAAGTGCCATGAATTTCCTTCCATAACAACTGGCATCTGTCTTACCGTGCAGGTCTCCAGCAAACAGCTGGGGGAAGCCAAACACGAAGCTGTGGGTCGAACACGCGGTGTTTTGCTCACAAATCCACACCCCACTGACTGTAATTCACTGGTCATAAGGGAAGGCACAGCAAGTGCTGCATCGTCCTTCCCAGAGAGATCCTCCAAACATTTCCCTGCATCGGTTTACCATCTGTCTCGGGATTTATAGTGGCCTTCAAGATAAAGAAACTATAACTCTTTTGCAAATAAAACCTTATAAAGCCTTACCCTGCCAGGCACGGAGGGAAGACCTGAGGTGGCTGCAGCAGGTGAGCAGGGATCAGTGGTCACCCCGACCTCGCTGGTTTGCTCATCCAGCTGGGACATCATTTGTGTTCCAAAGCCGAAGAGAAGGGGAGGGGAGAAAAAAACAGCAAAAAAACACCTCTCCAGCAGCACAGATAAAAATCATCTGGCCTTAAAAATTTCAGGGGCTGCATTTCAATGTGTTTTGGGGAGGAAAGAAAACTGCTTTCTTTTTTTTTTTTTTTTTTTTCCTTTAGGGTGAGACTAAAATTAAGGCGGAACCACAAGTCAAAGGCATGCTGCTAATACTGTGCTGGACTGGGGTCCCAACCTGTGGGTATTTTGAGGACTGTTCCTATGAAGAATTCATAGGGAGTTATTTTCAGGGCAAGGAATTCTGCTGCGTTGTTCCCATTATCAGCTCTGTCTTCTGGTTGCTTGACAAGAAAACTCAGACCCTGGGGAAGGGAATGTGGATAGAACATTTTCTTCTTTTGACATACAAAATATTGCACTGCACCAATATCTAGTAATGGAAAAAGGGCAGAAAAAAACCCCCAGATTGTGGTGATATATAGTGAATAAATCAGGATGCTGCTTCTTCTCTTTGCAAACACACCAACTTTGAGTGACAGAGAGACACCCGTTTTCCTCAAGTGTTTGCCTCAGGCTGCTCTCAACCTTGCTTAAGTAGCACTTAAAAGAAATAATTGGTATTAATTTAGACACTCATACATACTTTTTAAAATACAGCAAGAAAAGTGACTGCAGATTTGTACTGGAAGAATTTAAGGCATCAGCATCTGAGATAAAGATGAGAGTTGAATTTTTAAAATAGCACCTTTTTTTTTCGTGCCTGTGCTAATTGCAAAAACATTTTATATTTGGAATAATTGTCCTACTTTTTTTTTCCCCTGCTAAGCACAAATCTGCAGAAAAAGAAAAGTAGAATAAACGGAGGTTTCAAAGAACGAACCTAAATGCCAAAATACAATTTATAGATATTTTCATGAATGAAACTCAGTTCATGGCCAAGAACTCATTTCCTTCTTTCTTTCCTTCTCTCTTTCTCCACCTTTTTCCTCCTAACACTGCAACTGTGCTTGTGTGCTTCACATGCAAACCAGTCTGACTAAACAAGGGACATAAAACCAGGCTCTAATCAAGGAATACATTCATTTAAAAGCATTCCACTTGGACAGTGCTGTCTTTCTACGCCCCAAACGTTGTTGAAGTGAGCAAGGCTTTGGCTTTCAATGCTGCAGTGCAAAGTTGTCTTCTAGAAAGAAATTTATGGCAGAGTTCTATGCATAGAGCTCTGGCTTCACAGTGATGTACCTGATTTAATATGTCACGTTTTAATAGGCAAGCCATTTACCTATCTCAATAGGAATTCTGTCTCCCATGGAATGTATTTATTTCAGCACAGTCTAAGGCATCCCTGGCCCAGGATATATGTTTCAATTACATCTCAGTGCACAACACATCCTCTGCAAGAATCTTCATACTCCAGGATTTGGAGTAATGAAACATTTTGAGTGCTGGAGAGCCCAGGACTGAAATCTTTATTCAGGCAATCTCCCACAAAGGCAACCGTTCCTCTCAGCAACACTGATCAATACCCCAATATGCCAGACCAAAAAGCATTAGCAGGAGTGTGGATTCCTTCTGTTCCTATCAATAAAATATGTAATTAATTGAAAATTGAAAAGTTTATTAATTTCAGTTCGAGTTTTTTTCGCTTTCCATTGGCCATATTTTCAGACATGTATGGATCTGGCCCTCATCTGGCACAGAGCAGGGAAGCTCCAGTGAGTGTTATAAAATCAGGTTGAATCCAAGATCTAGGAGGCAGAAATGGCTGGAAAATGAAAAGGCTCATGTATATTGGCTGGTGAATTTACTGTGTATATACCAAGTGCCTGGTTAGCAAGTGAATGCATTGAAAAACCTCTAACACTCAGCTACCCCAATTAAAAAGTGCTGGTACCGCACAGCCTTGGTTTGCTGGGGCACTGAAGGCTCCTGAGGTCTCCTCACATCCCACTGGGCTATCCCAGTGCTGCTCCCAGGAGAAGCACAACTGGAAGAGACGAGACAAACAACTCACCTGATTTGCTACCCTCTCACAGCACTTTTATTCCAGTGCAAATCCATGGAGGGCTCTACAAGAGTAAAAGCTGGTGTGTGGGTGGGGGAAAAGCGTGAAAAAGACTTAAGGATTTGAACAACTTACACCGTGTCACATCCTGAGCTGGCTTGAGGCACTCAGGTCGAGCCAGGTACTGCATTAATGTCAGAGAAAACCCTTTATCACCATAACCTATTAGTGATGCTGCTAAATCTGAATCCTCCCAAAGCTCAGGATAAACATTTGTTTTAATCTGATTTTTTTTTCATGTAATTAAACTGAAGAGCTTTAAAATAAAAGTTGCAAATTGCAGTGCTGCATTCCCGGTACAGCCACTGGATTTTTGTTCATGAGAGGTGTTTTCTACCAGAGTTAAATCCTGAACCAAGTGAAAATAATCCAGTAAAGACGAGCAATAGATACAGATGTATGAGATTTATATGCTTTCCACATTAACAGAGCTTCTGTTATAAATCCCTATTAATCAGGCATTCCATCAATATACAGTTTTCCATTAAATTCAAAGAGGAACTGTAGCAAATGTAATCATAGAGCTTGTTTAATACAGTGCAATGATGCCAACATTTCCATCTCATCTATCCAGCTGCAGAGCTCTTCTCCTACTGAGCTCATTGCTGGAGTAGCTGAACAGCTCAGTGACAAAGTGGAAAATTCTCCTGAATATCTACAGGGGGAAAAAAAATAAATTAAAAATCCTCCTCTCTGACTTCCAGCAGTTTTAAAGCAAAGCCAGCAATAGCAAGATGGTGAAATAAAAGTTCCAGAACAAATATTTACAGTTTTTCTCAGCCCACAGCTCACCAGTTTAAAAAAAAAAAAGCCTCAAATGTAGTTGTAGAACTTCTTCACACTTTTGGTTTTTTTTTCAGGTGACATCTGGACACTTTGCAGGAGCAGAAGTGAAAAGCTGCGGTGACTTGGGCGAGGCAAAAATGGGAAAAGTAGGTTTTTTCAAGAGCATTTGTATGCTTTCTATGTTTTTTATTGTTCAGTATCAATACAGGAGAGGAAAGAAGATAAACAAACAAAAGAGACAAAAGGAAGGGATTGAGTAATTCAGATCTTGTAATGAAGTGCTGTGGAACAAAGCAGCGTTTTTTAAAGGAAACATTATCCAGCCTTGTTGAAATTAAATAGTAAGTATTGAGTTAGATTAGACATGGGAGAGAAGAAAATGAACTAGAACAGCACAGGGAGGAGGGATTTTTAACTCACCTGGTTTCATTGGTGAAAAATCAATGAGGAGGAGAAAGGCTATTCAGGGTTCACTGGGCTCCTGGAGAATTCCTGTTCCCTTGATCTTGAGATGTGCATGGGGGGTGGAAAATTCTCCACCTCAGGGTACTCCTGAGGCTGGCAACTTCTACAAGGACCTAAAAGTTCCCATTACACTTTCTTTTTCGTATAAAAATGTAAAAAACCCTGATATTTTTCATTTTGTTTGTGTGTCCCTGGTGGAGTTTTGTCCTGTTCAATCTTGTTTGCCCCAGGCAAAACACCCAGGGCTTGACTCTCTCTCCTCTGCTCTGGTGTCTTGAGGTTCCTGTGACAAAGGGCATTTCCACAGAAGCTGGATTTATCTTTCTTTCATCTCAGACAGAAATGAAAGCAAACAGTGAAACATTGCACCTTTGAAAAGCGAAACAGCTCGAGTTCTAGTTGGTCTTCTGGGAGATTGATGATGTGTTTTCAGTATCACTGATATTATAGCACCGTCCAGGAAGGCTCTTTCACACTACATGTTGTATTTCCAGTACAGCTGGTGCCCTAAGCCAGTAGATTTGCAGGGTTACAAAGTATGTTAGCAGTCAGAAACATCTCCCATATCAACCCACCGCACTTGGTTTGGATGGCATCAGCTCCCTTGGCCATTCCTGCTTCCCAGTCCTGGGCCACCAGTTCCCAACTGGAGCAGTGACAGGGACACAGGCCAGAAGTCTTAACACAAAGTGCAGACTTTGCAGGTGAAGTGGAGAACTAAAGCCTGCTGGGGATCTCCCAGGGTTGGAGGAATATCTGAGCTTGGAGTTTGGGTACAGGTGACTCTCTTTTGCCTGGATCCTGTTGCACAGTCCCACACCAGTGCAAGCCCCATTGTTAGGTGGAATATGAACAGTCAGACAGATGAAATGGAAAATGCAGCAGCCACAGTGAAAGGTTCAGAAGCAATTTATTTTCCAGGGCTGAAGACACTCCCCCATCTCAGGGCTGAGCTCCACCACTCACAAGTTGTGTGTTCACCCTCTGCAGGGAAAGCTGTTTGTTTGGGCCCACGTTGAACTCCTGCGTCCTGGCTGGGTACAAGTGTGGGCAGGCGAGAAGAGATCCTGGGAGACACACAAGCCATTCTGTGTCCTCTCAGTTAATGTTTTAGCACAGCTGATCTCGACTGTCTCATCTAATACCGTAGTTTTTCCCATCAGGCATAACCACAGTGATGCAAATGGATTCTGAGAGCAGGGAGAGCCGGGAGGGGACAGAATTACACAGCAAAGGAAGACCCTGACGCTTTCACACAAGGGCAGAGTTGAGTCTTTCCCCTTTCCTCACATTTATCTCTGCCTGCTGTGCCAGTTCCATGTCTTTCTGCAGACTGACATGCACACAAAGAGGTTTCTTTTCAGGAAAGTCTAATATTTCTTCCCAAGAACAACTCATGCACTTCAAGTTAGATGTGTTCTTAAAGGCATTTTTGACTCATGACCCAAGATATCATTTGTCAGTGAAAACCCCCCTCCTTCTCTTTCTCTTTTGGAGCTAATAAGGCTGTGCATTTACACAGTAAATGCAATTCATCTCAAAATCCCAGCTCTGCCAGCAGTGCATTATTTCCTGTCCTTTCAAAGGCTTTTTAGACTAGAATATAATAGAATGTCTTTTAACAAGGACTCCCCCAAAAGTAAGAAAAGCCAGTATAGTGCAGACTTTGCTATCAACATATTAAGCAACAGAGCTGAAACCCAAGTTCCTCTTACAAGCTCTATTTTCAGCAGGGAAACGGGGTATTCTTAAATCATAAGGCAACGAGCAGAAAGTTAAATCACAGTGACAGCAAAATGCAGTTTAATTCAAAGTTAGCAGGTCAAGAGAGGCTATGAAGGATCCTCGCGTTCACCCCGAGCTATTAATTCAGATAAAAACTACTGGCTGCTGCAGCCCTCAAGGATTTTATTTTTCATGGTTCTGCTTGTTAGCTCACACAAATGGAGAGAGCATTTTTTTTTTTTCCCTCTGAGACATAAGTTTCAATTGACTTGTCTAACTTCGTGCCTTGGACTGTAGTGCAGTGCCCATGTTCAAGCACCACAGCCAGAAATCGAGGGAAAACCCTCAGTTTATGCACATATGCATCTCCCATTCCCTTTTTCCCCCCCTCTGTCTTTCCATTCCCACACAAGTAGGCTGTGAGTGGCTGCAACTCCATCGCTTCCACCCCTGTGGATCCTGGGAGCCCTCCATGACACACTGCCTTCAGCAGCCAGAAGATATATAGCAGCTGCCAGCATCTGTCCCTTGAGCTCCCCAGAGAACAATGAAGCAAATAATTTCCTTAATTATTTATCAAGGGCTGCTTCCTCAGTCAATAAATTTGTTTGGCTGTCTCCTGGAGGCCTGGCTTTCCTACTTTGTTAGGTTCTTCCACATGCATTTGAATCATATTTTATTCTTTATTTTAATATCTACAGCAAGATTCCTTTCTTTTTCTATTTTTCTTTTTATCAATCCTGTGCCATTCTTTTATTTTATTCTGTTAGCTTTTTGTTACCTTTTTTCCCCTGTGCCTGATGTTTTATGAGACATGACTTGACCTTTAATTAACCTTTTATCCACTCTCTTCATTTGCTTCCTTCCCCTGTCTGTACATTGGGAAGAACTTTGCATATCTATTATTTTAATTGACCATTGAGTCATTTAATTCCCTGTCTATTGTCAGGCTTTGACTTGGGAGAGAAATGGTCTATTCTTTTCACTGAAACTCCTCCAAATAAGCACATTTGCAGTTTTGTTATGAACTATTTTAATCAACAGCTGCGAAATGGCCAATAAAACAAATTTGTATTCAGAGCTTATGCAGTGGGAGAGAAGATTCCTGAATTAAAAAAGAAAAAAAAAGACCAAAAAACCAACAAGAAAGCCAAATAAAAATCCTTCTTGCCTTGCTGAAGTGGTGCCTGGTTTTGGTTAAACTCCCCAGCTCCCAGTGGGACAAATGACCTTTATTTTCCCCCTCCCTTTTGGCAGCTGTACCAAAAAGAATCAAGCCAATCCCAAAGAAAGGCCTTGCAAATGCTTGGCTACTTTAAAAAGTACAGAGGGGTTAATTATTCCTGTTAACAATTAGGAATAGAACCAAGGCAGGAGTTTGGAGTGGGAGGAGGAGGAGGGTGCAGGGGGGAGCGAGGGGAGGAGCAGGAGGCGCTTCAGTCACTGCTGCTCTTTCATCCGCCTGAACTCCGGTCCCAAATAATCATCAATCACTGACTTTGTGTTCTTCATAGAAAGACTTTCTATTTTCAGGTGCCGTGATATAATCTTGCACTTGAGCATATTTAACTAGGACAGAACTCTGAAAGCTGTCACAAATATCCCCATCCCTCCATGCCACGTTACAGTGCTTCCCGCATCCTTCACTCCCGCAGAATCTGCCTTTCTAATCAAAGGTGTACAGTGATAATTCAGCAGGGGTTGTTCTCTGCAAACATCATGCTTATTTTTATCACTCCTTCCATATGCAGTTTATATTCTTTGTTTGCCTCAAAGTTACACGCTGAAATATCGAGAGCGGCCAAAGCCGAGAAAAACAGACCCAGGAGAAAAATGGAATTAAGGAAATTTTACAGGGACAGCACAACCTGCTCTTTTATGCCTAGACCAAAAAAATGATAGTGAAACATTAATTACATCTTGAAAAATAATGTCCTCTGCTCTGATACAGATGGTGGTTTCAATCATATTGATGGCAGATGTTGTTAAAAGAATATTGACATTTTTCAGTTAGTGGAGTTTTGTCTCTCACGTCCAGTATCCTGCAAGGACATTCACTTCCCTCACTACCAGCAAAACTCAGACAACCACACACTTCTGTAAGCGTTTACTGTACTTTCCTCACTGGTATGTGGTGTTCCCCCCTATTTGAAAACATAAGATTGATAACATCTGAAAATATAGGATATTGGTAACAGCTGCTCCTCGCCTTAGACCACTGACTGCTTATCCTCTTCTTCAAGTCAAAGTGTCTCTAATTACGGTACAAATCAGAAATACTTTGGCACATAAAATGTTTTACTTGGGAGGAAGGAGCAGTGTTGATTATTTGATGTTAATTTCCAGGAGAAAAATAATTAGGCAACAAATAAATGCGTGGAATTATTTTGATTATTGGCAAAAGGTAACATATGAAATATTTCAGCTTCTTAATAGATAAAATGGCACATTGTTTGCTGCCATAATAGACATGTAATTGAATGTTTTTGAAGTATAAATGATAAAATAGTTTTGAAAACAACATTGGAGCCTTTTTTCTCTTCTAAAATATGCTTCAGCTTGGCATGACAGCAAATTAGGAAGTCTAACTGGCTGCATTTCAAACTCACATCTTGGGCCTTTTCATTTTAGACTGAAAGTTGACACTGATGGAAAGCTTTTTACTGCATTAAAACGTTTTGGATCAGGTACTTGGTTAGGAATTAAGATGTTCAAAACACTGAGCTCAGTATGGTTTTACAGCTCCACAGCAAAGATTTGATCAACAGGTGGAACAGCATTAAGAGCTTCCACTCTCACTTCTCACGTTGTACCAGCTTCAGTTTTTATGATTTTACCTTCATTATGCACATTGCATTTCATTCTATAGTCTATGGCTACATTTCCCACTATCAACAATGTTTTTGACTTGTTCTCAATTTCTTTCTTATTGGGAAACTCAGTTCAAACACATCATAATTGAAGATGCAAGCAATTATCAAAGACTGGGCTAAAAATTCAGGAGATTTAAAAACTTTAGTTTTTTATTACATCCTTTTGTCTTTATAGGGTTAATAGGCAACACTCGTGTGAGTGAAATACACTTAGAATCCTAGAATGGCTTGGGTTGTAAGGGAACTTAAATCTCATCCAGTGCCACCCCCTGCCATGGGCAGGGACACCTTCCACCAGCCCAGGTTGCTCCAAGCCCCGTCCAACCTG
>JAWMRA010000023.1:2881951-2946641 GCA_035584735.1 Pseudotriccus pelzelni | reverse complement strand
CTTGGAGCAACCTGGGCTGGTGGAAGGTGTCCCTGCCCATGGCAGGGGGTGGCACTGGATGAGATTTAAGTTCCCTTCCAACCCAAACCATTCCATGATTCTAAGAAATTGGAGATTCCAGGTTTTTGAAGGAAAACTTCAGAACCTCTCTTCTCCCTCCTGTATTTTAATATCATACAAATATTATAACAATGTTAAACCAAATAAATACTTGAAATATTCAGTGTTATCTTGAAGCAATTTTTAGCCCTTCTCTAATAGGTTGTTAGGCAGAAGAGGGTTTTGTTACTCTGGCTACTGTTCCATGTACTGCCTGCTGAAAAATTCCAAGGTCACAGCAAGGACACACAAATAGAAAATCTGGGATGGGGGAAAGCCATCAAGTGGGAATAATTTTGTTTCCCTCTGAAAAGAGCACAAGGGGCTGAAGAGGAAGCCCGACAGACAAATGTAGATTCAGCATCATTCTCTGTTATTTTCTCTATTGCTTTATTCTTTCCAATGTGTCAATAAGAAATAGTGTGCCAGAAATTCAGCAAATCCAGGAAAAACAATCAGCAAAAGAGGCTGCAATCTGAATTATTCTGAGAAAAGGCCTTTGGAAGTGAAGTGGAGCTGGTGCAGTGTGGAAGAGAGGGAAAAAAAAGCCTCAGCATCTAAAAACTCACGGACATTGAGTGTGATGAAGCCACAATCACTGAGCAGAGGATGGAGCCTGGGCTCTCCTCCTGCTGCCAGCTCCCAAAATTTCTGGAGCTAAGGTTGGGGTCACCAGCCCCGTGTTGGAGCCACGATGCTGTCAGGGAGTGCTTGTTTGCTGTGAAAAATAGCCAGAGCTTTCCCTTCAAAGTGAGTTTTCCAGCATGCCTTGCATTGCAGTTTAATCAATACTTCACCTTGATGGCTCTGTTACATCAGGACTAAAATGAAGTTTACAGGCAACTCAAAAGATCTTAACTCCTACAATCCACCCTCAAAACATCTCTTCTGTTGTTTTTCCCTGGTCAGCTACGTGTTAATGAACATCAGGATTAGAGAGGCAGCACTAAACCTCTCCTAATCCATGGCAACCCAGGAGGAACTAGAGGCTACTCCTGCTGCTTGAAACTGTGTATGAAAAGCTCCAAATGAATTAGACCCTTTGGAATTCTCCATCCCTTTCCTTGTCCTCTCGTCTCTGCCATCCTCTTCTGTGCGAGACAGCAAACCATGCTGGGGAGATCATACATTCCAGGCATGCAAAGACAGAGAAACTAATTCATTCTTTTCCAGACTTATGCTGATATTACATGGAAAAGCTAAAGGACAGAATGATCAGCTGCTTTGCTGGCCTATGACCAGCCCACAGCTCTTTACCTGATGGATTAAATGCAAATCTGAGCAACCTGGTCTGGTGGAAGGTGTCCCTGTCCATGGGAGAGGGTTGGAATGGGGTGAGCTTTGAGGACTCTTCCCACAGAAACCCTTCCATGGTTCTGATTCTATGAAAACCTTGTTGTGTGTGCAGATGAGTGAGGTGTGCAGACCAAGGTACCAATCACAGGGCATTCCAGAGGCCTGGAATGTGCTGCAAGAGGACACATGGTGAAGATGGGAGTGGCTGGCCCCTGATCCAGCTCCCTGCTAGGGAAAAGGCTTAAATAACTGCATTATACTCCTCTTTTCCACTTCAGGCAAGGCTGCATGTCTGTGTTTGGAAGGACTAACTGGCAGGTGCTTTAACTGGAGCATGTTCAACCAAAGCCACAGGGAGATGTCTCTTCCTATGTGAAAGGCATTAAACTAATCCATACAGCTGCTTTTTTCCATCTTTCAGGTTTATCTACAGAAAAACACCTCTCTGGCTCCAGCACAGGTTCTTTTGATGATTGTGTGGTCTCATCTAATCAGCAAAACATTCCTCCAGCTAAAAAGTGCCTCTGTTATGTCGAGGTAGTGGTGAGCAAAGGGGTAGGATCTGCTGCCCACCACAGCCCAGGAGCAGGGGAGAAGAGTCTCAGACAGCATCTGCAGCATCAAACCTTGTAGGTCCTGAGTAGAAAGATTTCAACACAGCACTAGGAATGATATAACCTGTTATTTAGGAGAAGGGGGCTGAAAAAAATACAGTCTTACCAGAAATTAATAAAAGGCATTATTGTACATTTATTTTCTTACCTTGTTCTTAATAAGCTCTCGACACAGCTCTTCCTTATTATGCTTAAAATAATGCAGTATTTTTAAAGATACTACCAGTAATGCCTGTTCCATTTCCTAGCTGGTGTTTTTGATGGCAATCATGTACATGATTCTCTCTTGCATTTCACCCAGACTATGAGTTTGGGGGTTGTGTTTTGCAGATTCACTCTTTTGAAGTAAATTTAAGGGATGGCAATGACCTAAACATGTACAGGATCAGCAAACTTCCCCACAGCAAAGACAACAATGTAGGGTGTATTTACAGTGTCATTCTTTATTAATGTAGAGGCCAGAGTCCTTGTAGGCCAGCTCATCTAGTAGGAGGTAGGGTGGGAGGTTGGATGCTCTGTTGGCATAAGCAGGAATCTGGAATGGGATGCAGCAAGGGCCTCAGTGACTATGGAATTTGAAGCTCTAAGAAGCTGCTCCAGATGATTTTTCTCGCCCCTGTGGATGTTCTGGTTTCTTTGTGGAGGTAATTTGGCCTTCCCAAACGCAGTGTGAGGAATTGGGATGCACATGTCTGGGCTATGGATTCTCCTCAGTCAGGAAATTAAACTTTATGGATTGCAAGGCCAATGCTGAGACTGTCCTAAAGGACCCAAGTACCCTTAAAAGTGAAAGGGCAGGGGTAAAAGAAGTTACTCTGAGGGCTCTGGGAAATGTCACCCCAACAATACCATTAGGAGACTCTCCTGAGTTCACCGCCCTTTCTCACACAGAGAAAGAGAGATGCCTCTCTCCCCCCCTTGAAATTCCAGGGATTTCAGGTGCCTTACACTCCTGTAAGGCATATTCTGAAATTACAGAGTCTGGGAAGTGCACTTTCCATTTTGTTATTCATTAACTGCCTTCAGCTCTTTAGTATGCGACGGGATCCTCCTCCTTCTGAGAGCCAGGGAGAGAGATGACAGAGCAAAGGGCAGCACAGACAACATCAAGAAGCCAGAAAAGCAAGGGAAGCAGGGAAATATTGTTTCATCCTTTTTTTACGGCCACTTATTTCCATGCTGAAAGGCAGCATGTGGGCTGAGATGCTTTACTTTGCATTTTACACTGGAACTGCAGGAGCTACTCTCCACTTATCACCAAAGGGGAACAGCCCAGTGCAGTTCTAATCTGATGGTGTTAAACTGTGACTATTAAACCAACCTACACCTGGAAAGCAAGGAGAAGAGCTGTTGGAATATTCAGCTTTCAATTGCAAAGTGCCATCTGCTACGTGAGATTATTTGTCTGGGGAGGAAGGGGCTGTAGAGGAGCTTCTCGTCTTTGTGGGTGCTCATCAAGATCACACTTCAGTGCCACAGAATGCTTGAGAGGACTTTCTCCTTTTCAATTGCCTCTCTTAGGTATTTTCCTACTTTATAAACCTGAGTTTTTTCGTTTCCCCACATTTTATCTCTGGAATTTATTAGTAGCTGTGAGGGGGTTGCTGACATACCCAGGAATCACCTTCGTGCTCAGAGCCCTTCTAAGGTACAGTGAGACCAGAGAAAAAAGATTGCTAAGTGCCTCAAATACCAATTTGGGATTCAGGGAGGCCAGATTAGACTCTCCTCAGCTGGTTCCCTTAAAACCCTTGGGAATGCCCTTTTCCCCTGGGTTTCAATCCCTGCCCAGAAAGGATGGGTCCCTTTTCTTCTCCCTGAGCTGTGATAGCTTTCAAACACCATAACAGATAAGAAATTATTATATTAGCTTGCAACAGAACATTAATCTACTTATCACTCTAGAAGTGCCATATTCTCTTCCTGTAAAAGAGTTTGCTCTTTAAATTGAATTAATTGAGTATAAACCTGCCAGTAGCAGCCCTGAATCCATTACTACTGGGGGTCATCTCCCTGAAACCCTTCAGAGGGAGCTCCTCTCTGGCCCAGACAGGTTACACAGTGTGATCCTTGCAGTCACAGCCTGGCACATCCCGCTCCATCAGCACTTCAGCCTCAGCCATCTAAGTGCTAAATCAGCCACGTTTACAGTCCAGGAATTTTCACAAGGAAATTCATGTTCCTCTGTGAGCTGCTCCAAACAGGAAAGCAAGAGTGGCAGGGTGGGCCACAGAGACAGGGAAGCAGCACTTAAAAAAGGCTGCTTGAGATTAATATATTCCATTTCTGCTGTGAGGATTATTATTCACGACTCTGTCTGGCAAACACAATGTGACAGGCCTAAGAAAGCACACAGACAAGTTCACCTATTCTTAGCTCAGTGTACAGCAAGTTTCTGTTTTGAGGCAAGGACTAATTTTCCAGATCACATTTGAACATTTTTAGGATAATTGAGACAGCTGTTGGTGAAAAACTGCTGTAGCTTGAAAATCACTTGGATGTTTATACTGTAAGTAAACTGCTCTTCCTGGATCCTTAGTGAGGGAGAACGGGACACCATTTCACTCCTTACCTCGGCCTAAGTTCATCATTACTGGCTGAGGAGTTGCTTGGTATTGGCAAGGTAAGAGACTAGTTCTGTGGTGAAGGAACAAGGAGAGGGTTTAACATGTTTCAGTTCCTGTCTCCCTGCGACACTGAAGACAGGACCTCAAGTCTTTACATCGTTATAGAGTCAAGTATTTTCTGCTTCTTCCCCATCGTATGATCACTGCTGTAAACATCCATATTCATGAACCTTTCAAGTGAATCCAAGTTGCGAGCAACCTTTTTTTTTTCTTTACCCAGAAGTGTGGGCATGTCCAACAAGCACCTTTCTTAAGATCAACACTCAGAAATACCCAAGTGTCTTCTCTAGGTCCTGCCAAACAAGGTTATTTCAAACTACCTTAGTCTTTTATCCAGAAAGGTTGCCTGGACTGGTATTAATTTGCACCGTGCAGGGCTCAGAGCCTGCAGAAAGCAGAGGATGCAAGGTAAGACCATTGTGTGCCTAAGCCCTGACCATGATGTCTCAGTTATCAGAAGAATCAGAGAATGGCAAGTCAGAACTGTTGACTGAAGTAATTATCCAAAATATTTGACCAAACCCTACTGTACCATGGAGCTAGAGCAAGTTGAATGTGCAGTTTAGAATTGGTCTTGGGACAGAAGAGAAACATCGTATTTCCTATTAGAATGACATCCATTTCTCATAACATCTGTATCATCCCAAAGCAGAATTATCAAGTTTTGATCTGTTCTGGGGTGAAAGATCTTCCTCTTTGTTGCCCATCAGCAGTTAAATAAACTTTCAAACTGCCTTGTAGTGTCCCCTACCTCTGCCACGCCTGCAGGACCAATGCAGGGCAGAACATCTGTCCAGAACAAGGTATGGATCAGGACACTGATTTTCCTGTGCCTGTAACACACCAGTGATCTCTGCTGCAAACTAAACCAAGTCAAACAGGAGATTCCCTTTAGAAATTAGAAATCCAGACTCTGAAGCTGCTCACAATGAAACAGCATCGTGCAAAGTTAATGAACACTGAGCTCATGTTTCTGTATCACACACATGATTGACAGAGTTCACGGACTGGGCCTTGTCTGCCAAGGCTCTGTGCTGCCATTGGAAGAGTTTTTTAACAATAAAATTACTATTGAGTAACTGACATTTCCTTTTGCCTGTCAGAATATATCCAGGCTGGGTTTTGCACCTAAATATCTCTTGGAATGTATGCAGGCATGTATTCCCTGCTTACAGACTGAAAATCAGATTACTGCCTTGAGTACTAGCTGGAGTTCTGATGAATGTTTATTTGGCACCATGTTCATACTGTTATGCACAAGTGCATAGAATTAAAATAATAATTTCTACTTGATTTCATGCTTCTCTGGCTTAATGGTCTCTGATGGTTTTTAGCAGATCTATTATACATACTTAAATATAGAAAAACTGTACTGCAAGGCAAAAAAAAAAAAAAAAAGAAGACTAAGCTGATGACCAAATTTACTCCAAAAAAAGTTGGAAAGAGCACTGCAAATATGACTTTTGCTAGGATTTGCCATTGTGTCTTTTCTGGATAATAGGACACTGAGGTATTCATAATAATCAGTGGTGGACCCAAACCAATTTTCTGCTTGTCTCTATAACATCCTGACAACTCCTGTTTTCTCTCTAAATGGAGTCGAATGTAATTAGCAAATTGCTCAAGGCGTGATTAAAATGTCATTTTGTGAATCTGTGGTATCTTCAAGACCTTTTTAAAGCCACTCACTACCTGCTCAGTCTGACCCCACGCCAGTCAAACATAAATAAAAACACCAAATAAAGGGAAATTATTATTTTGCTGTGCTGCTCAGTAGCATCCGGTGCTTTCCACCCAGCACAGACAGTGAATACCCAGAGCGGCAGGAAGAGGCACCAAAAAACTTCCAAGCAGAACAGGGATGTCATTTTGGATGCCATTGTCAAAAGCCATGCCTTGGAAAAGCATCCCTTTAGGGAGTGACACTGCAGTGCCACAGAGCGTAGACAGGCTGAGAGTGCTCAGTCTTATCCGTGCAGGCACTCAGGAGAGATTCCAGGGGAGGAGAAGGGAGATAATGCAAATGCAAGTGATGGTGTGGAACGTGTGCAAGCAAACACCCCCACACGCTGAGCTCCACCTGCGCTGTTTGCTCACCACTCATTGTCCTTCAGCTCTCAGGCAGAGTCTTGAAATGTTTGCTGTTTCATTCAGGCTCAGGTTGAAAAGTGTGGGGTCAAAGCAGCTTCGGTTTCGCTCCAAGGAACTGAGAGTTGCAGAAGTCAAACTGTCGAATTTTGCTGCAATTTGTGTGGCAAGAAATGGGCTTTTGGTGGGAAGGCTCAGGAGTCTGGTCTGGAAGGCTGAAGTGTTTATGATCTCACCATCCACCTCAGCATTCTCAGCTGTTGGCACCATCTAAAGAGACTGTTTGGTTTACTTTGGTTTTTAAAACAATTTATTATCTTCTCTCCATTCTTGCAAACCCCAAGTTATTTTTATCTGGTTGTGCCTGGGGGAATGCACTGATATTCCTTGACTTTGCAAGGCCTACTTCTGCCTTGTATTCTTACAGGATCTCACACCAGGAGAGCTGATACACTCTGGTTATAGCTCTGTGAAACCAGAACTCATCTCCTTTCTGCTGCCACACATTCACACACTTCCCCAGGAAGATATTTCCCAACCTCTGTCCTTTCCCACCTTCCTCACCAGCGTTATTCCTTCTGGTGTAGCTTTCTGTGTTATTCCAAATTTGGCTACTTTGTGCTGAATTCCAGCAAGATTGGTGTATTAGCTACTAGATCATGCAAGGAAATTAAAGTTTTATCCAAATATCTGTTAGTACAGTTTATCATCCAGCATTTTTAATAATCCCACTTTTTCCCCCAGTAGAAAGAAGGCCAAAACGTGAGCATTTATTCAGAATTCTTTACCACTGCTGTGTTATAACCAGGGAAATCTTACAGTTACGTCTTCGTTGTCTCAACACAAATCATGCTTTAAATGATTAAGTAATTCTTTGCAAGGACATAGGATTTTCAGCAGTCCTGTCTGTGAGTGATTTGCATGCAAGTGAAATAAGTTGAGACCTGTCCCTGAAAAAAATTCTCTAGGGAGCTGTGAATTTTGCATATTTAATTATTACCTAAGCATTCTTGTTTGGTATTGTTCTGGTAAGTGTATATTTTTTTAGACCTTTGATGATTTATTATAATAAATGTTTGTTCAGCAGCAGCTGGTCTCAGATCATTATCTTACCAAACATTATTTATTTATCCTGCCTCACTTTTAACCCTTGTGTGCTCTGTTTGCTTTCTCTAGTCATAATATTTCTTCTGGAAAGAAGTTGAGCTCCCTTTGAAAATAATTCATGGCAAGTTAAAGTCAGATGGTGTTGGAACAGATATTGGGCAGTACTTGGAGATTGGAGCTCCACCAGCTGCAGGATTTGTGCTCTGATGGGTGCTGCCTGTTCCCGTAGACAGGTACACTCTGACCTTCCCACAGAGCTGTTAACCTCTTAAAAATAAACTTATTGCACTGGCAGCAGGCTGGAGGCTACCAACTGATGTCAGCAGGAGTCCTGCTCCTGACGCCCTGAGGGGAGAGGAAACATTAACAGATCATTAATGTCACGTTCCTTTGATGTTTTTGACAGGCTTTACATCCAACACTCCCATAGAGACACACCTGTGAGGTGTAATAGGGACTGTAAATAATCCCCATCTCAGGTATCTCAGCTCAGGGCTGTTGGTTTAGGTCCACAGAATGGATACCAGCTTGGCTCTGCATTCCCACCTCTGGATCCAGCTGTTTGGTGGGATTCTCTGGTGCCCAGAGTGGGATCCAGGGATCCCACAGTCCTGAACAAAATCCATCCCCCCTACAGTGACACCACCTACATCTGCTGGAGAAAATACTGAGGAATGCTGTGACAAATATTATGGCTTCAGTCTTCTTTCTTGGGAGATGACGTGCTTGTCCCCTGGCCGGAGGGGACCTTCTGCCGTTCATAACAAATTATAGAATCACAGAATCACAGAACAGTTTGGGTTGGAAGGGACCTTAAGGATCATCCACCCCCTGCCATGGGTGGATGATCCACTAGCCCAGGTTGCTCCAAGCCCTGGCCTTGGACACTTCCAGGGATCCAGGGACAGCCACAGTTTCGCTGGACAACCTGTGCCAGGGCCTCCCCTCCCTCCCAGGGAAGAATTTCTTCCTAATAAATAATCTAAACCTGCCCTCTGTTGGTTTAAAGCCACTACCCCCTGTTCCATCACTCCAGGCCCTTGTCCCCAGTCCCTCTCCAGCTCTCCTGGAGCCTCTTGAGACCCTGGAAGGGGCTCCGGGGTCTCCCTGGACCCTTCTCTTTGCCGGGCTCTCTCTCTGTTTCCTCAAAGCAGAATAGACCTGAATGTTTTCTTGACCAGAGCAGAACCAGGAGGGAGAAGGGAGAAATGCAGCCATCACTCTGCTGCCCAGGGTTAATCATGGGAATACAGGAGATTTAAGTTCAAATCCATCCTCCTTATTTGAAGCAGAGAATTGAACTTGACACCTCTCCTCATCCCAAATCGGAGTGCATTAACCATGAGACCGGGGAGTCAATCCCTCAGTTTTCCTCTACCTTCATCTCAAACACAATTGAAGTTGACATTATTTAAACACAGAAGTAACTTCAAGGAATTACAGGAGAAATTGGGTGCATCTCAGGTGTCGTAGTGGCTGCAGAATTTCTCTGCAGGAGCAGCAGGAAGGGCAGCAAACCTGAGCTCAGATGAAACAGAAAATAGAAGATGCATAAGTCTGAGATAATGTCACAAAGTGCAGGTCTAACTCAACATCTGCTGAAATCCTGGGCTGTATTTTCACTGACAGCACACAGCTCGAACCAGCAAATGGATATTCAATTTGGACATTTTTTTAATCAATTTTTTACATTTTTAAGTGAAAAAAACGGTAACACAGAATTGAAGCTAACAGAGGGGATTGGTACAGCAACTATTGATCAAAAAGCAAAATGAACACTCCTGCTGAATGAATAACAGGCAAAGCATGACCTTCAGTACAGGAGTTTTGACCCCTTATTTCATTTGTTGGATATAGAATGCATTTTCAAAAATGATTAAAAATATGACCATTTGAAGACCTACAAGTTTTGTGTAACTTAGTATGCTAAAAATTGCAGCTTTGCATGCCATCCAGTTCCCTGGGAGGCTAATATTCAAACAAATCAGAAAATCATTGAACTTAATTTCTTCTGGTCAGAGGTCATCAGATTTATGGAGCGAGAGCAGCTGTAACTCAAGAGGGGAATGAATTCTGAAATGCAAATCTCAAATAGAAGGCATAGGGCATTTTGTTTTCCCCTTGCTGCTGTGGTTTTGTTTTTTAAGCCTGGCTTCACTCCACCATCCTTCTGGATGTCTTATCACAAGGAATCACACACAACTGGGCTCTCAGCTCTTCCTTCTGCTCCGGGAAAGCTTTTCTCACACACGTGTACACACACTCTGCTTGCTCAGGCCATTTCGGTCAAACAAATGCAAACAGCCTGGTAAAATGTATACACGTGGATTTTAAGGGAGGGTTTTTGTGTTTGTGATCTCAAACAGAGCAAGTTTGTTGAATTTTTCAGTGCTCCTCAGTTGTTGGGAGTTCAGGACTAAGTTCTTCTCGAAAGAAAAAAGAGCTATTTGCAACAACACTGAAGCATGTTCGGTTGTTTTCCGAGTGACTGGTCGGTCTCCTCTCTTTCCCCTCATGTCACTCAGCTCCAGCCCTCACCCAAGAACAGGGGCTATGGCAGCTGGGGCAGCAAGAGCAGTGAATTGATGGCATCGTGTTGCTTTGGCTTCCCTTGCCAGCTCTGGTTTCCTGGTCTAATCTCTGCTGGCACCATTCTCTCAGCTCTGAGTGCCTCCTGCTGCAGGATACCCATGGAAGCAGTTCCCACATTTGCTGCACAGGTTTCTCTAACACCACAACAAGCCTCCTTGAGAAGTCTCAGTTGTTGCTTTCGTGCTCCAAGTGGGCCCTAAATCCGGTTTTGATTCCCAGCATCTTGACTGGGGGTATCCCAGAACCAAACTGCTGGGATGGGGACTCTGAGTATGCACAGCATCACTGGTGTTGGAAGAGCCTTCCTCTTTCACTGTGTGCTTTACAAAGACACTCTGACAGTTTCCCCTCAAGATTTTTAGAAGCCAAGCATAGGGGAAAAAACCAAAAGGGCAGGAGAAACTATGACTCAAAGCAGGGATCAGATGTGCAGAGCATTTAAATGCATCCTCTGGGAACTACTGTTCATCTTTCTTTTTTTCTATTAAAAACCCAAAACTGACAGATTGATTCTTTTATTAGTTATGTTATTGTTCTTTTATGCAAGAACAGACAAAAGTACTCCAGTTTCTTTGCATTTATTTTTTTGGGGGGAGGGTAAGCACAGTATCTCGATTCTCTTCTCACCAAAACTTTCTTTAAATGAAGGCAAAGTTGTAAGCTGGTAAATGATCTTTATATTTGTTGCTTTTATATATCTATATATTTAAGAAGAGGTGGAGTAGGAGGGAAAAAGCAAAAGACCAATCAGGTAAATAATGTTTATGTAGGGCTTAATTTTCCTGAGCCTGAGAAAAAACAATAAGCAGAAGAATATACAGCAAGTATTGTGAGACACAGAAATAGCTCTTGTGTGGCCTGAAGAAAGACTTAAAAGAGGTAAGAAAGAACTAACGATGAGATAAGATATGGAGGGTTGGTTGTTTTTTTTTTTTTGTTATGGCTGGATGGGCACTCCAAGGAAAGGTATTTTGGGGTTGTTTTTAAGAGAAATGTGTAATATATACATAGTTTGAAGCAAGAGAGAGAAGAGGCAAAGGTGATCTTGTAGATCAAGAATTCAAGAGAAAAGGGAAAAAATGAAATTACTTAGTAGAGGGAGATTTGGAAAGGAAAGTTAAGATGTTACCGTTCAGGTCATGTTTATAATAATGAAGTGATCTAAGAACAGCAGATCAAAAGCTTCAGTTTGGAGTAAATTAACTTTATGCAATATCTTCCACTTTTCTATTTGAAAGTATTTTGCATTCTCCCTTTGAAGATGAACTGAATTTAGAATTACTGTAGGAAGGAACAACTTCTGTAAGTCGGAAGAAACAAGCAGAATTGTGGCTTCTGAAGTGGCAGCAGACGTGTGGAATTAGAATGTGCAAACTTCTCTGTAACTCAGACAGATATTCCTGTTCCAGCGTTCCCCCTTCCCAGGCAGCTCAGATTTATGCACCTGATCTTGTGAAATGCATCTTCAGAAAATTCTGCTGTATTAGGAGACTGACACATCCACGAGACAATGCCCCCAGCCATCCACACAGTGGATTTTACTGAATTTTCTGTAATGCGTTGTGATCCACACCTGCAAGTGAAGCAGCAGCAAACCAGAGCTGGCTTTCCAAGTATCAGACACTGGAAAATGTTGGTGTCTTACAGATTCACAATCATGTGCACAGAAACAGAGCTTGAGTCACCAAGTCCTGAGGCACCAGGAGTTCACTGAGGAGAGCTGGAACTCTCAGCAGCGACTTGGATGGAAAGGGATCGGGGGCTGGAGTAGAACTTTTTTTGTTCATGCAGCTTGCAGGTAGTTAGTCTGAGTCAAATATCACTGAAAGAAAGGGAGAGACTTAGGAAAGGAATGCTTAAAGCCATCTAAGGCTAACATTTGCAGTGCTCTGGGATGTCCTTGAGAAGGCACAACTTTGAGGTCATACACCTGCATCAACCTGACACATCCAGGTACCTCAGACCTTGTGACTACTCCATTTTCTTAGTATTTGCAAGAGAGAACAGGATCATCCCCAGGTAAGACAAGAAAAAAGACACAAGGTAAGCTATTACATAAAACCTCACATGGAAGGGGATGCAAACCTCAAGGTACTGATGTCCCCTGGCTACTACAAAAATCGAATAAGGGAAGACTGAGAATTTACAGTGCCCTACAGCCCAAAGTCACCAGCAGGGAGACTGAGCTGGGCTGTCATTGCTGCCTGGGCCACAGGTGGTACCTGTCTGGATCCCTCTCGCTGCTCCACACCTGAAAAATAAAGTGAAATAGAGCTCTGTGGTAGCTCTTTAAGGAGGTGAAGCATCAGCCATGCTGCTCATTGACAGCACTGCATTTCCAAAAGGCTTTTGGAGTAGTTACCCAGTCCTTTGAGAGAGTGTGACTGCACTCGACTGGCTTGAGCAGAGACATCAGCACACAGCATTATACCTCATAACAAGGTATAACCTGCACAAGCAGAGTGAACACAAATGCCAAAACATTTCAGAAAAGAAGTAATCGGAGCAGTTTGCTGGAGTTGCTAAGAGGAGAAGATGGATTTTGGTACACACTGACTCACCTATTTTTTCCCTCCTGGCAAAGCCACGTTTTGCTTCTGTCTAACATTGTCTTTGCTTTTTCAAGAGCATATCAGATTTTATTTGAAAGTAGAGCAAACAATATATTTTTTTAAAAGCCTTCATGTATATTTTATCCTAAAGCGATCTGTATCGTTATTGATTGTTCCTGCAATAAGAAAGTTAATAGGATGAATTGCAAGTAGTTGCCATAGTAACTACCACTGGGCTCTTTCTCTTGAAGAGGAAGCATACAATTAATTTGTCTTTTAACCTACTTTATTGCTGGAAAGTCCATACAAATGCAGCAGCACAGGTTCAGATTCATTATGCACTTCTGTGTCATTGTCCTCTTCAATCACCTCCTCAGGGATACTTTTGAAGTGTTTATTGAGAGAAAGTTTTCATTCAGTGTATTTTCCTGTTGTTCAATTTGCCTTGAATGAAGGCAGAGATGGTCAGAGAATATTTGTTCTTTTCCTGCCATCCATCCAACACTTCACAGCCCCTGCCCTGCCCTCTCCCCCTGACAGCAAAACACTTTGGAGCAGAACATCACTGTGACAGAACTCTGAAGCCAACACATCATTTTTGGGCTACACTTGAGTTGTTTTGCACTTTATTACTGAATGGATTTTATTTCAATACTTTTACCACGTCCTTCTGGCATTATTATTTGTTCTGTGATTATTAATCTTATTAGTTACTCTGTGATTAATGCAGGTTCGGGCATTTTTGCCTGAGTAAGGACTTCAGCATTTTGCACACATTAAACCCACTCCATCCCAGGTCAATCAGAGGAAAACATCTGTTACCTTCTCTAGGGGTTCTTTTGGGGGCTGTTTCCTCAGTTCAGCTCTGAATGACAGAAAAAGAGTGGAGCAAAATGTTTCTAATTTGGTTTGCACTCCTTTCACACCAGAGAAACTCAATGTCCTTCATGTAACTTCTACTTTACAGCTGTGAAACAGAACAGCCAAGACTTTGATATTTCTCTTTATTTGAAAGAAACCACATTTTATAGGGAAGCTTTCTCCTGTTGGTTTTCCCAGTTTCACTTTGCTGGCCTCTGTTTCGCTTTGGCTAATAAAGGACAGAGTAGCATGATGCAAAAGAGGTACATAATGGAATCCTCTTCAATTGTGTGCAATTTTGATTAATTAAAAAAAGAATTTAAATGCTAAAAATATTCATTGATAAACCCATGCAATAATACAAAAAATGTCCATATGCATTAAACATAAGCACTAAGCATAAAGGAAGTCCTGTCTTTTCCCTCCCTTGGATCCATAGCTGTTGATGACCCCAGGCCCAGAGCCAAAGTGGTCTGGAGAAAACACGGAATGTGCGGTGACCAAAACAGCCGGTTTTGCAGAGCAGATCACTGTTGGACGGGGAAAAGCCACACAAACTGGGGATCACAGGGTTCCACAGATTTGAAGGAGTCATTTGGACCCTCAGCCTGCTCCCCAAGAGGAGAAAACCCCCACAACCCACCCAGGCAGTGAGGGATGTCTGCAACGAACAGAGTACTGAGGTTATTTCAAGACTCTTCCCTCTTTTATGACACACCAAAGAGAGCTTTGGGTTGGGCACTGCGGGTAAACCCAAGTTTCTCTGTGCAGAGTTTTCTCCTGCCTCCTTATGGAGACCGAGGAGATTATTCACAACTAAAATACCACCAGATGCTCAGGTGGGAGCTGACAGAGACACATTGTGGCTTTATTCCATAAAATGGGAGGCCAAGCCACGGGAAGATTTGCCTGTGAGGTGTTTGAGGAGGTCACCCAGCACATCTGCATGCAAAGGGAGAGGAAATGTGGGGGAGAAGAGGGGGATAGAGAGCCCACGACCTCCGAGGTGCAGCAGAGAGGAGGGGGGTTGAAAAGTTTGAGGGCACTGAGACAGCAAAAAAGGTGGATAACTAATAACACAGAGGTCAGAGAGTGGGATCCTCGCAGGCATAGCTGCAAAGGGGGAATTTTAAGCAACTTCCTTTCAGAGGAGAGAGCAGAGGTAAATCCTTGTCGACAGGTCATTCATTTTTACCACCTCCTACAACTTCAAACCTCAATTTAAACCTTTATTAGATCAGGCTGGACATCAGCACTTGCTGAAACGTGCCACGAAAGGTGGGGGGTTTATTTTTTTATAGCTTATTTTTGGATAAGCTAATAGAATTGTTAGAAGCATGAGAAGTGAGATCATACTTCTCTTCTTCTCGTGAAAGTGCTGTAGCCAGAGCAGGGAACACAGAACAATGTCTTTTTAGAAAACCAACCCAAAAAACCCCCAACTTTAAACAAACAACTAAGGATTTAAAAACCTTAACAAATTAAGCAGAGCTCACAAATTAGAAAACTTGAAGATTAGTACATGAAAGAACAGTTAAGGTAATTCAAATATTAATGCAAAAATGAGATTTTATTTAAAAAAGAGCTGGTTTCTTTTGTCTCCTCTCCTTTCTTATGAGCCTGAAGTGAACTTTGGTTTGCTTTTCAACAGAAAGTAGTGGCTGAACCTATTCATGTTTGTTGACAAAAGCACTTTGACAGCTCCAAGGAAGAGGAAAGGTTTGAAGGACAAGAGATGTCACACACTTACCCACAGTAACACTTAGGGAGGGAGAAAGAAAAAGGCTCTATCAGGACTTGCCTCCTGAAAGACAATAAAACAACCACCCCACCCTCAGTTCTCCATGGAAAAGTGGGTTTCCACCTAGTGATTCTCCTCATTTCAGTACTTTGAAGTCACCCTCTCTACAGGTTTCTTCTCTGCTACAGGGGGAAGAGACAAGTCTCCCACAGCAAGGCTGCTTGTGCCAACAGCAGCAAAGACCTGCAAAGTCCTTCTTTTTTGTGTCTGAGCTAAGCTCAGCTCAGGTGTATCTGCGTGTCTGCATGCCACAGCAGAGCCTTTAATCTCAGATTTAATGCAAGATTTCTCATCAGCAGGGTTAGATCTCTCTCTTTGCTCCCATCAGCTTGTAAACACGTGTATCAAGCAAAGATTAAGTGAGTTAAGTGGGAAGGTTCTCAGCCTTTGATGGTTTTGTTTTGTGAATGCCCTGATAGCCTGCAGGCCTCCTTCAACTCTTTTTTCACCCACTCAAAGCATGTAGACGCCTTGCTACAGGACAGCCGCTTTATTTCCTTTTCTATACCTAATTATTTTCCAGAAGACAGAGAAAACAGGTTTTTTTCCCCCTCAGGACTCTGATGCACTGAGAGTGAGCACAACCTAAGTGTTCAAGGCAAGAAGAGGAAGCCTTAACTCTGTGAGGAATACACGGGATGGCATCCAACCCCAGAACCAGCCTCTTCACAGCCCTGAACCCATCCCATCCCACCCCAGCCCAGTGTCCCTCAGTCTTGCTCTGGATCTCAGCTGGAGCAGCCTGAGAGCTCCAACACCACCGAAATGGGGACACCCAAAAGCTAAAGGCAAACTAGTGATGCCCCTGTGAGCTGGTCCCATAGCACAGGGGTAGGTCTCATACTACATCCCATCCTCTATTCATGGATTCGTTCCCTCCACCCCTGAATTCTTTACTTGGGTGTGACAGGAAACCCCAGCCCAGTTTCTGGATCGTTTTGTCCCATTTAGTAACAACCCTGCCAATTTCTCAATACAGGAACACGTATTTCCACAGGAGAAATTCGCGTTGTCATCACTATTTCTTCATTTAGGCAATAAATGCTGCAATCAAATATGTAGATTACCACTGCAGCTTCAACCCATGGCTGCATTTTAGCTGCTCCAGAGCTTCCAGTTATGAACTGTTTGTGTTTTATCAAAGCAGCTTCCAATTTATATATATATATATAAAAGTCCTTGCTCTAGCATTTTTTTAATTATGAGGATATTTATTCCGGTTTCCCCTCATGCTTCTTTTGTGTACCCCAGACAGGTTATTTTATGATACCAAGGGACTGGTTCTACTTTTTGCTTGCCCCAGTGGGTTGTGATGTCAGTGGAGTTATTTTGAATAACCCTATCATAAAATAGGTCAGAATCAGGTACTTTTAGTGGATGAGAGGGCTGTTATTACCCCTTATTAAAATTTCTCATTGAGCTTTATAAACTTTCTCAATGCATCAGCAGAACCTGTGATGAAAGCTTTAAACCCAAAGCTTTAGTCATTATTATTATTTATATATTCAATGTTTCAGTGGTACACACTGCCCTGGAAGTCTCATTTCACGGTCTTGTCTGAAGGGTTAGTGGGCATGTTGATACTTTTATATGGTTTGGTTCCTGCACTGGACTCTCCCACCATCTCCCCCATTGTAATTCTCCATCATTAACTTAATTATAATAAATAAATCATGTATATAACCGTGGTGCTGGCTGAGCACAGACCTGGCTGTGTTAGGCACTGTAAAACTGTGAAAAAGAGACCTGAAATGCAGGTCACATTCCTCTGTTTGGTTTGTATTTCCATCCTTTCAGCCGTGCCAGGACCTGGCTCCAGCGGGATTTCACCACTCCCAAACCAAAATGAAAAAGGAGGGGAGGCTTGTTGTGAGCACTCAGACAGTTTAGCTGAAAAAGATATTCAGTGTAAAGGCTGCACAGATTTTTGGATAGGTCTGATTTGATGAATAACTCATGCCCTGAGGGCAATGGGGTTGTCTTAAATTGCCTCCTGCTGCCCCTCAGCTACACCATCCACGTCACCATTTCATGATTCAATTTAGCAGTTCCTTTCTGCATCTTTTTAAAGGTGTTCCAAATTCTAGCATGTTGGTGGGCAATAAACATTCAATTTTAGGCCCAGACAACATTTCCCATCCAAATTCCACACGTGGGGAGTTGTGTGCACAGAAACACCCATTTTGCTGCTTTAGGGCTCCAGAACAGGCATGGAAATTCTTTGACCAGGTGAGGAGGAAAACATCACCATGTGCTGGACCACCCAGTGCATCAGACAGGAGATACAGAGAATTATAAGATGGTCTGGCTTGGAAGGGACCTCAGAGGTCACCCAGGACCATCAGGGAAGCGCAGGTGACACTAAGCCTTCTTTCACCCTGCATCGTGTCTTGGAGGAGCTGTGGCTCTGATCCAGGGTGGCTCATTAGTTGGCAGAAACATCTATTTTGCTCATCTGCATGGCTGATTTATGACAGAAACGCTAATAAGTAACCCCAGAAGATGGTTTCTATTTCAAACCACTCCTGGAGGGGCGATGGTTGATTGCCAGCTCAAGCCGCCTCGACACCTGAAATTACGAGGAGAGCATGAGCAAGAACGTGGCAAATAGAGCTTTTTTAAGACCTTGTATTTCTTGCAGCAGGGATGACAAAGCTGGATGTTCCCATCGAGGCAGAAGTGGGATGTTGGAAGAAAGACTCACTAAAACTCTGGTGCTGCTTCTTGTGCTCAGACGTATTTGAAATCATTAATTTGCTAATGTCATTAATGAATTTGTCCAGCCTGCTGCAGTTCAGTTCTATCATCATTCTGTTCTTCAGGAAGGTTTTAAAAGCAGAAGCTAAAGGGAGAAAAAAAAAAAAATCATGCTGATTTCCCAGCCAGAGAAAACTATTGCATCTAAATTGTACATTATCTGGGCTGTGTTCCACACAAAGGAACATGAACTTCTGCTACACCACTTTTTTCATATTCAAGATAATTATGTATTTGTCCTTGCCTTACCTTGTTCCTTTTTTGCAGCTCTAGTTACTTTTTTCTAATCAGAACTCATTTAAATGCTCGGATTATTACAAGGACTGGTCAATGGGAGAGGTTATATGAACAAAACCATGTGTTAAATCCTCCTCTGCTGTTACTGATACAGCTCCCAGGGATGTGCAGCAGGTGAGGGTCCAGCCCCACAGCCTTTGTGAATGAAAAAACTCCTTTGTATCTCATTAATGCGTCCTCCCTGGACGATTTTTAAATGTTGATTATTGAGTTTGAATGCTGGGAATAGGGGAAAAGGAGATGGGAAGGGTGTGGTGGGGCCTCAAGGGCACTCAGAGACCTTGATGTCCCTAAGTCACCTCACCTGGGGCTTCCACCCATGGGCCTCTATTTAAGCTCAGCCTTGGGCTCTTTTTCTGGTTTGAGCTGTGCTGTATTAGGGGTGGTCTCTGTCTTGGCTATGGCTCTAATTCACCTTGTCCTGCGGCTGGACTTGCATCATGGACCTGCTTTGTCATCACAGGTTTGTGTGTTGGTCTCAACTCTTGGTTTCTCCTGGACCTTTGCTGCCCAATGTGCCCAGGTACTGTGGGTTCTGGATAGTGACCTCCCATCCCTGCTTGGCTCCCTGGCTGGAATTCCCACCACCAGAAGAGCTCAGAGGTGCACTGGGATGTGCTGTTAAGGTGCATGGGTATTTTCCGGCCTGAAGAATTCCATATTGTGGAGGAACTTTGTATCAATGTGCTCTGAACTATAATTTCAATGTTTTATGCCTGTATCTTAAGTCATATATAGGAGATAGCATCAATGTTATTGCTCATACCTCTTTTCAGTAGTTGCCCATAGATTTTAGGGGCACTTTAACACCTGTGGGTTGCTCAGATGGGGATTATCCACCACCCACCTTCCTGTTTGCACCAGTTTTGTCACTGAAAAGTTTTTTCCTTCATCAGCATCTGACATTAGATTTCCCTGTCGTCTTCTTATTCTACCTGTGCCTGTCTACACCACGTGGCCATGGCATCCTCTGCGCCTCTCTTCCCAAATCCCTTGCTCAAGTACATCCTCATTCCAGTGGTGGTTTTGTCAGCAATCAGCAGGGCTCTTGTATCTCCAACAATACCCAACGTGGAACCACAGCGAGCAGAGTTTTGCACGGAAGACTTTGTAAGAAGCGGATTATAAAGCACAAAACCCGTAATAATCTTAGCTGAATTCCACGAGGTAAATTTGTTGCATCTCTGAAGGACAATAGGATTCTCATGGCATGTGGGGAAACAAAAGCAACTCCAATTTTGCATAAGCTTCCTTCCTTTTTTCTTTCTTTCTTTTTTTTTTCTCCTGCTGGTTTGTCTCGATGCTGCTGCAACAAATCCTGTGTCTGAGCAAATCATCCAATGTGATTAGACCTTGGATTCCTGCTTGTAGATGAGCCTAGAGGAGAATGTCCAAGATCTTTGAAGCTGAAAATTGAAAAATGAATAGCAGTGAGAAGCCAGATCTCAGAGCTCATGTATAGCATTTCAGAATGCTTTGCAAAACTTCTGTGTGGTTCTAGTTAGCATATCAGCTGCTCCCGTGGTAATGTGCTGCCTTCCTTGGCTGTTACCTTGTGGCTGGTGAAGCAGGGACAAAAAAATCAAGTCATAAGCATGTTTTAACCTCTAAATTTCACCATACCTGTAAAACAAGAGGTTGCATTAACCTTTGCAGGAGGGAGTAATAGCTGATAATTTATATGTGCAATTTGAGGGAAGCACAGTTCCATGGGGTGATTACTGCAATAAATAACTGGAGTAGAACACCCTTGTCCTAACATAAACCCAACTTCATTTTTCCCAATCCTCTGCATAAAGAGTGGAGCGGGGAGGGAAGGAAGCCAGAAGGGGAGCAGATGTAACCTTCCCATGGAAGTCAAAGAGATCAGGAGGTAAGAATTTCAGATCCAACAGATGAGATCCCAGTTTTTTCTGCAGTACCATCAGTGATGTTCCCATTGTGTTATGACAAGTAAAAATAGAGAGGCAGTAGCAAAGGCAATATATGCTGTTGTACAGGTAAACTGTTCAGGGCAAGAACTGTCCTTTAGTTTTATGGGAACATTACCTGGCACAACCTTGCTCAAACCAATGAGCAGAATTTCAGTGAGCTGCAAGCTGAAGTGATGGCAATGCTATTACACAGCTAATAAGAAGTTGATGACCTTTGATAAATATTTTTGGCTTAGCTTCATTTTCATTTAAGAATGTCTATACGTAGCAGAAACATCCATCAAGCTAAAACCTCCCTTCTAAACCAACTGAAATGTTTGTTCCCTCTGCCAGCCCCTCGATGTGTTTTGCTGCAGGAGCGGTGTTTGTTTTATCTCTTTACTGTGGCTTTTGCAGTTTGTATTTTTCCCCACTCTACTCTTCATGTTGCTAAGCTTAATAAAGAAAATACAGGACAAACCAGTGGGGCAACACATCCCAGAATAGAATTTGTTGGGGATGGGGAGAAGCAGTTGAAAAGTGGATATAAAGAATAGTGGAGCGGAGCACCCGATATAGGATGTTTCTTTACACCTTCTCAATTCCCCACTATGTCTGCACCTGGATGTGCTCATTCCAAGGTCTTTGTCTTGCCCTCAGTAGCCATGTGCAATCAGGGAATTCTTGGATGTGTATCCCAGCTGGCATTCACTGCTGCAGGGTGGGAGGAGGGGACGGTCTCTGGTGAGAACAGTGCTGACTGAGAAGCCTCAGAGGTCAACAACAGCTTGAGTCCCACCTGGACGCCCAAAGGCAGCAGCTCATCTGGCCAGGCAGCAACGGGACATGCTCTGAACAAGCAGTTCTGCCCACCGGGCAGGTGGCCACTGTTTCTCTGCTCAAACAGCCCCGAGGGCAGCCCTGAGTGGGCCCTGCACTCCGGGATGGCGTCAGAGGAGGAATTATGCCATAGCTCTCATCCAAAACTGCCTGGCCCAGCAAGTGCCTATGAAAGTCTTCTCTTTGGTTTTGCTGCCAGCAGAGCATCCAGTAAATTCCCTGAACTCTCAGCTCAATCTACAAACCCATGGCTTTGCACTCCTTCTGTGAGTGCTGCCCTGCTCCATTGCCTTTGCCAGCAGTGACCCAGCCAGGCTGGCCCTGCCAGACCTCGTTATTCCTGTTGCTGTCATGGCAGGGCCTGGGTGGCTGTGATTACTGTGATGTTTTAATGCCTTTTTTTATGGTTAAAACCCAGCAATAACTAGCTAGCAGACTTGTTCCACTGGACCGGTGCCTGTGGACATAATGAACATCTCTAGCAGGGAATTGCTACACACTGCAGATGAGGTAGCCTGGAGTTTAGTCCTCATCAAGCTCCTGGGTGCATAATCCAAGAGAAGTTGACAGAGAAATTGGAGTTGAATGCAGAAATGATTTATTGGTTTTCTGCCCACAGCCAAGGTGTTTTTTTTTTTAACTTAAAATATTGTCTTTGCTGAAAACCAAAGTGTGTTGTTCATTTTTGAGTTTTTAACACCTTTTCAAACTCTGCACTGTGAGTTCTGGAAATATCCTAAATCAAGAAAAATCGTGATCAAATTCTTGTGGTCTTTTTGTCAAGTGATTATCACTTAGATGTGACCCACCTGTCAAATACTTTCTTATTTTTTTTCCCTAAAACTACTTCTCAGCACGTGAGCTCTTCAGCAAAAAACCCACCCACCCCAATTGCCCACAGCCTTCTCTGACTCTGAAACAATAACATTTAAGTCGGATGTCTGAAAAAGAACAGACATCTTCAGTCCTCAGGGTGGAAATACACGTACCTTTTCCAGTCAAATAATCAGCCTGGTCCTTTCAAGGATTTGTTTGGCTGCGTTTTGGATTCACAGGGAGACCCTGACAGAAGCTGCCTGGCTGATACAGTGGAGATATTCCAGCTTTGTTTAGATCTGTATGTTGAAACTCACGGATGAAAGAAGCTGTAAAGGGGGTTGTTTGAGGCAAGTGCTTTCAATCTGCTGCTGTGGCTCTGGCAGACGATATGGAAAATTTAAATCACTAAGAATTTAGGTCTTCAGGCCATAAAGGTAACCCATGTTCTGTTGTCCCGTCCAATGTACCTGACGGGGCGCATGAGCCGCAGTGCCTGTTGTGAGGAAAAAATAGCTTGTGACAGGTGATTTTAGTGGAGCTGACAGTAATGTATGGGAGAAAAATGTATCTGACCTTCTTGGATGCTTCTATCTACTTTCTCATGTGTTAGGGAGCTGTTATTTACTGTGCTCATGGTTCTGCACTTCTCCATTTTGCAGCAATCCCAAACTTCATCTGCTAATTATTCATTTCCTGCACGCAGCTGCCTGGCTCCAGTTATCCCATCTGTTTGCTGCAGGACCTGGGGTGGGCCAGGGAACAGCTATCAAAGTCAGGGGCTTTAAGTCATGGACGGTGGTGTGGGAATGTGAACAACTTTGTAGGTTAATTCCAGATCCAGAGATGAGCTCTGGAGCAGGAAGTGGTGAATCCAGCCATGAGAGGGTAGCGCAAGGTCCTGGTTAATGAACGTTTCTGAGAAATAGGTTAATTTCTCTGAATTTTGAGACATGTTGCAGAGATCTGGGAACTTAGAGAGGCTGTATGGAATAGCTGGGAGGCCAAACATCAGCCTGAATGTTTGGAATGTTTTCCTCTCAATTCTTTTGACTTCCAGCAGCCCATGAATGAAGAGCAAAGTACTTTGTTGTTGTAATTGCTGATGGGTTTCTGTAAACACCATGTAGGAAATAATCAGCAGAAGCTGTAAATGAGATCAGTACAAATGCCTTGGTCACCTCTACTATGGGAATGTTGTGGAAGGAACAGCTCAGTAAGCAAAGGTCCTGATTAGGACTGAAGAAATAAAAGTTACCTGGCTGGATCTCAGAAAACAGCAGTGCATCAATTCATCATTTAAAAACAAATAAAAATACTTTATATTTACTTGACCTCCTTTAATTCCCCCACCCTTACTCTTGTGGGGAAGACAGAAAACCATTAGAATTTACCAGCTGTGTGAGTGATAAGATTGCAGAAGCCTTGCTGAGGGAGGAGCTGAGCCACTGGAGCCACACACACTGCTGTGTCCTTGCACACTCCAAACCCAGTTCCTATCCCAGGTGATAAAAAACATGGAGAAATTGGTTAAATACATTGGACGTCTCCTAATTAAAGGAGGAGGGTACTGATACATGTGGAATTGTGACTTTTTCTTTCAGGAAGCCTTTTCTTGCTGGCTGATTCCCTGTTTTAAGATGCCTTGACATATGCTGCTCCCAAGCCCCTGCCAGGACAGGCTGTCAGTCATTTTACCTTCTCTGCAGGCATAATTCAAGATGATAAAATACTTCATCAAAGCCAGTAGGACCTGCATTAAAATCTACCGTGATTAGATAATTTACTACATCTACTCCCACGTTTTTCCAAGGTCTTGTATTATATATTATATATAATATCTTCAGAATTACTGATTATTATGTTTTCCAACATGAAGGGCATGTTCAGTACCATAATTATCATAGAATCCCAGGATGGTTTGAGTTGGAAGGGACCTTAAAGACCATCTTGTTCCAACCCACTGCCGTGGGCAGGAACACCTTCCACTAGCCCAGGTTGCTCCAAGCCCTGGCCTTGGACACTTCCAGGACTGCGCCAGCCACAGCTTCTTTGGGCCTCCCCACTCTCACAGGGAAGGATTGTGCTTTATATCAGGGATTCACATGGAAAAGCATCACCTCCATTTGGTTCTCCTTGGTTTCCTATTAAAAAAACCAAAATAATCAAGAAACCGACCATTTTCTGGAAAGTTATTTTTTAGTATTTGATTCTTTCTCTCGCTGGAGAGGTAAAACAGCCTTGTTTCCAATCGTGGGAGAATTTGTGTAATATAACAGGATTTCTGGATTTATTGTCTAGTGTTTTGTTTAGCTCATGACAAAAGCATTTTGCTGTGAGGAGAAATAAATGCTCGGTGATACAGCCTTGATGTGGGTTGTTTGGGGGATTTTTTTTTTTTTTTTGCTGGCTGGATTTACATTTTGTGCACCGTTGAATATTTGCTCTGGAAAGATTTAAAATGGAGGTATTAGAATTGTTGAGAAATGAGAGTGAGGAGGTACTGGGGCACATGGGAATTTAACAATCAGGTTTGCACCATTGAGGAGAAAAGATTGGCTATTTTTTATTAAAAAAGCTTTGTCCAGGTGACAGACTGAATGTGCTCAAATGCTGAATATTTCCTTCTCTTTCCTTGACACGATACTGACTTTCACAACTGATTTTTTTCTTTCTCCCAATCCCATAAATACTGCATTTTTTATATTATTTTTAACGCCAGTTGTTACACAAGGCTAAAATTAGTTTAGATACTGTCATACTTTTGGAAGGAAATCTGAATGCCATTCAGTAGAAGTGACATTGGGCTATATTGGAGCAACGGAATAGATGATGGTTTAAATGCCCCTGTGGAACATGAATACAGACATTTTGATTAATGTCTTTGTCATGGGCAAAGATTATTTAGTTAATGATTTGCAGTTTCCTTTGCCTGGCTCTAGGAAATCATGCCAAATCCCAGGGTGCAAGGGAGGAACCAAACAGCTTGAAGCCACTGGGTTATTCATGTGCTTTCAGCACGTGCCCAAAAGCTCTTCTGGATCAGGCTTGAGGCTTGCAGGGGAATAAAGCTCATGAAATACTAGAACTAAAAATATCCCTTATTCGTACTTTGATTTGCAGGGCTCAAAAGCTTCAAATAACTGTGGGGGTGGGTGGATGTGGTATAATTTTTGGTGCCTTTTCTGGAAAGCCCCGCTTGGAAGAAGCCCTGGTGCTCCTTCCAGCTCCAGAGTCTTTGCTTTGCTCAGTGCACTGAGGACAGGAGGGGCTGGATGGCAGAGTGTGGTGCTTGGTGTCCTTGCTGTCTCCTCTGCCGGTGGGGCTGCAGAGCCAACAGCAGGAATTCCAACGGGAATGAAGCAGTGGCCTTGTGATGGGTTTGGGGGTTTAATCCCAGCTGTAAGTGAGCACCACACGGCTGCTTGTTCACTCCCCTGTGAGTGAGATGAGGGAGAGAATGAAAAAAAGTGAAAAAAAAACCCATGTGGGTTGGAATAAAGGCAGTTTAATAGGGAAAGCGGAACCTGTGCATGCGAGCAAAGCAAAACAAGGAATGAATCCTCCACTTCCCATGGGCAGCCATTCCCAGAAAAGCTGGGCTCCATCATGTGTAAGGGTGACTTGGGAAGACAAATGTTATAACTATGAATGCCCTCCCCTTCTTCCTTCTACCCCCTGCTTTATATCCTAAATATGATGTCATATGGTCTGGAATATCCTTTGGGGTCAGCTGTCCCAACTGTGTCCCCTCCCAGCTCCCCACACTTCCCCTTTCCAGCGTGGCAGCACAGGGAGCAGCAGAGACCTTGGCTCTGTGCTCAGCAGTAACAAAAACATCTCCATTATCACACTGCTTTCAGCACAAATCCAAAACACAGCCCCATACCAGCCACTGTGAAGAAAATTCACTCTACCCCAGCCCAAACCAGCACAGTGGGGTGAAGAAGTGGCAGTTTCTGGGTTCCCTGGGGCAACAATCCCAGTGGGGAGGGGAGGAGAGGACAGGAGAGGCTGGACAGTGCCACCAGCTCACTGCTGCTTTACTCAGAAAGAACAGGGAAAAGTTTGGGACTGTGATGCCAATGCCTTTATCAGCAGGGATCTTAATGCTCACCGTTATCAGTAGAACCAGCTGTGATAATTCCGTGGATGTGAAAGAGCAGCCCCATGCACGCTGCCATTTTTAGTTTCAAAGCTAATTTTGAACACAAGATTTTGATGTTTACATGGGAAGTTCTCTGTAAGCAAATTTATTTTTCCAGTCCTGTTGTGTACAGCCTGTCCCCTTCTGTTCTAGATGCACATTAGATTTTTCCTCTCCTCCTTCCTCCTTCTTAGCTTTCAGAATGGAAGAAGCCATTCAAGGTTTAAACAACTTAAGCAGTTACTTTTAAATTATCTTAACATGTTCAAAAACCTTGCCAGATTTACCCTTTGGAAGGTAATAAAATAATTTTGAATAGAATGTGACCAGATAAAATGAATATGATTTTATTATTCATGAATACTTTAACCTGAATGCTTTAGTGCCTACATCTCTCTATGATATTAAATTATGGTGAAACATAAAACTGTCACACTGGGGTTTGTAGATTGATATTCCCTATGGATTCTCCTTATGCTTTTCTATAGCTATCCCTGCTGCTGCTAATGGAACTGGTCCTTTGATACCTTTTTGCTTCTAGTTACCTTCTCCCTCTGTTAAATGCCTTGAAGCACCTTTGTGTCTGGTTGGGAGGTTATCCCTCTTTTCACAGGGAACACACAAATAACCTTATGTGTTCCCACCCACATGTGTACTTTTGGATCTGACTTGCTCTTTTATGTTTCTTTTTTTTTTTTCATATGTTCTCTCTGGGCTTTTTTTAGCCCCAGACATCACACTTTAGGGGATAGTTTTGGAGTGATGTTCAGATATTTAGGAGAGATTCCCATTAAAGTTAATGAGACATGTGGCTAAATGCCTGTGCCCTGCATTAACAATACCCTTTACTGTTTATTGTCTGGCTTAAAGAAAAGGTCACATTGGCTCCTTGCTCCCAGTCCTGCGTCTTCACCTTCTCTTTTAGACCTTAGAGGTCACTGAAAGAGAAGAATGTCAGGCATAGGGCCTTGCAAGGCTTTTCTTTTTTTTTTTTCTCAGCTGCCATAGTTGTTCCTTTAGATCCATTTCTTTTGAAACGGAGCTACAGGAATTACAAACCTCTTATCCCAAACTGTCAAAAGCACAGCGATGGTAAGTTATTGCTGAAGCACCACGAGATGCACTGAGGTGTTTTGTACAGGAAATTCCACTGGACCAGGGAGAAACAGCAGATCTTCAGAGAAGGGACTTTTATCCCTCAGTGCTCCCAGGGGTTGGCACAGTAGGATGCTGGGAATAGCCTGCTTCTCCCAATATAGATAATACATATTAACAATAAATATTTGCTGAGGAGATAACACAGGACAAACCTTCACCTGTGTCTTTTCCTGAGAATTTTTGTTAGAAATTCTGCCGCTGTAGCAGGAGGAGAAGGTGATGGTGAGCACAGGTCTGAGCTAAGATGGCAGAGAGAAAAAGGGGAAGAACTGCAACTTCCCAACTGTGTCCCATGGACTGATTGCAATTCCAGCCCCTCCACCTGGGCTTGGGTTATGGTGGCATTTGACTGATCAGAAAATTGTATTTCTAAACAATATTCTAAAGAATAAATGTTATTTAATTTCCTTGTGCCTTATTCTTCTCATGGGGATTATGATATTTAAGTCTTGGTAAGCATGAGCTGAGGGCCTCAGGTGAAACATGCAGCAAATGTAATCTTTGTAATGTGAGCAAGAGTCCAGCTTTAGATCCTTTTTTTTTAAATTCATTTTATTAGCCCAAAGGTAATCTCTGTGCTCTATTATAATGGAACTTCTCTGCTGTAATGAGAAGTCAGCTATTCAATACAGCCCTCATCAACATCGTATTTTGTTCGTGTTTCTAAACCTCAGTAGAAAATGGCATTAACCATTGTATTGAGCCAAGGAGTTGAAGTACAGCAAGGTTAAAGACAACTTCTGCACTAAAAAGCAAAATGTGTCTGAGATTTAAATTCTGAAGTAAAAAAAAAAAAAATAGAAAAATTGGGTGAAATAAAACATTAAAATTAAATTACTAACATGAGTGGGTGAAGTTCAATCTAAGTAGGGGTGTTTAAGATGAGCAGGTTTTTATCCAACAGTGAATTGGCTAATGATGTTGCTAATGTGGGATCCTACAGCTGACAGTTTGTTTCTGAAGGCTCTGTCCTAATGTTGCTGCTTGGAGAGCTGCAATTACACAATAAAGAAAATGCCATTCTGTGCATGCCATCAGGCATCGTACAGTCCTTTTTTGTGCTCCTCATCTTTGTGCTGGGAGCTCTGGGAGTGGAAAGGGACTGTATTTGTATGGAAGGCAGGCTCGGAGATTCACACAGACCAATGTGTGCCTTTCAGGGGGAAAAGGGGAAAAAATCTAAAATTGCGCTAGATAGAACCAAGCACCTGATCAAAAGGATTTCCAAACAGAGAGCAATGTTTGCTAACGCTCTCTGTCAGTAAGGTCAGCTGGGATATTAGCCTGCGTGGACAGAAGCGTTTTGCTCTTTATACGGGGAAAGCACAAATTATTCTGATGCAGAAGGCAGGAACTAATTAATTGGTTAATAATGGTGTCATTAATATGCTTATTACTCATTTCCTCTGCGGTATCACACAGGTGTTCAGTCGTAAATAGCTGATGTGCTGGGCTCTGGGCATGCATGGAATGAGAAGTGTTTAGCAGGAGAAGAGTGATCACTAAATCCAGTGCCCTCCGAGGGCTCTGCTCTTCCCTTCCCAGCAGCTCTCCAAGGGGAGCTGCCCTTTCTGAGGGAAGGGTGATCCGGCATGGCCTCACCAGGCTGGGTCTCCCCCACGTTGTTCCACATCTGCGTGAAATAGTGTAAATTAAATTAGCATCCAGCTCTAGGTCTCTTTGAGATAAAGAAAGGCAACTGAAAAGCATCTGGTTTCTGTTTCCAGCCCTGCTGAGCCCCTCTTTGGACACTGGGCTGTTATCCTGCACACCAAGGGGTAAAATTCCCTGATATTTGCTTATATAATAAGATATGCAGAGAAGGGAGGTGCTTTCAGATCCATCAAGGTGACTTGGAAACCCAAGCCCTGACGTAAAAAGGGATACGAGGAGTTACAACTGGGCAGGTAATGAATTGTAAACCAAAAAGAAAATGTCTTTTAAACACTTACAAAGTTTCACTGCAGCTGTAATAGTGTTTTGGTTTTATTAGAATTTATATTTCCAAGCAAAACTGTGGGTTCTGACCACTTTGAAACTGGAGCCCAGTGTGAAAGGAGTCATTGCAAGTGACCTTAACATGCAAGAAGTTTTGAATTATCTGCAAGAAGCTGAAAATCAATATTTTTTAGAGCAGGTGGAGATGGAAATGGAGATTGAAGGGAAAATTTTGAACCAGCTGTGCTAGGAAAGTAAGAGACCAGTCTCACTGCAAATTGATGGCAATTAAGATCTTGGTAATCTGTGTGTCTCTGATTCTTATCAGAAGCAAAAAAGGAGGTGCAGTCATCTGTTTTCAAAGTTATTAATGAAATTCAGAGAGAAGACTGCTCTGCAAAGCTGACTTGCGTTTGGGATATTTCACTGACTTTGTGCCTTCACATCTACAGTCTTGACTGGGGTCAGCTGTGAGGCTACAGTGGAGAGATAGAACCTGGAGGGCCTTGAGAAATTGCTGGAAATGGGTTTACTGGGAAAGTTTCATAATTCCCTTGGTCTGCCTCTTTTCTCAAGTAGCAAAAAGAGATTATTTTGCCCTTTCTTCTCTACTTCATAATGAATGTGAGTTTGCTGCATTGGAAACTTTAATATGTCCTGAAAAGTAAAACCAGGACACACCTGCTACACAATAATAATAATAATAACAATAATTGCATGACAAAAGAATTGTTGATGAGTCCTCAGTGGAGTTAACAAGTGATGAAGATGCTCCAATGAGAGGCTCTATTCGCTTACGGAGCCCTGTTCTCCCACTTCTGCATTTCAGCAGTTGTTGGAGTGTTCCATGGGAGTTTGGGAAGCATTTTTGGCCTCACAGATGATGGGTAAAATGTCAGGTATGTCAAAAGATATCTCAGCTCCTCACTTGAGAAGACTGAGTATTGATTCACATTCATTTAGAGACGTATTCCACGTGTTGCGTTTTTTTTTTTCCAATCAATATTTTTCGAGTTTGGCTTCTGGCCACAGTGAAACTGTAGCCCAGCACTCCCATATTGGCACAGAAGTGCAGCCGTTGGCTTTGACTGTCAAGAGCATCTGGCTCTCTTTACCTTCTGCTGGCCCCATCTGAGGCACCTCCCTGGGCTGGTGGTAGGGAGCCTTAAATTTGATAAAGAAGTTGGTTACAATGCAGTCCTGCAGCTTAAATGCCATGACATTTCCTAGGTATTAACATAAGAACGTTAAATTAAAATGATGTTCCATGGGGACTGTAGCTTTGCATGGCTGGGGAGAAATCTCCTGCTTATTCAATGAGTTTAAGCTGATTACATTTACAGTTAATACATTCCTGCCAGGGGTACCACTTTGAGGCACAACCAGGAGTCAAATTGTGCTCTGAGATGCTCTGACACATCCCAGAGTTCTTCCCAACCCTTCGGAACATCCCCAGCCCTGGTGGGTTGGGAGCCAGGGAAATCAGCTGAGTCAGGACTCGGTGGCTGCTGCTTCAAATAGCCAACTGCCCATCCTGGTGGTGGAAATTTGCATCGGCCTCATTGACTTTCCTGCAGCTCCGACAATTTACATCAGCTTGGATGTGCCCTGTTGAGTCCTGAATGGCTTGAAAATGAATGTAAATGGCAGCTCTGCTGAGGGTGGGTAGTTAAAGGTATATATGACACTCACTGCTCTGATTAAAGCTCATTGCAATTAAACAAACATACACTCTCCTGGCTTTCATGTGCAGTGATTCATGCCCCAAAACCAGGAGCACTGGGTTGGGTTATTTGTTATCCAGATAATCTAAGTGCTGCTAAAACTGGGGTGTTGTTTCTGTAGTTATTATGAAATAGGATCTGTTGTTTTGCAGTAAATTGGAAACTATAACTTGGGCTTTGATTAATCTTTCCCTGAAACATGGAGGTCATTCCTAACTTCCAGATATTTCTATTCTCCGTGTATATTAATTTCTAGTAGCCTGGGGTTCAACACATATTTCTCTGTTTCATTTCCACAATTAATGGCTGTAAGACAACACAGATAAAATTGCAAATGAGCAACTTATCTTTATGCTTTTCTACAGGATGTTTACAATTGCAGTTACACTGAGCTTTTAAAACTGCCCAAACAGCTTTTCCTGCAGATATGAAAATTATAAAGATACCCTTATAAATTACAGATTTTAAAAACTGCTGTCATTTTAAATAGCTGCATTTTTTATGTTTGCTGAGACTATTTTGAGTATAAATGCAACACAGTTTTTCTTTTTTGTAATTCAGAGTAATACATATTAGCATAAAGAGAAGCCCAAAGACATATAAATATGTACATATATTTTTTCTTTTCCTCTGCAAAGATTTTAGAGTAGAGACCCATAAAAGTGAGCATTTCTTGCAATAGTTGCCTCTAAATTCTCCTCCAGGATGCACTGCTGTGACAACATTCTGGAATCAAACCTGGAAAAGAAAGTACAGGAGAATTGTGGATCTGGACAGAACCACGGGGCTGTTCCAGCTGCAGCATAATGGGGGCACTGGGAAATTAAAACTTTTCAGTTTTCCCTGAGCTGCATTCCTACAGCTGGTAGTGAAAACTTAATTTCTGATTATTAGTGTTAGTTAAAGAGCTAATACAGCTGGGAAGAGTCTGTTCCAAGAGGGAGAGGAAGTTTTCACTCACCCTCTCCCAGCTAAAACAGGAACTGAAGTCGAGCAAGTGGGATAAGGGGACCACGAACACTGAAAATCTGCTGCCTTAAGTGGACTGTGTTTTCAAGAGATTTTTTTCTCTGACTTTTCTGACACAGAACATCTTATTGCTAAGGTGAGTGTTCATTTAAGTAGGACCAGGTTACTTTTTCAATAGATCTTCTGGCTACCTCTGAAGTACAGGCAAAATGTCAGCCCCTGGTGTCCCTTAAAGATGATCTTTAAGACCTCTTCCAACCCAAATGGTTCTGTGATTCCAGGATTCATCCCACTGCAGCATTTCATGTGGTGTCTGGATGTGTGTTAGTGGGGCAGCCTGAGCTTGTGCTCTCTGGGACAAAATCAGCCTGGTACTGTAATGAACAAGTAGGCAACCACCTGAATCCTTCATAGTCCATCCGCTTTGTAGTTTTTTTGCATCCTCAGGGAGAGCAGAATGAAGCCAACTGGGTGGCAGTGCAGATCTACACAGCGACTGTTGGGCAGAGATGTAACCTCAGAAGAGACATCTGCAAGCCAAGCTCTGGGAGCAGTGGGTCTCGGAATGTGGCAGGTGGTTTGCAGTGTAGTTCTGCACATCTGAAGAGTTTTGGGGTAATGATATAATGATTCCTCACTTCCCTACGCTGCGTGTTGTGGAGGTATTAGCCAAAGCTCGCATTTTTTTTATCAAAATGGGTTTCACAGGAAGTTATATTGTTCCTCTCAGTCTTTCCAGGTGATTAATTATCCTGTTATATATTCCTGAGAGTCTTTTTGCTCATCTTCTCGGTCAGTCCAAGGTTCTCGTGCTTGCTCAGCTCCTCAGTGCAGTGTTTGGAAGCAGCTACATCCGAGGCTCCCTGCTGGGAACCTGGAGCCGTGAGGCTAAATTGGGAGACCAGATATTCGTAAATTATTTCACATCAGGGAGCATAAGATGGGTATCTGCATGAGTGTGGCATGCAGAGAGAGGAGCACCTGGCACCCCATAACCTCACCATCCATTTACACCCCTCGGACTTGCTGATTTATGCTCGAATTTGATTGCTCATTGTTCTAACTCCAGTGGCAATATCAGAAGTTGAGTTGAAGGTTAAAATAAAAGCACACTGAGAGTGTTTTTTCTAGTCAATTAAGGGCCAAGGAAAGTAATAATGTAGATACAGAAGGAAATGTTGGCTGGGGCAAACAGAATTTCCTCCCAGGCTGTTTTAGGTAAAGAGAAGCAGGCAGGGAATGTCTCTGGAATGCTGCACATCTGTGTATGGAGCAGCCTATCCAGCACCCTAATAGAGGAAATCAAAGCCACTATTGCATCCCTTTTGTCTTCAGATATTAGTAACAAATGGTGTCTGAACTGGCACCAAGGCTGCAGGTAGGTTGGCCTCTCTTTGGGGTTGTTTCCTATCATTTTAGGTGGATGTTTCCATGCAGGATTCCACTGTGTTTATGCTGGCAAGGATCACAGCCCAGAGTTGAGCTGGCACTGAGTTATCTCCCTGTGCCTGCTGCAAGATGTATGTTAGAGCTCTGCATGGTAATAAACAGAACTCTGCAAAATTTTTGGTACAGGTTTCTCATCACCTTTTGAGGCAGTTTCAGCTGAGAACTCAAAGCTGCATTAAGCATGTGACTTTCAGCCACAGTGCAAAGACTCTAAATCTCTTTTCTAATCATATCTTTGTGACTTTTATGATATTTTCTAAGTTGTGCCCTACTACCAACTGCTACATTCCTGCCTAGAAGAGGGTGTTTGTTTTATCCTTTGTGTTTGGCTATTTTTTGTAGCAGGGTTGACGATGCCCCTCTGCTCTGTCTTGTATTCTAGATTTGATATCAATTAATAAATAATTTCTAGCTTTTGTCATTTTTCTTCCCTGATGTTTGCACAAGGGGTAGTTCATGTGTTCTGAACTCTTACTCTTTCACCTGTATTCTCACAAATAAAATATGCTCAAGGCCACATTTGCCCATGGAAAACAAGGTTGCCTTTGTCAACAAAGAATCTGAGGGAGCATTGGATGGATTTGTGTCAAAGGGAAAGAAGGGGAAAGATTCTAAGCCCTAAATTTGTGGCAATTCACCTCAATACTCACAGATAGACAGGGACTGTTTGCAAGGTGGGAGGGAGAGGAAACAAGGAGCAGAAACAGGCTTATTTTTTTAAGGAGGCTTTATCAATAAAGGAATCTAAATTCTTTTCTTTTGGGAGAACGGTTAGAGATCCTGAAAAAGGAGAGTTATTGTATTTACTATGGTATTTACTACATATTATGCTTTCCTTTTTATCTCTGAGTTTAACAGGACCATCTGTCAAAAATATTAGTAATACAGAAATACACTGGATAAGGCAAAAGTAATTACTCACTTTCCTTTGGTCCTACATAGAACAACTTAAGCAAAATAAAAGAGCAAAGAATGAAGTTGCCAGGCAAAATCTGAGCTTTTTGGGTGTCATCTTTCCCCCTTGTACCCTTTGCAGAATATAATTAAATCTGCCCTTGGTAGATGTGAAAGAGCAGGGTTGTTTCTTGTCATACTTATGTGTGCATTTGTCGCTTCCCTAATGTGGTTTCTCGGAGTTTGCAGGGGAGTTCACTGCTGCCTGTGTTCCTCACACCCCTTGGGTGGGTGCTCACACCAAACCCCAGCTATAGATAGTGCACAGCCTTCTCGGCTGTCACGGCATCCTTCCCACCGTCTGTTTGCCATCCCAAAAGACTGCCAAGGTTCCAGGAGCCTCCTGCATGGGGAGATCGGGTGCAGCTCGCTCGTCAGCTCTGCAGCGAGCTCCCAGTTTGTTTGGCACTGCTGGGGTTTTCTCTGAAGTGCTTTGGAATGCGAGGATGGGAGGCAATTCTTTGTTCCCCAGCCCTGCTGCAAGTTCCAGGTCTCTCCAGTGGTTGTTTTTTTTTGCTCTGGTACGAGCAGAGTGTTCTCACTCCATGCAGTCAAACGCAGAAGTTCAGAGCGATGCCCAGAGTCTGGAATAAGTTGAGTTTGCTGGGAGCAAACAATGAAGCAAAAAATAGATCCTTTTCCCAGGCTGCTTTTGGCTTTGGCTGGGAGTTGCTTGGCAATGAGCCTTCCTGGAGCTGGGAAAGGATATCACTGCAGCACTAAAAATCTCTCTAAAGCCCAGCTCGTGGTGTAAAACTCAGGAATTCAGTTGCCCCTGGTTAGGAAATGTAGATTTTTAAATTTGCATATTAAATCTACGAGGAAATTTCATCTCCTTGGGTGGACTTTTGGAGAGATGAGCTCTGAAATGAAGTCCACTAGAGTTCGTGCTTGAACACTGCTTCCTGTTCCTGCTTCTCGCTGGATGTAAATATTTGGGACGTATTTTGCACACAAATTTGAGGTATTAGGCAATATAACGTAACTACTAAAATATATGCTTTCCTTATTATTCCACACATCTCATCATTTATATCACTTGTAAGAATACCCTGGTTGCATAAATGTTTAACAATAAAGAGTCTCCAGGCATTAAGCAGGAAAATTCAAAGCCACTGAAACAATGCAAGGTATTTTTATTTAGTGTTTCTTTTCTGTCAGTAGAGCACGGTGGATATAATTTGAATGATCTTTCTTCGTAAGGAACCTAATTATCTCACCAAACTGACTTTCTAAACAGAACTATTTTTGTTTGGGGGAGTGGAAGGGAAATCAGAAGAACAGGAAAGGGAACATTAAATTTATTTTAGATGTACGCATTTATCTGGAATTTTATTGGTTCAGCCCAGTCTTATTTGATTTTGTGCAGCGTTGGATCTCTGTCACTCCTCCAATTGCTGTTCACATCTGTCCTTTTCTTTCCTGGCTTGGAATGGCAAAATAAGTGTTTTTTTTCTGTTTCTAGTAAAGGTTTTAACTTCTAAATTTACAAAATACCACTGCAATTTGGTACAGGAAGCAGGATTATCTTCATTGCTCTTTCGAAACGGTCTTCAACCTTAAAAAACCTACAATTTGGATCTTTCATGAAACCTGCAGGAGACATTGTGGCTGTTGCACAAATTATTCCTGAGTAAATTTCTTGTATATGTGGTGTTGAATTTAAAGAGAAGGTTTGTACCAATTCAGGCACACTTAGAAATCAGATTTGAGATAAGATCTGGCTTAATAGTAATAATAGATATAAGCTGTTGCTATCTCATTATGGTAGAAGTAATATGAAATACCCTATATAACTTTAAAATATTTTGTTATCAGCATTGCCTTTAGTATTTAAAGAGTAAATCGTATCGTTTGAAAATATTTTTTGACAAATTTGAATCCAGAGGCTTAACCAGTTTTTCTGTTTCCATTTCTGCCATTGAAATTCTGCATGACAGGTCATGTATTATTCCTGCAGTGCTTAAAGATAAGTGGGAAGAGTTTCTAGAATCAGCCAGGTCTGGGTTCACTCCTCTGGTTTCAAGGATTGACACTCATCCTCCCTGTGCCACAGGGACACCAAACAGAGCTCTGTTTCCTGCTGGATATCTCCTGAGTTGTCTGTGACAGTAAAATTTCCTCTTTCATGATGAAAATCCCCTTTAAAATAAAAGACAGATGAAGAAAACAAAAATGACTCTGCCATGAAAGCAGCCAAAGAAGATGTGCAGGAAGCTGTTTGCTGGTGAGTCAAACCAGCCTGAAAAAAAAATCCCTTTTTATGCCCCCATCTAGCTCTTTTTAATTATACCATTACTTTAATCACACCTGTCTGACATCCCACTATGTGCATCCCAGCATTGCCAGACAGGGATGTTTTTGACTTGAGCAAGTAAAATCTGATTTCTGAGTGCCCTGGTGTTATCTATTGTTCTGGGGATGCTGAGACACTGTGGAGCCATCCCTGGGGAGAGGGGAAAAAAAGAGGACCTTTTTTGCTATTTTTGACCTCATCTTGGTGGTCTTTAAAGTGACAGGTCCATAATCTAAAGAGACCTTGAAGACTTTTTCTTACTGAACCAACAAGAGAGGCACCCACAATTAAACTGGATTGGTTGGATTGTTGTGTTTTTGTTGTTTGGTTTTTTGGTTTGTTTTTTTTTTTAACTCTAATCCAGCAAATTCTCTTTAAAAGGCATTCAATTTCACTTGAATCCTCAGCAGATCATTCGGGGCTTTGGTGACTTCACTTGACTTGGGGCGAGTTGCTTATGCTCTGTCTTTGTCATTTGGTAATGGAATGAGAAGATTTCTTGAGGGGAGGGAGGGGAGGTGGAAGCAGTGATGTACCACACTGCTGTCATAACCTGCCTTAAAAATCATTAACATCTCTGGGAGGGTAAGTGGAATTCAGGCATTTTCCCAGCAATTTGCTAAAAACAAGCATCTTTTAATGTAGAAAAGTTGAACACCAATGACAGAGGTCAGGACAACAGAGAAATAAGCCTCTTTTTGCTCCAGCTCCACAAAAGAATCCATATTACAAAACCATTTCTCTGTAATCACATTGTTTTGGTTTTTTTTCACTCAAGAACAATGATTTCATCTTAATTGATTACTTCTGTTTTGGGACTGAAGGTTTCTGCTGCTTTCAAAGCTCTGTGACTGTGCAGTGATGACAAGAGGAGGAACCAGAAAACCCCCAAAATTTGTTTAGTGCCAACTTAGCATTCTGAGAAGTACTTGCCAACAAGGCCAGAGGTGATATTTGCCTCTAGAAAATACTGTTTGATTGCTCTTTCTGACATGTGAGACAGTCAGAATAATGTTCACAGTCAAAATGAGGGTGTTGGATGCTCAGTGGAACCCGGTGTTTATTTTACTGTTGTGATATGATATCCTGTATTCCTTAAATCCAGTATTTCTGCTCCAAACAAAAATGATATCACACCATATATGAACAAAAGGAGAGAAGCTTCTCCATATGAAGCCAGTCTACCTAATTAAGGCAGATAATTAGGGAAGGGGTGGAGAAAGAAGAGTAAATAATTGGGGTGATGGATTCAGAGTGCCAGTTGTTGCCACTTGGCTTAAATTCTATGGATGTCAAAAAGTTGTTTCATTTTTCCCTTGACAGAGAACAACCTATTCTGACTTATTTTTCACTGCAGGGTCTCACTTTGATGAGGATGGTCAGGAGAAGACTTTTTTGTTGCCAACTGCAAAAGGTAATATCACCCCTTAAGCAAGTTAGTGAGAGAGAACAGAACAAATGTAACACCCGTGGTCTGAAACTGGAAAGTAAATCAAGTGGTTTCTGGGAATTACATGAATATATATATAGATTTTAGCATTCATAGAAAAAAAAAGGTTGAAGAGAAGATAATAGCGCCTTGGTTAATGTGCACAGGTCTGAACTCCACTTTGTTAAACAGCCTCAATTATTTCAAATGTGCCTGGGTGTTTAAAAAGGAGCAGCTTTACAAACCTGGAATATGTAGAAGACTAAATGTTCCTGAATTCTTGCTGGTGCAATAACAACTGATAAAATCTATAACTAGAATGTTTCCATACAGTACTAACCCTGTGGGATACCTCTGAGTGTGTTTATTTGAGATGTTCTGGAAACAACATTGGAAGTGCTTTGAGTAAGCAGTGCTAATTCACTTTATTCTTTTCCTCCATCCCTGAAACACCACTAAATTCTGAATTTTAGTGCTAAGATTTTGACTCTAGGCTAAAATCTGAGCACAGAATGCATAAGGAGATGAAACACAGGTTGGAGAAAACACCCTCATTCCTTCCACACTGCTGACTTTGGTCATTTCCATGATCCCATTAACTCAGAAATGTCCCCTTTTCTCCAATTTGGTGTCTACTTTCTGCTCGAGGCTCCTTATTTCTCTGTCCTTGCCCAGCAGCAAGAAAGGACCCACTGACCCCCTGCAGTGAGCGAGACAACACAAAGGGAGCAAAAGCTCCTTGTTTTTCCTGGCTGTGCCACCTGCAGGATTGGGAATCTGTATTTCTGACGCAGACACACCTGAGCTGAACCCCCAGGGGATCCCAAAGGGTTTAGTCCCCCCCTGCCCTCCATTTGCATATTTAATAATTCCATGAAATTAGCCCAGCTCTCGAAACGGAGGGAAGGGAATTAAAAATTGCCTCCAAAAATTGCGGAGCAAATTAGCTGATCCTCTGAATATCCAGGCATAATTAGAAACCAATAACAGCTAGAAAACAAATGTCAGCCTCAGCTGGAGGTGGCAGGAGGAAATCATCAGTGAGCACTTCTCTCCTTCCCCCACTATAAACAGCAGATGAGGTTATCCCTAAAATAAACAGAGCCCATCTGCTGCCCTCAGATTTAGTCGAGAGGGAAGGTGAAAGCTGGCATGGAGCAGGTTTGGGTGACGTGGAAGGCACTCAGACTCAGGAGCTGGAAGAACGATGTGGAATCAAGAAGCTGTTTGGGGCCTGGTGTCTTGCATGGCTTTGTTCCCTCCTCCCACTTCCAGCAGTGGAAATTTGGTTAAAGCACCGCTTTTCTCCATGTCCACATGTCCATAAACTCCACCTCGTGAGGGAAAGGGAGGAGCAGAGCTTCTACAAGGTCTCTTTGGACCTCAAGGGGCTCTTGTCCTTTGGGACCTGAAGCATCTCTACGCCCTTTAGGGAGCTGGTTCCACTAATGGAAACACAGGAAATATTGGAAGTGGAAACTCAGTTGATATTCCAGAACATCCATGGGCTAAAATGGTGCTGAGGAATGGTCTGATTGTTGATGAACAACTCAACTGCCCAAGCCCTAAAAATGAGGTAGATTTAAAGCAAAAAAAAATTTGACACAGAATTGAAGGGTCCTATTTTTAGTATGGTTAGAATGAAATAAATATCTAACAACAGATTTTATTTTTCAATAAAGAATAATTATTTAGAGATAATTTTTATTTTAAAATTAAATTTCACAGTTGAAAGCACAAACAAGTACAAAAAATACAGACAAAATGTAAACCTACTGACAGTAGATTTGTTTTATTCTCAATTGCCTGTTACAAACTTCTTAGACTCCAACATCTCCTTCCCCACATCTGTTTTCCCTCCAGGGGCTGTTGGTCCCCTGAAAAAAATTAATTTCAGGGAAATTATGCAGGTCTTGGTAATTCTGCAATGGAAAACCATCAACAGACCTGTCATGTTTGGTATCTACAGAGGTTTGGACTGATATTAGATGACAAAAAGAATCATTGCTTACCTGGAAAACTCTTGACCCAGACTCTGAATTTATAAAAGGAACAAAATATCCTGTAATTTAGAATATGGAATATAGGTCGTACTGAATGGTTGATGATAACATAGGAAACCAAAGTTTGTAAAGATTGCAACGTCAGTTGATGGGTACAACAACCCATCGGGATTTAATCTTGCAAGAGTCCTTTAGGTAAAAATTTTGTTCTGGAAGATGCTGCCATTCTTAACTTCTGAATAAAGAGTTTCAATTTCTCGTGCTCAGTGCTCCTCTTCAGTCTTCTGATGTTCCATTTGAACCGTGCTGAACACTTCTCTTTCCACCCACTAATGATCTGCAAGGGTTAGAGGGGGATTTTTCCCTTCCTAAATTTGTTCCTCATCTCTCCACGCCCATCTTGGACACTGCTGATAATGTCATTTAACAGGCTGCTCTGACCAGAAGGAAAACTAAGCAAACTCTTCTTCTATAACCACAAATACTTCAAAAAGTGTTTCCTCTCTTCCTGTGATTTCAACAAGACTCAAAGCAAAAGAAAAAAAAAACCACTTTCTCTGACCTTTTGAAAGCAGATATTCTTCTGCCTTTCAAATTTACCAGATCACACACCATGAATGTTCTTTGTGCTGCTCAAAGGCTTTCCAAGCCATGAGAAAGTATGTACAGGAACACCTTGGCAGAAAGAATTTCAGCCCTCTCTGTATCTTTCCTCGTGTTTCTTAGAATATTCAGCTCAATTGATTAACTTTTCCAGCGCTGGAGTTGTTCCCCCTCTGACACTAACAGCGAAAATTTTAATTCCTTCATCTGAAGCTTAAAATTTAATGAATGAGAAATACCATAATATTTTTCCCATAAAAAAAAAAAAGTTTTGAACTTCAACTGGGAAATTTGAAAAATATTTTCAAGTTTCTTGTAATTTGCTTAGTTAAGTGTCTGTACAGATTTTTGACTTATTTAAAACCTGGATTAATCTTTCAGAGCTTTATTTCAATGCAGTTATAAGTGTGTTGTGATTCTCAGGAATCACAAAGATATCCTGAAGCTGGGATATTCCTACAATTTCCACTCTTTCTGTTCTTGCAAAGCTGGAATTCTACATGATATGTTTCAAATTGAGGCAGATAATGGGAGACTGTGTTTCCATTGGATTTCCAATAAAAATCTGATTGATTCCAGGAGATCTTCATTTCACTTGTCAGTGATTTTTGCAGCTGGGTAATTGCAAAAGTTTGACACAGTCTTATAGCTGAAAAGAAAATCCTCCCTTTTATTTACTGAGTGCTTAGTTGTATTTATAAGATTTTTCCTTTTCAAACAAAAATGTCACATATGCCTCAAGATTTTGAAATACATTTTTCTTTCTTTCTTTTTTCATGAATGCAGAGCTCTGTGTTTCCCCCCAGTGATGTGTTTCATTGGGGCATAGTAAGGACAAATCAATGAGGCAGGTGAGCACAGTGAATCACCAGGGGCTTAAAACTGCCTGAAGATGTATTAACTCAGTGAGTTATGCATTAAAATATCTGTTCTACTAAATATCTGTCAGCATGATTTCTGGATAATGGAAAATTACCAATTCTGTATTCCTTATTCTGCATAACAGTAGTGGGGCCAAATTTATGAAGTCCTGTTGGGTTTTAGTGTAATCCTTTGTGCCAAAAATGTGTAGAACTTTAAAAAATATCTACTGAAAAAACTTGTTCTGGAAACCACGAAGACAATTGTCAACTTTAATGCAGCACTGAAGGAAGTAGAGCTAAAAAATAGCCGTATTCCCCAAGCCCTGATTCCTAGATATCATTTGATTCCTACCTGAAGCTCAGTAAAACCTCAGAGACACCCATTTATATGTATAAGTAAATCCAATAAGTTCTAATTATTTCAACCACTTTTGGTGTAAGTTTCTCTTATTTTTAGTGCTTTACAATCTGACTTTGGACACTCCCAGGGCTGGGGCAGCCACAGCTTCTCTGGGCAACCTGTGCCAGGGCCTCCCGGCCATTAACTTCTCCTAATATCTAATCTAAATCTCCAAGTTTTACCTTGTCTGCAGGTGAAAAGAGTTTCCTCACCCCGGTCTGAAATATTTTTTGCACTTGTCTCCCTCTGCTTTGTGCTCAAGGTGAAATAATTTTTTCCCTGATATGCTCTGAGGTTTTTCCCCATGAGCTGCACGAGTAAGCACTATAATTCTTCATTATTTATACAGTATAATTCTTCATTATCATTAGAGCTGAGAACCCAGAGCATTTCCAACAGACAGGCAGGGGCAGCTCTGCCGTGCTGTCCTACAGGGAGGCCCCACATATTCCATTTAACTTAAGGAGTCTGGATCTGACTGCAATATTTTTTTTCTGTCCTTGAAGGAAGAGACAGCACCATCTGCTCTGTCTACAAAACTCCTGGTTAGGAACTCTAGAATTCTGAAAATAAGGATAAAATGGATTAAATTCTGTAGCCAGCTAAAGGTTAAACTCAAACCCATGTAAAGAAGTGTGAGAAACATCCCCTGCCTTAAATCCATTTAAAGGCCTCAAAATGTAGCTATAGTGGGACTTAATGCATGGAGCTTAGAAGGCTCTGAAATAAAAGGGAGTTTCACCACTTGTAGGAACCTGAATTTCTCAACTATTCCATATGAAGGTGGAGGTGAATTTGGTACAAACCCTGAAGGGCAATGCCGGCTGGGGGGGGAGAATGAGCTGAATGAACGATGCCTCACCATCAGCCAAGGAGAAGCAAAGGTACCTGGAGGACAACTGCCAAGCCAGGTGCCACATCCACACTGGTTTAAGCACTTCCAGGGGCGGTGATTCCACCACTCCTCAGGCAGCCTGTTCCAAATCCTGACCGCTCTTTCAGAGCAGTGAGGATTTTCCCAGTGTCCAACCAAAATCTCCCCTGGCACAACTTTTGGAGACGACTTCCACAGCTCATTGCTGTGGGGAGTCTGTGTGTGGTTTTGCTTGGAAACAGCAGCTGGGAGGGAGCCCTGGAGAGCCTCCAGCCTGCCAGGAGGGCACTGGATTTACCCCCTGCCCCTTTCCAGCTCTCCCTGTTCAGCCAGGGTGTCCTGCTGATGGAAAACCTATGGAAAAGGAGGGTGACACTGTAGTGATGCCGGGTGGTGATTCCTCACTTCAAAGCTCTCGAGGATGTGACACCCGTGGGAGGAGGGTCTAGTTAGTCCTGGCTCACCCAAATGGAGCTTTTACTCTGCCTAAAACCCTCCTTGGAGCACAACAGGGGGACAGATAAATTACTTTAATTGCCATGCCTGTATATTGCAACTCCCACCTTGAGGCTTCAGAGAAGGAGAGAAGCTGATATTAATGGTATGAAACATTGAAACTCATGTGGTGTGCATCCTGCCAGCAGTGCAAGCTGAATATTTCCTTAAAAAGCAGGAAACTTACCACATATTCCCTGACTGTTTGGATAAACCCCTGGATTTTTACCAAGATACTCATCTGGTTGCATATATTAAATTATAATTTCAAGGAAAGTATGGCTGATGTAAGTCAAACCAAAGCAAATCTTGAAAGAAAGCCTACATGGGGTGCAAGAGAACAATTGCAGCTTTTCTTAAAAAATCAGCTTTTTTGTTCGTAACAAGATAAAAGAACCTGTTGGTGGCAAAAGCTTTGTCTTAAAAATATGCAGATTCTAAAATAATATTTTAGAGGCAAGAAGGGAGGCTCAATGTGAATGCTGTTCCAGCTTTTTGGAAACCAAATATTACTCATGGAAGTAAGAAGATAATTTATAAATTAAGAGAAAATGGAGTTTTACATTGAAATAGTATTTTTAGCTGGACTTTGGCATTAGTATGTTATGTTAAAGTATCAAAGTCCCTAAAATATTGACATTGTAAGAAAATATCAATCTGTGTACTTTAATTTTTCATCTATATGAGTCACACTCATAGGATTTTTGCCTTTTGTGCCCATAATTCTGAGGGACTTTAAGGATTTGTGACTAACACAGGGCATGACTGTCCTCCTCTTTTTCTCCTCAGTGCAAAATATGTATTTATATTTTTAAAGTGTGTTTTCCAAATTTGTTCTACATTTTCCCCTAGTTTTCCTCCAAGTATCTTTTCTTTGCAGTTGCTCAGTGTTTTATTTAAAGTCATCTAATAAAGAGCACGGAGTCAAGATTCTCACACTGTAGGAATATTAGACTTTATACAAATGTCTTTATCACCATTTTGCAGTTAGTGTTCAACTAAATGAATGGCTATTTGATCCAGTGTTAAATAAAAAACATATTTGTAAGCCTTTATAATGTATTCCCTTCCCTTTCCTAAGTGCCATGAGAAACAGTTCAGATTTCAAGAGAGCCAGAAATAGGAGTATGAAAAATATTATGCAAATATGTAAATAAATACGAATCTTCTTTAATATTTGCAGTCCTGATGCTTGTGATTTTGGCCACTGAGAGCAGAAACACAGCCTGGTCTTCATTGCTTTAAATTCTGAGTTATCCAACAATAAAACATACCTCTTCCTCTCACTTTTTGCATCTGAATTATAAATAATTATTGTCATTTTTTATGGTTCAGTTTGTCCTTAAAATAAGGGTGGTTGTCACTGCAGGTTGCTCAGGGTACTGGATCCAGGCACACTTTGAGCGCTGTAGGAATGCATAATTTCCTTTGGCATAATCCTAAACCTTCATTTTCCTGGAGCCAGAGGACAATTCCTGGGCTATCAGGAAGGGCTCTCAGGACAGGCTGCGAGCCATGACAGTGTAATTCCATCTGTTTTATGCAACACGTGGTGTCTGCAGCTGCTTCCAGGGCAACCTGGTGGTGTCAATTCAGCAGGTTCCAGTTATTGCGCTCCCTGCCCCAGATGAGGATTCTGAATATTCAGGACCCTGGCATCTCCATCCTGCTGCTGGGTACTTGACCAGCAAGTGAGCTGAGTGAAATAGGAGGCATTTCTGAGGTCTTGCACAAGGCAAGTACTCCAGAGCTGCAGATCCATAGGTGGCAGTGACAATCCCCAAAATCCAAATGGTGTGTGGAATGTTAGAGCTGTATGCTCCTTATATAAACCTTACACTTCTGCAGGTACAAGGTTGCATCTTTCCCATGCCTAAAACAACCGCTGCTGACAGATGAAGTCCAACGGACTTTGATGTTAAAAAGCTGTAGGATACAAACTTTTCTATTCTTCATTTTCCTCCTCCTTGTCACGGCTTGAAGTGTTTTCTCAGCCATCAGGAGGAGGTGATCCCACTGGGAACAGCTTCTTGTGAAAGTGTTGATCTGCTGACTGTGACTGTGACTTCTCCAAGATTTTATTAAGCATCCATATGTCATTTACCTCATTCTTCTCGAAGCTCAGTGCGCAGTGTCTGACACATGCTGCAATTCTGGGCTGAAAGCTGTTATTACCAAAATCACATTTCTGATTACTGTAGAATAGAGAGGCATCTTATGAATCTTTCTGTGTGTGTTTTCTTGCCTTAAATGATGAAATATTGCAGATCATCTGGATTTCCTACATTCCAGAGCTACCTTAGACAAGAATAGCCTGTGAGTGGCCTAAACAATTGATATATTTCAATGTGTATAAACCCCCCAGATATTGGTGTTGTGTTACCCTGGTTTACCTCTGTATATACAGATAAATTTGCCTCATCTGTGCTTTGAGTTTAGACTTACATTGTTTACCATATTGCTACAAATATAAACAAATAACTTGACAAGGTGATAGATCATCATCTTGTATTGACTTTCCCACCTTTCTCGGAGTATGATCCTGCGTGATCCTTAACACTCTTGTGAAAACCCTTCTGATTTTCTTTTAATGCTTTTGTGAAAGTAGTCTGACAGCAGCTCCCAATGGCTTCAAAAAGTACTGAAACAGTAATATGCATTTAAAACTCTGACACAGCTACCTTCCTTTCATTCCATTGCTCCCTCTCCAAGAATCAGCACCTGGAAAAGCTGTTGTGGAATAGAATTGTAAAATATGCTGAGTTGGAAGGGCCCACAAGGATCATCAAATCCAACCCCTGGAGCCCTTGTCTCCTTTCAGCAAAGGATGTCTCATCATTTGCTTGCGCTCTTTGTTCGAGAAGTCCTTTAGGTGGTGGCCAGTTCATTGTCAGTGTGACACAGGAGGAGGATGCTGTAGGTGGTTTATCTCAGCTGCCCCTCCTTAGCTTGCTGAAGGCCATGCAGAGGAAATGGGGTCCATCTCAGGCTTAGACTTGTTTTTAAAATACAGTTGGTAAGTCTTCACACATCCTCAGTAGAAGCTCTGTCCTTATTTCCCCTAAATAAGGATCATCATTCAGATGATATCTGTGGTCTAGAGCAATACTTTATTACCTTGTCTTCACCTGGCATGTTGCTTTCTGGGCTACTTGATATTCTGCTATCGATAGCATTGCAAAGAATGTCTCATAACCTCTTCTGACTCTTATTTCAGTGGCCTTGAAAATCAGACCTTGTCCCCCTGAATATTTAAAGTTCTTAGTCCATAGCAGTCTACAACATCCTCACAGTGTGTGTCAGGGCAGGGTCAGGTTGGATCTCAGCACAAGGTTCTTCCCCCAGAGGGTGGTTGGCACTGCCCAGGCTCCCCAGGGCAGTGGGCACAGCCCCAAGGCTGCCAGAGCTCCAGGAGGGTTTGGATGATCCTCTGGGGCACAGGGGGGGACTCTTAGGGCTGTCCTGTGCACAGCTGAGGGTTGGACTTCGATGATCCTTGTGGGTCCCTTCCAGCTTGGGATACTCTGTGATCCTGTGGTTAAAAACACAAGAGGCCTAGGTATGACATCACCTCTGAAGTACATTATCAACTTCAGAAGAAGCAGAGGGAAGGTCTGTGATGACAACATCTATACCCAGCCCTGCTGGAAACACTGTGGTACCACAGGGGCAGTACCTGTGAGAAGGGAGGAGTTTTGTGAAAGGCTTTGATATAACTTCAACATCCAAAGTAATAATTATTTCATTTTACTTGTAGGTGAAAATTATTTGCTAGCACCTGTTCTATTAAAAAAAAAAAAAAGCTCCTGCCTTTAGTGAACACACTCCTCTGTGCTGGCAAACATAATGCTCTTTGCCTCATAAGCTCACAATGGAAAGGGAACCTGTTACAAATTCAGTCAATGATCCAACAGGAAATTAAACCTTTTAAAAATGGATGAACCAATGGACCAAGAGTAATGGAAGAAAATGCACAAAATAGGAAGTGTGAGTCATTAATTTGATTTAAATATGATTTTTTATTTTTTGGCAGTACGGCACCAGGGTCTGACATGATTTCCTTTTTCAAAAATGCAGCAAGAGGAGAACAGAATTGGAACTAAACATTGAAAAGATACATCTTTTCTTTTTAATTAGAAAAAAAGATCAGTGTCATACTGGGCAGGAGAAAAATATCAGGAAATATTTAAACTTGTGAATCTCAGTTTAATATAAAGTTGCCCTTTTCTATGACTTTCTGAGGAGGGAAGGAGTTGTTCTCTAATATTTAATTATATGCAAGGACAGGAAAGACAGAAGAAAGATCATTTACTTTGAACCTGAAGAATTCAGAACTGGTCAAAAATACCCGTTACTGCATGATTCCCACTCCAAGACCACACCACTGGGAGGTGGGAATGCAAGAGAGCAGCTAAACCACCATCTGTGTGCCATTGAGGGGGGTGGTCCTGTCCAGAGGAGCAGGAAATCAAATATTTCCTTGCTGAGGATCTGTAAAACCTGCTGATGGGGATAAAAATGGTAAAGAAAGTGAATTTACTGAGCTGTAGTGGTCAGTGGAAGTGCAACTAGTGGGAGAAAAGCTCATTCTGTGAATGTTCCGTGTGTGTTTTGTGATGTTCTCTTTGGTGCTTATTTAGATGACATGTTGGGGGAAACTCAGCTGTATCAGTGCAGCTCTCACCATTTTAACTCACCCCCAAACTTGTAAGAACATGGTTGGGACAATTTGAAAACCATCCTTTAAGGGGGACACCTTTTAGCCTGCAATGCTGATACATTCCCTGATAAAAGCACAAAGAGTAGGGTGAGCAGAGTAAATCGGAGAATCAGGGAAGCTCTTGGTCACTTGGGAGTTTAATCCCAAGGTCGTGTCCTGCTCGGGGGCTGTTCCATCCCATATGTGCCATCCGTGGAACCAGACACTGCCCAGGTCTGTTTGGAGCTGAGGGTGCCAATGGGATTATTCTGGGAATGAGGGACAGCGACGCCTTCTCAAAGCAATAAACAGAGGGATGCAGACAAATCCTATTAACAAATAACAGGATTTGTGCTTGCACTGTACCTCCCACTCACCACCTTGAAAATTTACCCCCCGCTGTCTGAACCGTTGTTGTGCATGAAATCAAGTGAATTAAAGCCCATTTAAAAACCAGCTAAAAACCCCCATCGGATTCCAGTGAAGTGTGAATAATGATTCCACACTCATCAGCTGTGGTTGCCATAAGAAACAAGATTTCATAAATCTATAAAGTGTGGAAGAGACAGAAATGCCACAAGCAACATTAATCTACTAAAATGATAACCAAAATGGGATCTTATTTTCAGTGTTGGGACTCTTTTTTTTTTTTCTTCAGCTCCTGTAGTTTCTCAACAAATCAACAAAAGCAGCTGTCTGCATTCCAGCTGTAAAACTAAACAGTTTTCAGAAGCCTGAAGGCTCAATCTGATTGACTGTATTATCCACCCTTTGTTAATAGTCATAAATGATTTGTTTCTTTTGGAGAAAACCGAGAAGAAATACAAATAAAGGAATTTTATCTGACTCATAAGTCACTTCATATCACATTCTGCTGTTACCCAGTCAAAAATAACCATAGAGAAGACAAAATTTGCTCTGAATGTTTGCAGTGTTTAATATTTTAAAAGCCCTGGCATACCATTTTGGGAGAGATTTGTGTGAATTAGCATGAACACAGAAAATGTTTATTTTATTAATAAAAAGTAGAGCAGGCAAGTAGAGTGGCGCTGCTCCTAAGAACTGACTCGCTGAATTTAAAGTAGAAATCTCTGTTTTCTACACTTTAATTCTTATTTGTATGATCAGGATAAATTACCACAGCCCAGGCAGGCCACTGGGTGATCCAGGCATGGAGACAAAGTGCTGTGTGACACGCTGTCAAGAGTGGAAAAAAAAAAGGTCGACAAACATTGGGAGACATAAACTTTGAAATGCCATATAAATTGTCAGCAAGGAGGCAAAAATAAGGGTGTTTTCTGCAGTCTTTGACAGCCACAGCTTTCAGGAAAACATCGTGTTTAGATCTGCATAATTGTGGGAGCAAAGCAGAGTGGAACCAGGGCAGGGATTGATGAACTGCTTGGCAGATTCCTCTGGAAGTGTTTGGATAGGGAGAAAGATTGTTCTGGAGTAAAGGATAACCCACTGAGCTCTCTTTTCTACATTTAATAAACAAACCTTCTTTTCAAGCTATATTTTGATGTTTCAGTACAAATGTGTTTCTTGATGTTTTCCAGCCTTCTCATGACATTGGACGCGCCTTTGGTGTGGGCTCCCAACAGTGCTTGGAAGAGAACAGGACTATCCAAACTTTCTTTTCACTTTAATGATCAAAAAAGGGTTGTAATTAAGTAAGATCCATCTTCCCTGCATGCACACATGTAGCCCTTTGGTAAATTTAAGACACTAAATGTCTCAAACCCTTGTTTTTAGGGTTTCAGGTAAATAAATCCAGAGACACTCATCAAACACAGTAACAAACTGAGAGTGAAGAAATTAGGGGTACAATTTTACCTCATTTGTTTGAGTTAATTTCCACTACTTTCATACTTGATTTTTTTTTTTTTTTTCCTGCATAGTGACACCTTTATACACACAGACTCAGGTCTGGGTACAGCATATCTTAAAGTTACTGCATAAAACGTGATTTTTCACTGCATATCTGTGTAAAAATATGTGTTTAAAGTCAACCTCTTCTTGTGGAACACAGACAATGCTCCGAATAACTTCTATTTGTCTTAGCTACTAAAATACCAACAAAAGGCTCTGTTCTGCAAACACCTGCACATAAGTTTTTGATGAGTAAGAGCCTGCTCACAGCCTACTAAAATTGTAAAACTACCTTCGATTTCCAGAGAGTTGGATGAAATATATTCAAATGCTCTTTCCCTTTCGGTTTCCTTTTTGCCTTCTCCACCCTCCCTTCTTAATTCTCCTGCTCCCTTCTTCTTGAACCCTGTGTGAAATTAGAGTGAAAAGTATCTAGGGATGAGAGGTGACCTTATCTGAGTGTAAATTCCATGGGGTGTGCTTGGTAGAGCACGATGGGTAAGGATAAGGAAGTGTGAGGACACATCAGAGGGGTTTGATTTTTAATGGCAGGTTTTTGCAGACACCTGATGCTCACACCCGTCCTAGTTATTCTGCAAGATAAATTGCATAATGAGATCTACCAAGGAACTAATTTTGATACAAAATGGGAACTTGGGAAGTTTGGGTAGGCTGACAGTGTTGTAAAACTCATAGATTTTCAGTTGTTTAAGCCTCTGTTGGCTGTCTTTTGTTCTTCAGTGTCCAGCTGTAATAATGGGAATCCTCCTGCAGTGGTTCTCTGTGCCTGTCAATAGCAAATCATGATCCTCCTCAGCAACTTGGAAAATCTAATTTCTGTATGTTCATTAGATGTTTGTCAAGAAATATAAATGTTATTCATGAAGCTTAGCTTTTGTCCCTGATTAGTTTAGATGAGCAGACTTTCATTGTGTCGTAAGAAATAAATCCTTTTAAAGACTTAAAACCAGTGCTCTTCAGATCCAAAATTATCAATTCTCCTACTTATAGGACTAGAGCTTTCATTAAGCTTGTGTGAATGCCACAGATAAATGACTGACATTGCCTTTTGCATAGCTGCATGGCCAGTGAAATAATTATATATATATATATTTCATTTATATCAAATAAGCATAAATCTGTACCTTGCATTTTAAAGGTAAAAACAGACGAGAGCTGCAGCAGCCTCGCACAGAATGAGTTCTGCTTTGAATTTTGGAAGGGCTGTAAATCACTGGAGCTGTGTAGTCAGAGTTTATGATTTCCATCAAAGAGCACGAGGGACATATTTCACTGTGGTCTATCCATTATTCTGCACATACTGGAAAAGAGAAACTCAAACAAAGCTCTCATTAGGAAACATTGACATAAGACCAGCAGAGAATTCATTTACTTGTACATGGAGATGCAGCAAAGGAGTCGGTGAGAGCCATACATTACCCTGCCAGGGGGGTGCAGGGGGTGAGCACGAGATGTGCATCTAGACATGTATTTTTGTACAGCTCTTCCAAGCTTTGTCTTTGATTTTATTTCTGGCAGCTTGAAAGCAACGAAAATTTATAGCTGAAGTGCCGGGAAGCTGGGGAAGCTGGTTCTGCCTGAGCACGAGGAACTGATGGGCTCAGCCTCCAGGGTACTGTGGGCAGGAGGGCAGGTCCAACCTCACGGTACTCATAAGGAATCCCCCAGGGGGCAACCCAAAATCTGATCCTTCTGTGGGTCTGTCAGGATGGGGTAATTCAGGAAGGATTCAAGTCAGGGGCAGGTCAGTGATGATAACCAGGGTCAGTGTGAAGAACACCATTGTCTGTCTCAAAACACCACCAAGGCCACGGAAGGGACTTGCCATAAGATCAGCCACCACAGTGGGAACTTGAGATACGCACAGAGGGCAGGACTTTGGACAAAAAGATGCTAATTCCAAGCCTGATGAAGGAAAGGCCTGGTGAGCACATCCTGGTTAACGCATCTGGACAAAAATTCCCTCGGTGACAAACTGTGGGAAAAGAAGCGATGCTGATACACATCACCCCAGATTGTGGGAACATCTGAGACAGTGACATGGATGCCTGGAACTTGGACTCTATAAAAGTGGTACCCCCAGAAGAACAGCTCCAGGACCTCTACCACTGAGAAGGCCAGGGTGGAGGAAGGACCAATGGGATGCTGCTGGATCCATGCGTGGTGACCATCCTCTGCTTCTCTCTCTCACTTTCTCTCTCCCTCTCCCCTTTCTGTTTTCTCTCTCTCTCTCTACCTCACCTTGACAGTTAAATAAAATCTGTCCTATTGGTCTCAGCACATGGTATGGTTTGCACCTCCACTAGGGCAGAGGCACCTCTCACTAATGGCACGACATGGTCACCAGACAGGTCCAGGGGGAAAAAGAGATATGCCAAGCCTGGGATATCACACCCCTGGCTGCGTGGATATCACACCAGCAGCATGGGCAGGCACGGGTGGGTGCTCCTGTGGCACAGCTGACAACTCCCACCTGAGCTGAAAGGGGACTGTGAGGACCAGGTGAATCTGCCCAGGGCAGTTAAACCCTATTAGTGACTCGAGAGCCCTGGCATAAAGCAGATGAAAATCTCCTGAGGGACTCCTGGCTGTACAGCAGCAGTTCTTGTGGCAGTAGAAGTGGTGAGTATTTTCAAGAGTATGCACACAGAGGGGCTTGGGTGTTCCAAGAAGGTTGTTTTGACTTATATGTACCTATTTCATGCCTGCTCTGTCTCAAAGTGGCTGGGGTTGGTTCTTCTGTCAGGGTTACACTCCTGCTGAAGCAGCAGTGTGAGGATCACTGAAGGACATTTGGCCAGAATAAATAGAGAAGAGGTGAGAAAAATATTATCTCGGCTGTACTTATCATGGTTTGAGTGCTGGTATACTTTTTTTAATTTTATTTTTTTATTTTGTAAGCTTGAAAAACTTCTGAAAGTGCTGTAAAAAAGTCTGTGTTGCATAATTTGTATGGGAATTGGTTTTTTTTAATTTATCTTGTTGAGTATTTATTTTAGTTTTGCGGGTATTGTGCAAAATACATGCCGCCTGTATAGTATTTCAACTTTAATTTACACTAAATGAAATGAATCTTGTTGCTCTACAGTCACTGGGGGTTTTTTTGTATATTGTTAGGATGATTTGATATGTTCATTTGGTTTCTTTATAGTAATGGTCCTTATATAGGTTTTTGCTGGTATCATATTCTGTGATGCCTCCAGACATGGAGGTATTAATAAGTGGAAAATCTGAGTTGCTTGTTGTGGGAAAAGGACAGTGAATCAGCAAACCTGTTCTGTAAGGTCCTGAGGAAATAAATGCATGGTTTAGAGACAGACTTCCTAAAGCAGCATGGATTGAGCCAGTCTGCTTGAGTCAATGTGAAACGAGTTAATTCCTCCCTGTAATGGAATGATGAGTGAATTGGGGAAGAAGCTGGGACAGAAAAAGGATACACTGAGCGGCCAACTATGTCATATTTTGTTGTTCAGTCTGCAAATGACAGTTTAGCTGCAGCTCAGTTTTGATTGCTGCCACGATTCCAGACCTGCTTTGGAAATGGCTCTGGAAGCTTTTCCATCAAAGCACCTGTCGAGAGTAGTTAAATGCTGCAGAGCACACAAATAAAACACTCCAAAGGATTTTGTCTGGATCAGCTGCAGCTGTTGCATTTTAGACCTGGTTTATATGAAATTTGTCTTCTGACCTTTTTTTTTTTTTTTAAACTCCCAGCCAAGTTAGGGCTTATAATAAATTCCAGGGATCTGGAAAATATTTCTTTGTCTGGCATTCACCAAGAGTTCATGAAGCCAAAAGCATAAGTTCATGGTACTTGTGACTTAGTTTAGGATTTTTCTGATCAAATGTGTCTTGATGTAGGATTAAAAACTGGCTTTGCTGCCACATCTGTGGCTATGCTGGTGTTATTGGCAGGGTTTATGCCATGGAAAATCCAACCACAAAGCTAAAAGGTGTATGAAGGAAAGCAGGAAAAGGTGGTGGATGGGAGCCATTGTATCTGTCTGGTCTAGGGCAGAGGACCTGAATGGGAATTTGGTATGATGCTGGCAGTGTTCTTGGTAACGTGCACAGGCCATATTAGATACAGGAGGTTTGAGGGGTAGAGACTCAGAAGGAATAATCTACTCAGTATGAAGTGAATCCCGGTGGTATCACTGATGTTACTATTTTGGTGATGAAGAAATGCACAATTCCTTGTCTTGTTTCCATTCCCTGTTATATATGAACATAAATATGAATAGCGTTACTCTTCTAAACAAATGCAATAGTATTAGACAACAAGATTATTTGGTACTTTGAGAACACATTAGTGTTCAAATTGTCTATTATTAAATAAAGGGTTAAAGCATGTTATATGGGAACACTGATCTGCAGGTTTAACATTCTGGTAGATACGGAGAGAAGCTTTTTTGACAAAATTCATCTCTCAGAATTCCTTTGGACCAATAAATGAATGAGCAAAAGTGCCACTTAGGACACTGCTGGCTGGCTGCTGCTTTCTGACTGACAGCAGAGGTGAGGGTGAGGGGCTGGAAGGGGGGAACGAGTTATGCTGGGAGTGATTTATGAATTTCAAGTAATTGATGTTTCAAACCAGTGTTCAGTTCTTCATCAGTGAGAAGCACAGCTTGTTTATCACATTCTTAAATGGATGAAAGGAAATATGTGCATATTAATGTCAAAGAATGCTTTATAAATGGTTGAGCGAGAACTTTTCAAACAAACCTTAATGAGGACAGATAATAACGTGGATATTTTCTAGGTAAATTTAAACTGGGTTTCAATCCTGCTCAGAGGGGATACTTAGTGATAGTCTTGCATATACTTTTTCTGGAGTTATATTAAAGAGTAATCTCAAAATCTTCTGGGTGGGAATGAAAGGCAGCTCTGGCTGCTTTCTCAGCTGGCTGGCCAAGGATAATGGAGATCTCTGGCTTAGGAAATATTTCCATTTACACAAAACACTTAGAGTTGAGCAGTTCCCTCTTTAGATCATGTGAGTTTTTTAATTGTTTTGTGCTGTCTGCAATTAAGTCTTTGGCATCTTTATGGATTTAAGAAGTCGTTGACCAGTGGTTGGAGGATGTTTGCTGTGTTTAAATGACGAGGTTGTTTTTTGTTGGCAGCCAAGGAAGAGAAGGATGGCCCAAGTCAGCCTGGCAGTTCCTTGCAGTGACTGCCCTGAGTGGTGCTCTGGCCCCTCCACTTTCACCAAGCTCCCTCTGTGTTCCAGGTGTTGCAAACGAGGGAACATAATTATTTCTAGATGCTTTTCCTAATAATAACAAGGAAACTGCATGGCAGGCGACTGGTAGTTGGTTCAGTTCCCAGTCTGCCAGGTGTGTTTATTTTTATTGAAGGTATTGCTCCCTGGGATATAAGTACTATATATACATATATGTATATATGGATTAAGTTTTGGGCATGGAAAGATGCTTGAATTCAAACTGATCCTAAATTCCAGCCCTTTTTCTAGATCCTGTAGTTTCTCTACAGTTAGAGAGATGGTCAGCATGTGGGAGGACTGATGCTAAATGTTGTTTAACTGTAGAGTGGCATCCTGGAAGTTGGGGAATGTAAAGAAGTTGATATGCAACAGGAGAAGAGCGTGGAGAAGAGGAGGGAGCTTCTGCCTAATAGATAGTAAAGTGGTTGGGGTCTGAAGCTCTCAGCCACAGCATTTAATACAGGAGCAGTAGCTGCAGCTGTCATGTTGTGTAGTGGAATAGTGCTATTATTATTTTATTACCTTTGATTAGTTGAAATTGTGTCTTATAGCAAGCAGAGCCACTATAAATGCATTTCCCAGCAGCTGTATATATGCCCAGCCCTGGCACCACGAGGAGATGCTGCATTAGAGGGACACCATCCATCACACTTTGGGTTTGAAGCAATATCCTCTCCCTAAATTAACGTCATCACCTTCGAACAGCTGTGACCACCAGCTCAGTGGTACTTGATGAGCTTGTCAGTGTTTCCGATATAAATTCTGCCTCTAATAGATTTATTTATAAGTTAGACCTACTTAGCTATAAAAATCTGCTCTGGGTTGGGACTTGGCACGTTGGGCTCTCCCTGGATGATTTTCTTCACAGTCCTTCTGTGCTTGATTGAAAACTTTTTTGCCAAATTCTGTCAACCATAATAAACTTCTGGAAACAGTAATTAAGGATCTTGATGGCTGTGTGGCTGTGGTTTTAGCCAAATGGTCCCTTCTGTGGGGAGTAGGCATAATCTATTTATTGATGTGAAGTTCTGTATCCAAAGGGTGCTTGAATATTATCCTGCCCTAAATGGTTCATTGAGCAATTTCAGCCTCCCTTCTCTCTCCAAAATCAGTTCTGTTCCTTCTCCTAAGAATGCCAGAAATTGGAACGAGAATTTCATACTGGATTAAATAAAAGTGTAGTCCTATGTGTCTGTTTTTTGATTTAACATGTGAAACCTTCAAATTTAGTAGCAGTGCTAAAAGAAGCTGCAATGATTAACTATATCCAAAATAAAGAAATTATTTCTCTTTTTTTTCCCCATTTTTTTTTCCTTGAGTGAAGCTGTACCTTGAAAATTCAACCCATAAACATGCAGAATTATTTAGCTGATAATGTGTTTTTGCTCAGTAGTGTTTCTCTGGAAAAAAAAAAAAAAGCCATTGTTAGTCTTCAGATGAGGCTCTATCACCTGTTAACAGAAAATTTGTCCGACAATCCCCAAAAATAACAGCTGGTAACAACCATTCACTCAACACGTACTTATCAGCGAAAATTTAAATACGAACATCTGATGAGCAGATGTTTCCATTTGTATTGCAAGATAAGACATTTTAGCAATCTTTGTATTTGAGAAGCAGGCAATTCATCAGTTGATTTTTCTGGGGGGGGAGTTTTCATCTTGGTGAATTAGCAAGGCGGAGTTTGGCCTCTTCTCCCAGGGAACAAGCAACAGGAGAAGAGGAAAAGGCTTCAAATTGTGCCAGGGGAGGTTCAGGGTGGACACCAGGAGGAATTTCTTCATAAAAACGGTTGTTGAATATTGGCAGGGGCTGCCCAGGGAGGTTTGGAGTCCCCACCCCTGGAGGTGTCCAAGGAAGGACTGGATGTGGCACTCAGTGCTCTAAGGTGGGAATTGGGCACAAGGTGGATTAGAAAGTCTGGGAGGCCTTTTCCAATCTGAATGATTCTGTGTGATGTCTTTGGGGCAGACTCATAAAACCTCGTGTCATACCCACTCTGCACTTCATGTGGGGCTGGAAAAAGAGCTCTCTTTCGTCATACACAGGGTGATGAACCAGCTTGTTCCAAATCTCATCTGGGTCTCCCCAGTTCCAGCAGAAGGTCTCATTTCTGTGCCAGGAGCTGTCTTAGGACAGATTATCCTGTCAGTGGATACGAAGCCAAGGTTGTGGAAGCGCCTTGTATTCCTCTTCTCATCCATGATCAAATCTTATGGCAGTTTCATCATGTGGAAAGTTCACTTCATTAATTCCTAAATATAGTAACTGGAAAGACCTATTAAATTTCATAAAAGGAAAATTATTTTGATATTTTACAACTGAAGTGTTAGTGTTTGATCTTTCTGCCATTGTAGTTGAAGAAGAATTTCTCCTGCAGCCAAGAAGATTGTTTTTTTTCCAGGAGCACAGATGGAAGCACCAATATTGGTGCAGTTAGAGCAGGGCAGCTTTGTCTCCTGAGTCTGTCAGTGTGCTGTGCTGTCACAGAATAATCAACAGATCTTTCTGTAGCTCTTACTGCCATGTGGGAAGGTCCAGAGGATGGCAACCAACCAAACCGTGGTCTATGCATATTCTTCACGTCTTCCTGATTTGTGTTTCTGCTCTGCAGGTTATTCTGTGTCAGAGAACTGATCAAGCTTTCAGTGGAAATGGGGAAAAAACTGCCAAGGCAGCCTTCACCATGTATCCACCTATTGTAATCTGTAATTAGCTGCAGTTCTACTCAAATGTTCCTGGCACAAATATTTTCACATCTACTTTAGACTCCATCCCATTAAAACATCCTAAAAACAGTATCTTGACGTGCTTCCCACCTGTGATTAAAGCTGCTGTTCATTCTTTCATGGAGTTCTGCTGCACGGACACCTGTGTGTCAGTGGCCTGGAGGGATGAACAGTACTTGAGGCTTTAGGGTGACCTCTGAGATCAGTCTGATACAAATGCTGAGGCAAATCCACCCTCCCTTCTGCTCTGTAGGGTTGGCTTTAATGACTTCAAAATATGTTAGTGATGGAAGAAGACATAATTCAGATAGCCTTGGAATACATGGGGAAAATGAAAAATGGGGAGCTTTTTGCAGAGCAGTAACACCATGTGCTATCAGCTTTCTTGAAGCCTTGTAAACCTGTCAGAAACACTTTTACTAATAGTTCATTGTACCTTGTTGTAGAAGAAGTAATCAGTGATTTCTGAACCAAACTGGCAATTCAGAAATGAGTCATTGCTCTCATTGATTTTATTTTTTAATGTGGTTGGCATCTGTGTGAGGCAATACAGTAACAGTGTGTTCCCATCCCATTGTCACAGGCACAATTCAGGTTTCAAACAACGAGGCACAACTTTGACCTATTCCTGTGCAAATTCTTTCCTAATGTGTTTTGATGGTGTAGTAGAACATGTTTTGACTAAGATTTGAAAGAAAGGCTACTATTAGAAAGCTATCAGTAAGCCATTTAGGGCTGAAACTAGCAATTTGTTAGTAATTCCTTACAAAACCTGTTTTTAAAAGTTTTTTGGTATTTAGAACATAGACTTTAGGTCTAAGGGAACCTATTTTATTTTCAGTAAACATGACATTTAATACAGACATGCAGGAAGATTACAGGATGTGTATGTAAACAATGATCAGTAATATTTGAGACGTTATGGGTGTCTTCCCTGAGTTTGGAGGGACAGCGAATGTATTGAGAGTTCACCCACTGACTCAGCCTCTCTGCTGTCACAGAATTATCCAGCTTGGAAAAGACTCCAAGACTGAGTTCCCCCTGTTCCCGATGCCCACCTTGTCCCCAGCCCAGAGCACTGAGTGCCATGGCCAGTCCTTCCTTGAGCACCTCCAGGGCTGGGGACTCCAAACCTCCCTGGGCAGTCCCTGCCAGTGCCTGACCACCCTTTCCAGGGAGAAATTCCTCCTGATGTCCAGCCTGAGTCTCCCCTGGCACAGCCTGAGGCCATTCCCTCTACTCCTGTCCCTGTTTCCTGGGAGCAGAGTCCGACCCCCCCCCCGGCTCCCCCCTCCTGTCAGGGAGTTGCAGAGCCAGAAGGTCCCCCCTGAGCCTCCTTTTCTCCAGGCAGCTCAGGAAAAGTTAAGTGCAGACAATACAGTTCTGTGTTAATTCCAATCACTGGTCACACTTTACACTCCCATTTATCCTGCCTTAATGATAAACAGATGCTTTAATAATGGCTAATCAGGGTAGAGATTTAAATGTCAGGAAGATCCTTATAATCCAGCGTGAGCATCATCTCCTGTTGTGCTTAAAACCCTCTGTCAACGTGTTAGAGGGTTACTGAAGGAACAGAAGGAATTCTCTAAGATTTGATGCTATTAAAGACTTCAAAGTTATACATTTAAGAGCGCCCTGAGATGAAAAACACGTCTCTGGGATGTGTAACACAAAGTCATCTCCACCGTGAAGAACTGAGTTAGAGCAGATGCAGAGAGGGGTGACACAGGGATTTTCTGGTCCAACCCAGACCTTCTGTGAAGCTTGATTTTCTGAGAATATCCTATTCCCTGGCTGCAGGAACTACAGCCATAAAGGAACAGAAGTAAAACCCTGGACAAATGTGTCCAGGTCTCTCTGTGAGGGCAGCTTTCTTACTCAATGACATCAAATATCACCCTGCAAGCCGAGCAGCTCAGCTGGGGTTATGCTACAATTAAACTTTATTGCCTCTTTTACATTTTTCATGCTAAAATGCCACAGGGATGCCCAGGCCTGGGAGCTCTATCTGGTCTCTATATGCACTTTTAGGAGCTCTCCAGCTGAGGGTATTGGATGATGCTCTGCAATTCTGCAGGACACTTGAATTCCATGTTCAAGAAACAGATTTACCTGACTCTGAACCTCCAAATGAAAGGGCTGAAAACAAAGCAAAATGCTGCTGGGAAAACAGGGAAGAGCAGCGAGAGCCCAAGCAAAGGAATCAGGGTTCCAGGGGTCAAAGCTGGCTGCGGGTGGAGATATTAGCATTCAAGCTTAGATCTGAAGTGCTTGTTGTGGTTAAGACTTAATTTCTGCTGCCAAGTTGACTGAAATTACTTCAGTCAATCATTCCAGTGAATTCCTTGCACCCCTCTCCACATCCAAATCACTGATTAAAGCAAATAAATGAATTTCAAAATGCTTTTCGAAACCCAAGTTCTTTCAAAGAGAAGTTTTCTCTGGGTAGCCTTTGAAAATCCATCCCCCGTGAAGCAGCTGAAAAGACCCCCCAGAGGTGCAGAGTGCCCAGCAAAGCCTGGGCCATGTCCCAGCGGGATTATCTGTGTCTGTGGCTCGGCCGTGTGCCAGGAGACCTCTGGATATAAACCAAGGCAAGGGCATGGAATGGCCTGAGTGGGAAGAGACCTTAAAGACCATCCAGCTCCAAAACTACGGGCAGGGACACCTTCCACCATCCCAGCTTGCTCCAACCTGGCCTTGGACACTGCCAGGGACCCAGGGGCAGCCACAACTTCTCTGGGATTCCATCCTAGCCCCTCCTCACAGGGAAGAATTCCTTCTCAATATCCCATCTCTCCCTGCCCTCTGGCAGTGGGAAGCCATTCCCTGTGTCCTGTCCCTCTGTTCCTTGTCCCCAGTCCCTCTCCAGCTCTCCTGGAGCCCCTTTAGGCCCTGCAAGGGGCTCTCAGCTCTCCTTGGAGCCTTCCCTGCTCCAGGTGACCCCCCCCCCAGCCCTCTAAATCATTGGGATTGTTCATTATTGAACCTGGCCAGGGTTTAATCCTCCTAATTTTCATTCCTGCCATAGTGTCCCAGCCTGCTGAAGGACAAAGTTTTGGCTGCTTTGCTTCTGTTCTTCTTTTGGACCCAGTGGCTGAAGGTCATCAGCTCTGAGGTCAGGTCTGAGCTGCTCCTGCATCACGTGAAGGGCAGTGAAATGAGGGGGGAACTGGAAAGGCTGAAGTGAAAATACTGACAGAAGAGCCGTGTAAGTGTCGTTTATGTTATACATATATGTGTGTGTGTATATACATATACACGGGTGGTGAAGACCTAACGTTCAGAGATGCCTTCAATCCCTGGAATGAGAGCAGCCAGAGATCAGTGCCCAGACCATTGCCACATTAAATGCACTGCTCATGTGGCCTTGCAAACTTTCAGCATCTTCCCAAGTTTTTACTTAATGCTCAGTGAAGCCTTTCCAGGCTTTTTCAAGGATCACTGGGTGAATCATCCTCAGCTCAGGCACTTGCTGGCAGCATTATCCAACCTGAAACTTATTATTCCCCTGCCCCCCAAGCCGGAATTCGTCACCTCCCTTTTGCTTTTGGGCCACTTTATTCAAACAATTGTTTGCTTATCCACCTTCAGGGGAAGAAGCAGCAGCATCTTCATGTCCTGAGGGCCTTTTGACAGACAATACATAACATTTCCACTCAAATTTAAAGATCCTCCCACCTGGGGGCTGGTTTTGCAGCACTATTGTGCCCTTGCCATGGGGGGGGGAGCGCAGCCATTGCCAGTTGCTCGTGTCCCATTCTGTTTATTGACCACAATGAGGATGAAAAGCACATTTAACTAAGCAGAGGGAGCACCTGGAGTTATTTCAGCTCATTCTGAGGCTCCATGATAACCAGGCCTTTGCACGAGAGATAATCAGTTTAGCAGCATTAAAAAGATCTGACATCATCCATCAGCCCGTGCTAAGGACAATACTCTGACTAAATAAACAGACACCACGGAGGATTCCAGGACTTTTCTTGCCACAGGAGCCAAGGAACCCAAAATCTACCTTCACCCAAGCCTCCAAAGAAAACTGCACGTCTCCTGATGGATTATTCAGGAATAAGCTCACCCTGGGTGTTTTTGTTCATCGACATGTTTCCCTCAGGGTACCTTTTGTCACTTTGTTAGATCCAAAATAACTCCCCATCTTTGCTGGCTCCCAAAAATATCTCCATCCCCTCCTGAAGGCTCCCTGGCCTCCATGAGAAGCGGTGACAAGGATTAATGGAGCCTCATGGAAGTGTTCAGCTGGGTCAGGCATTTTCCTCAGAGTTTCAGCACTCCTGTACTACAGACCCCACTAACAATGTCCCAACATGCTCTTCTCAAACTCAGCCCTCACACAACCTTTACTGTGGCACCTCTTACTCATCCCAGCTGCAGAAATGTAGCTCTGCTCTTCCCACCCCCCTACAATACAGGGGGTTCTGGGTTTTTAATTAAACTTTGTATGAGCACGAGCTCACAGACTACTTCAGAAATCCAAATTATTCCAGTACTGAAGGTTGAAAGCTGAAATGGTCTCTTATAGTTAAGGAAGAAGATGAAAGCCCCAAAAACTCCTTCCGAGTCCTATTTTGAGCCAGATGGAGAGTGATGTGAGATTAATGGAAAGCCAACAAGGGTCTAATGCAGGTCAGAAGCCTCAAATGTAGTTGCTCAAACAACTGATTTAATGCACTGAACACAAGAGGGGTTGAGGTAAAATGTCTCCAACTATTTGAGGAAGGAAAAGAAGAAAATAGCCCAAATCTCTCAGCCTGACACACATCAGCTCCCAAGGCAAGATCACAGGACCACCACCAAGACAGAGCAATGAGGAAAGTAAAATATTCCCATTTAAAAGAGACACATCAGTTCTGGCTCATTGCCTAAAAGAGCCCCAAACCCAAGGAAAATTAATCTCCCTAATGAAAGGAGGGGTCTGAACACTTAATAAAGGTGTGAGACAGCTCAGGGAGACTCCCCAGCCTGGAATGCCACCTCCTGGAATACAGGTGGGGCAGGCCCAGGCTTCTGGGTTTTGGGAAGGGGGGTTGCTCTGATGCTTGTGAAGAAGGAAAGGCCAGAAGAACTGTGGGAGACTTTGTGGGATTGGGGCAAAAACAGCAGAGGTCCTAAAAGCAGATGGAAATCCCAGGTGGAAACACTTGCAAGCTGTTCGGTTTCTTATGGAATCACGGAATCATGGAATGGTTTGGGTGGGAAGGGACCTTAAAGCTCATCCTAGTCCAACCCCTACCTTGTGCAGGGACACCTTCCACTAGCCCAGGATCCCAACCTGGCCTTGGACACTTCCAGGGATCCAGGGGCAGACACAGCTTCTCTGGGCAACCTGTGCCAGGGCCTGCCCACCCTCACAGCCAAGAATTCCTTGCCAATATCCTATCTAACTCTGCCCTCTGGCAGTGGGAAGCCATTCCCTGTGTCCTGTCCCTCCATCCCTTGTCACCAGTCCCTCTCCAGCTCTCCTGGAGCCCCTTTAAGCACTGGAAGGGGCTCTCAGCTCTCCTTGGATCCTTCTCCAGGTCAGCCCCCCAGCTCTCCCAGCCTGGCTCCAGAGCAGAGGGGCTCCAGCCCTTGAAGCATCTCCGTGGCCTCCTCTGGACCTGCTCTAAAAGCAGGTGATGACGCCCCAACCAAGCACCTTCCAGGACCCCTGTGCACCCACGAGGACCCACCTTTCCTGCCCCACGACCCAAGCACAAGTCGTGCTGAGGCTGGAACAGATGGAAGGAACAGCTCCTGCCCTCTCCTCACAGCTCTGCTGGGGGATGATGGGCAAACATCCAACCCCGAGCCGGGATGTGCCATAACAGGGCCCATAATCCACCCCTGGCTCCCAGCAGCACAACCACGATGACATCAGGGGTTTTCAGGCTTTAAGGTGTTACTCCAGCCCCAGATCTCCCTCTCTGATCTCAGGCTGCTGCAGGAGCAGCAGCAGCCAAGCTCAGCTGAGCTTTGTTCCAGGTGATCCCAGCTGAGATAAGCAGGAGAGAAGCCGGAATATTCAGCGAGCCACACCCTGAGCTCAGAGAGGACTCAGGGACGTCCAGCTCAGGGGAATTTCAGATGGTTAAAATGCAGCCCAGACCCTTTCCTGGGTAAAAGCATCCTTTGCTCCACGGCTCCAGCTGACAGCGCAGCTTTATTTCCAGCAAGCCCTGAGTCATGCCATCGTTTGCTGAAGGTTTGTCCGTGTTCTTTCCTGAAATAACAGTGATTCATCACCTGGCCTGGCCAGCCTTGCAGGTACAAGAGGTCCTCAAGCACGAGGATGGACACCCCGAGGTCCAAGGAGTGGTTTTTTTCCCCAGTGTGAACACATTGTTCCACAAGGAAAGGTCAAAAACTGAGAGGAAAAAAAAAAAGGCATCTGTTACGAGCACCTGAATATTAAATATTGAACAAAGTGGATGAGGAGAGCCCAAACCAACACACCAGCAGGAGAAGGGGGAATTCTGCCCCTCTGCCCCCTCAGGTGAACTGCCCCATCCCTGGAAGTGTCCAAGGCCAGGTTGGACGGGGCTTGGAGCAACCTGGGCTAGTGGAAGGTGTCCCT
>JAWMRA010000023.1:2866422-2881851 GCA_035584735.1 Pseudotriccus pelzelni | reverse complement strand
GCCCCATCCCTGGAAGTGTCCCAGGCCAGGTTGGACAGGGCTTGGAGCAACCTGGGCTGGTGGAAGGTGTCCCTGCCCGTGGCAGGGGGTGGAAATAAGTGATCTTTAAGTTCCCTTCCAACCCAAACCATCTTGTGATTCTAGAAAAACCCCAACTGTTTCCTGAACTGTTGGTTCAAGTTTGGAGAGCTTTCTCCCGCTGCTCTGGCTTTATCTCCCACAGCAGTGCTACCCCAGCACCTTTTCCCATCCCATTCCCAGCTGCAATGAAGGATTCTGCTGGCTCAGTCCCACTCTCTTTATCCTTTTCTGCCACAACCAATTAATATGAGTCAGCTCACCCTCTGTCTCCTCGCTCCCTTGCTCCCTGAGAACATGCTGCTAATGGACCAGACATGCTGCAAGCCTGAATCCCCCATGGAGGGCTGGAGCAGGGGAAAGGGACATCCTTAATCTCAGGTGAAAGGGAAACATCAAGGGAAAGTGTTACAGCAAAATCCAGTGAACTGGAGGACTTGGAGACACTTGAATCAGAGTCCAAGGACAGTGGCTTTCTCCTGTGGTACCTGGTACTACACCAAACTAGTCCTGGCACATAACACCTGCACAGTCCTTGTCTGCTCTACAACGTGTTTCTGAAGCAAAGCAAGGAACAAACATCACAATTTAGGGGAAGGATTTCATATGAGCAGTTAAAAAAATCCTAACAGCAAATGTCTGGTCAGTGCTGTGGATGTGAGTAATCTGACAGCTTTCCTGTCAGGAAGATAATGAGCTGGCAAATGAAATGAGTTACAGTTTTGTCTGGAACACGGAATTTAGGAGGAGAGGTCCAGTGCTGTGCAGTGATCCCAGCAGCTCCATAGCTGTTTGCTGTTCCTGCATCTCACCCCTCTGCAGTGTAAAATTACCGCTCAAATAACCCTGGCCTGATGATGAGCCATAACGAAAACACTTCACAGATGCTGCAGATACTGATGAGTCACTAAAACAGCCACTACCAGATCGTCCCACGCTGCAAAACAAAACCCGTGCGAGCCTGAAGTGCAGCAAACAACTGCGTTAAGGTTTGTTGTTGCTTAAGTAGATGCTGAGTGTTGTCTTCCCCAAGGCTTTAAATATGCCTTAAATGAAAGTGCTTCCAAAACTTTTACTTCAGGATTTGCACTAACTACATTCACCATTATCTGTGCTGAGCAGAACTGAATAGTTTTAAACCAAACATAAGTTAAATTTGTATTTTGACCTGTTTGAATGTGACTTTACCAACAGTCTTTAAACACAAGTTAAGGCGCCCGAGCCAATGAATGTCAGTCCTGCGTTATTAGAACCACAGGATCATTAAGCCTGTCATTGCATATCAATAATATCACATACTGTGTTAACAGATAAAAAAAGGCGTCTGGGAACATCTTCATTCTCGCTGACACGTTCGAGCCATTCCTAGTCGATAGCTCCCTCTTCAGTCCTGCAGCAGAGATCAGCATTCGTTCGTCTTGGCAAATAAAAGTCGGTTGTTTTGTGTGAATAACGGCAAAACACATCCCTTAGCTTTTGCAAGGACATTTACTCCAAAAAAGTTATACAAAAGGATGTGTGAGCAGTGTCAGCTTCAGGGCAAGACTAATCTGCAGCTCTTGGACTCTGCCGCTTCTTTTTGGGGCATTTTGTTCTGAGTAATTTGTCCAGGATGGAAGGTCTTTGATCTCCGGCTAGGAGTTGATTATGAGATGTTAGCAAAATAATTGAAAAGCAGGAAAACACAGATGATGTAAGAAACTAATAGACTGAACACTATAGTTTGTATTAAACTAACAGTCGCAAACAATTAGGATGTGCATTCATGCAATAGGTAAACACAAAAACATCTGCACGCAGAAACATCTAGAGCAGTGTGATCATAGTGAGCAACACAGCTAATTCAATGTTAGGGATGGTAATTTAAGCCATTTTTGAGCTCATCCTCTTGTTGTTTGACTAATATCAGCAGTTTGCTCCCAGAAGTACAAAATTACGTTGAATTCTAATGGCCACTTAAGTGATGAAAACAATATAATTAGAGTGATAAATACAACTTCATGTTTTCATAATTAGAGTAATAAATACAATGTTGTGGCTCTATAATTTACCTGATTGTTATCTGCAATTTATTTTTGTTATACCCTGGCACTTAAGGGCCCAGGAAGAGGGGTGGTGAATAGACCAGGCTATACTTGCTGTCCTCAGAATTATCCTGGTTCTGGAAAGGAGAGTGGGAATGGACTGGAAATGTCTGGGAAAGTCATGGTATCAGTCCTATGTCAGGTGTTGCAGTAAAGACAGAGCAAGGGGAATAATCAGAGAATTCCAGAAGGGTTTGGGTTGGAAGGGACCTTAAGGATCATCTCACTCCAACATTCCATCAGACCAGGTTGCTCCAAGCCCTGTTCAACCTTGGGGACTGCAATAGAACATTAGAGATAATAGTGTTAGCTTAGAAAAACTGCAAACGTTGGGAAATTAATGATATTCTCAAATCTACCCATATTTATACACTCTTCTTCTTCCCTTGCACCTTCTGTCTGGGCTTTCTTCCTGTTCAGACCCAGAGTATCCTCTGGCACTTCATCTTCCATGTTAAGATGGTCACATAAGGTTAATATTCCTGTATTCCTATGTGGAATTAGGTATCCTTGTAACACACTTTTTCAAGTCCCCATGCTGTGGCCAGCGTACCCTACAGAAAACCACAGCTCTGTCACTGTGGCCCTTTCAGAAAATAAAGGACCAAAGAGGGAAAAGAGCCATGCAACACTGAACTCCCTTGGATATTGGGGTGACACTATAAAACTTCAGTTTTAGAGATTTTCTTCATTATATTTTTAGTGCAGTGTGAAGCCACCATTAGCTGGGGGTTGGGTAGCTGTGGGTTGATGTTCCTTTCTTTGTAACATGTGTGAGGAAAGCCAGGTCTGTGTGTGATGCCACACAGTAAATACAGAGCAGTTGGGAAGAAAAACCAGATAAATGAAGGCACCAAGTTCAAAGAGCTGCTGTTTCCATCTGCTGCTGCTTCATTTAAAGGACAGATGTCCAGGGGACACTGTCGCCCTTCATATTCTAAATAGCTAATTGTATTTATTGATACACATAGGAGTAACATAAATAAGTGATGCTGTGCTAACAGTGAGCACAAAATTCACTTTGTAATGTTCTAAATGGCTAGTTCTTTTTTTTTTTGCTTGCTCTTTTTTTTCCACTCAAGTTCACCTTAGATACTGTACTGGAGTGCTTCTCTCATTGAGGCATGTTAGGCACTCCTAATAAACACACTAACATGATCTGAGTACAAAAGTGTAACTTCCAGGGTAAATTCTAAATGCTCCAGATGTGCTAAAAGTGTCCAGACTAATTCAGGTAACTGATGAAGTGGGAGCCTGCCAGTGTTGATCTGCAGCAGTGGCTTTGCACCTGCTGCTGGGAAGTAACAACAAATTCATCAGCAAGCCCTGTGACAATTATTTTTTTTTTCCTTTTTCTGCTGAATAAATTATTTTCTGTATATTCATGGGCATATCGAGTGTTGAGCAGTGGAGTGTGGATTTCTTCTCCAGGTGTTGTGTTTTTGTTCTCGAAAGTGACAGAAGAAAAATTCAAGTCTCCCACTCACCCGTTTATTGATACCTTTAAAGGCAGGAAATGGTTTGTTCAAGGAATGGCAAATCGGATGTTTTGGGGGTCCTGTTTCAATTTTTTTTTTTTCTTCACTAACAGTTTGGTTGAGTTTTTGCACTATGAAGGCAAAACCATCAGCAATCTGTTTAAAGGCAATTAAGCAGAAAAGAAAATGTAAAGAAATCCCAGGCCTCCAAGGCAGATAATTACCTATATTAGTTACATCAAGGGGGTGTCATTGTCCCCCTGAAATGGCTGAAGGGATCATAGTCAGGCACAGAGCACGGAGAACCTTCATGCAGAACAGAGCAGGCCAACCCATGCAAACAATTATTCAAGGCAAAATTATTCACTAGCTGCTGGAAAAAAAGAGTAAATAATTTACTCCATGTGTACTATTTGAAAATCTAAGCAGTAGCAAAGTAGCATGAAAACATTATTGTCAAAAAATTTATGAGATCACCAGTGGGGAAGAAATTATTCATATAAATCCTATATGACTCACTTCAACAGTTCCAATTCAAGTTTACTAAGCTTTTAAAATGGTTACACTGATTGATTAACCTTTGATAACTGCTTATCTCAGGCCGTGGATGTGGTGGGACACAGTGGAGCTGCAGTACTCAACATTTATGGTTCATTGGCCTTGTTTTCTGTGAGCTCCAAGGGCACCGAGTGACAGGAATTAGTGCACAACAGCCCCTTAGGTCTGATCTTTTCACAGATTTCCATTCTTAGAAGATGGAGAATCCTTCTGAAGGACGAGAGATTTCAGCTCAGCTTTAGGCAAAAGCTAAAATAAACCAAAAGGATGTTAATAAAATCAGTGTCATGAGAAATGAAGATATTCAGTGCTGGGATCAGTTTTCACAAAACCCTTATTTCCCACCCCACACCTGGGAGCTGGAGAGAAAGGGACAACTGGCAATTCCGAACAACTGCAATTAGGATCGTTTATTCTTTCTCACTTGCTCTACTGAGACTGGTTGGGGTTTTTCTTGCTTTGTTTTCACAGGATTTATTTCTTGGGAGTTGTTTCAAGTGATATTAGATGATCAATATCTTGAGAATGTCAAGAAACGCATCAAGTCAGTGTTTCTCTTGCTTACAGGTCAAATCCAGGTAGTAAATTAAAAACCACTGCTGAGTCTTTATTTGTATCCACCTATTCACCACAACATGACTCTGCCTCCCTCTTGCATTTATGATTTTGGCCACAATCTCTCAAGTGACAGATTCTCACGTGATTTAAGGCTGGTTTATAAAACCTTGTGGGGAAGGATCATTTCTTAGGGTAGCAGATCATATATCTCCGGCATAGCTGGATAATGTTCATCTCTTCCTCCTCTGCCCAAAGATCTTTTGGGGTTGTCATTGAGAGAGGGGTAAAAAACCTGCCCAACCCCCCCCATCACCATGAACCCTCCTGCCCTGCTTGTAGGGAACATATTTCCTAAGCAATAGGGCCTTTTTTCTGCCTCTGAGACCAGTAATTAAGACATTGTGGACAACAACCCCTCAACGTGTTTCTGTGACAAACCTTTGTTTTAAAGCTGGGCCTACATGTAGCACAGAAGTACAAACTCTGTGCTCTGGTACACGCAAAATGTTGGTAACATTTTAAGTAGGTGGCTAAGTTTGGTATTTAATTTGCATTTTAAAGGCATTTATTACTAATTGATGAATCAATTGATTGCTCAAAAAGCACTTAATGAGATTTATTGCCATATAAAAGAGAAAGTTAGTAATAAAATAATAGAGGATGTAATTGTCACTGCAAGTGTCACTGTGTTGGCACCAGCTCAGGAATGGCTTTTAGAGAGGGCAGGTGTTGTGGGGCTGTTTGATGGATAAATAATGGCAGGAACCTCTTTAAATAAAGCAGGACAACTGTACATAGATGAAATAATGGCAAACACAGATGTCTGAGTGGAGGAGCCACCTGATGGTCCTCAGATAAGAGATCCTCTTTCACAATGGCCTTGGGTTCAGATTGAGGAGAAGAAGAAACGAGTAGAAGAGAACTTTCTGCCCAAAACTACCTTCCAACTCCAATCTAATCTTAGCAATAAGAACCCCAACTAGGAGTATGAAAGACTTATAAGTTCTGTAATTTTAAAGTAAATATCTAATAATTTTTTTAGTATAGAGGTATTAATGTAGAGTTATAAATTGCTTTACAGAGAGCTTCGCTCACTATTCCAGTTCCCACTACCCATACGATTGTGTTGTTTCTTAAAAGTAGTTTGTCATCTTTTCCTGTGTTTAGAAAAAGAAGTGAATGCCTTTCAAGGTCTGATGAGCAGCCTATTAAACACTCTGCCTCTTGCTTTTTAAACTCCTGCTTCATAATTCCAGAATCCCCACTGAATGTTCCTGAGACTGGAAGAGGAGCTCAGCTGTGCCACGTCCCTCACTGCAACTGCTGCCTCCCAGAAATCTTTTCAGGGGAAACTGCTCTCTGAGTTTTCTTCTTCGTTTTCCTTCAAGAAATCTGAGACAGTTTTGCCTTACTCTTCTTTAGTAGAACTCAGCTGAAATGATATAATAAATTAGTATTTTAGTTCTGTTTGAAATGCAGGGGCTTTCTTGTTCCTTTTGCCACACCTGCTTCTTTGTGTTTCCGTTTCCTCTTGCTCTGCCATCTGTTTTTAACAATAGAAAGATTATGATTTTCAATTTTCTGTTAAATAAAATGCCTCAGGTGTTAATTCGTGCTTCACTGGTATCATCCTCTGCTTTATCAGTGCTAAATATGGATCATTGTCTGACTCTGCATCCTTTTTCATTAGGCAGTTTAGTATTCCAGCATGATTTGATCCACCTTATTGGGCTGGAAATAACGGCCACAGTCTGATTTCTGTCTAAACCCAGACCACAGGGAAAACTGCTTGAACTTATGCATCCTAATTTAGATCCTAGAAATATTACTTTAGCCATGTCTAGTGTCTCCAAATTGTGAACTGCCCCATGCTCAAATTAAATTCATTTTCAGTGGAACAGAAATACCATTTCTGCTCATTACTCCTTTCTCATATTTTGCAGATGAGATTCCAAGTTTTGCAGTGGAATAATATACACAGTTTATTCTGTTTCTTATGTTGCAGAACTAACTCCCTTTATTGGGTGATTGCCATGGCCTGCCCCCAGTAGTATTTCCCACTCAGTCATTCCGTAATAACTGATTTAATCTGTACCAAAAGCTTCTGTGACACTCATCTTGTCTTCTCCCTGTACCACACACATATGGACATACCTGCTCCATAATCAAGGATGTCTTTTCCAATGAGGACTTAAAAAGGAAAGTTGGAGATTTCTGTTCAAAAATTAGCTTCATATATTTTTGTTTTTCCAGTTCTTTCCTTGCCTTGGGTACTGGACCTTGCTAGCCTGGAATAAATCAAAATGCTGAGTTCAGTTTCTCTGCAAACCTAAGCTGAGAAATTCTTTCTGCAAATTAACCTTTTGAAAGGCTGCTGCAAAATATTTTCAATGGGAAGGGGTATTTTTTAACCATATAAAGTTTTTGGTAGAAGTGTCTGGGTTGTTTTATATGCAAAGTAAAATGTTTTCAGCACATTTCTCTTTTTCTATTGTTGTTGTTCCTTTCAACCAAGTTTTTTCAGCTGGAAAATTTTTAAATACCGTATTTCAATTCTTAAATATCATACTCAGTGGTTGCCATTAACAGGTGTCTGGATGATAACACCGTTGCACTGATTGGTAAATACAGGGGTTTGTAACGATAATTATAGAATAATGATACTCATCATAAGTGCATCCTGCACTGCAGAGTGTACGGAACATCCACTGCCACAGACCTGTTCTTTTCTACATTTTGGGCAGCAGCGAATCTCTCCTGCTGCAGCTGCAGGCTATAATGAGGCTCGCACACATTTTGCCTGCTGGGCACAGTGTCAGTCAACAAAAGTGAGACCACTGAGAGAGTGTCACCTCGCCGGTGCTTTGACGGTGCTCTTTGTGCTGGGGCTGATGTGTTCGTGCTCCCTGATAATTCCTTTGGAGGAGTAATAGCTTTTTAGTGAATGAGCTGGAAGAGATGTCTTTGTTTGTGTGGAGTTGCAGCTGACAGGACAATTTAGAAGCAAATGGCTCTCATATCAACTGCTGTGCCAGTCAAACCCTTATTATGACCAAACTCAGTGTCACAATGAAACACCTTTAGTTCTCTCCACACACAAGTGCATCCCATTCTGCATTTTCCTGTGGCTTTGTTAAGTTTGTTCTGATTTTTTAAATTTCTTTTTCTAATTTTTTTTTTTGCTATATCCTTTCATGCTTTATGTTCCTTGTCTCTCCACGGGTGATGTTTGTACAGACACCACAAGAGGAGTCCACAAAAAAAAGAACGAACCTATTCTTGGCTTATAGCATAGATAAGACTCTGTCAGGTAAAGTGTAAAAAGAGTATAGGATGGATTTGAGGATGAGATATCGTGGTGCTGTCAGTGCTCATCCTTCCCTGGAGTGTTCAGAGATGAGCTATCTGCCCTGCTAGTTCAGATAACTGGGCGAGGATACACTTCTCCAGAGATGAGAACTCGAAAACATGCATGAGAAAGCAGATAAACCTTTTCTAGAAAACCCAGTTCCTGAACCCTAGGTAAAACCATCATCAGGCTTCACTGAAATCTCTGCTCAATGCCCTGCACAGTATCAGTGCTCTGTGTCTTTACCTCAGAAATGGGCTGCAGCTCCCACCACGTCCTGCACACAGCTCTGTTCTGTGACTCTTCCTCATGACTTCTGCCCTAGGAGACCAAATTGCTTTGAAAAGCAAACTCCAGAAGCTTTAAAGCTCCTTTTTTTTCACTGGCAAGTGAAAGGTGGAGATGGGCAGGGCCAGGAGAGATCTCTGAGCAACCTGGTCTAGTGGAAGGTGTCCCTGCCCACGGCAGGGGGAGTTGGAACGGGATGAGCTTTAAGGTCCTTTTCAACCCAAACCGCTCTGGGATTCTATAATGGATTCAGAGGCCACCACAGGTTGTTGCCTGAGGCATTAATTAATTTTCCAACTTTTTAAAATAGCTGTGCTCCTTCCTGCTTTCAGCAGTTCTATTTCTACTGCCTGACGTATGGAAATGCAGCTCAAAAGCACAGATCACGAACCTTGGCTGCCCATGCTGCACTCTAAGATTTAAGATATTCAAGGTCCATGAACGAACTTCAGGAATGAAGTTCTTGACTGTGAGACTTGATCTTTGGTTTTCATACTTACCACAGGATCATTATTATGTTATTTTTCTCTCTTACGCGATAATTTTAGATTTTAAGATCTGGATTCTGATGGGACAATGATCTTGGTTTCAGAGAAGAATCTATTCCTTACAGTGAACTCCCATCCAGTTGCCCACAATTTTACGACATTGCATAGTCTTTAAAGGATACTATAAAATACAATACTGTTAATGCCTACACAGACTGTTGTAACTCTTTTTACAGGAGGAATACACTGTGTTAAATTCGGAGCAAAGTGACTTCCAGAAATGATTTTAATAACCAAGATAGAGAGCCTGCTAGTTAATAAAAAAAAAAAAAACCTGGAAAACTGTTGAACATGAATGTCAACATTTTTAATGGATTGCCTTTTTTATTGTGTGCTGCATGCTTTTGTCAGGGGAATGTGATAATTATAAACTAGTAACAATAATGAGGGTTTGAATATTCATAGGCAATTAAAATATGTCTCTGTGCATTTTGTCAGAGCCCAGTGGGAAATGTTGTTCGTTTTTCAGAAATAACTGGTTCACAATCCTCAGTGAAAAATACAGGATGGAAATCAAAACACCAAGCAGGGCATAACACTAACAAAGTTCAATTGATGGGGAAGCAAAACCAAATGTTACAGCATTGATTAAAACCCTATATATGTAGTCCTGTCTTCCCATTGATAATGAATTCTCCCAGAATCGTGGAATATCCTGAGTTGGAAGGACCCTCAAGGATCAATAAGAGTATTGCAATTTATATTTTAAAAGGTATAAGGACGCTTTTCCCCAGCTCTTCTCTGAATATTAAATATCTCTTTAGAATTAAAGATTAAGTGCAAAAAACCCCTAAACAAATACAGAAAAAAGGGGCTAACCTGGCAGGAACTAAGGAAATAACAGGGAATTTTGAAATTTTAACTACATAACTGGTGGATGTATGTACTAAAAAATCTTTGAAGCAGCATTTAAAGCTTTTCCTCACAGTTGTATCTCTGTTCAGTTAAAAGTTACTGGATTCATCACATTAAATGGCCAGTTTGGCTTTTATGGCTTGTCAGATTTTTAACAGAGGATAAGGAAGAGTTTGCTGCTGAAGATGAATGAACCCATGTTTTTCATGGATGTAGCTACATTTTTCAGTGGCTTTTTATAATATTGTGCTTATTTCTGAAACTTAACCAGGGATTACTTCAGAATCACTTCCTCTTTGGCAGTGTATTTCTCCTGAGATACTGTTTTTTCTGACTCAGTGTGCTGGAAATATTTATGGTGTGATCATGTGCTGTGACATTGAGTTGTCATGGGGCCACTTCTGTTGTCATGCACATCAGGGCATAATGAGAACCTTTAGCAACTCTGTTAACAACTCCCAACAACTTTTCGGGAGGATCTTGGAGAAAGAAGGCAGCATCAGCATGTCCATTTTGGCAGCCATCTGCCCGGGCTGACAGTCCCTGTTGAAATGACACCGGGAGTTCTTCTGCAGAACAATTCCTGAATGGCAAAAAAAAACAAAACGAAAAGGAAAGGTTAAGCATGATATTAGCCCAGTCTCAGATTTGATTGATGAGCTTGCAAAATGTGTTGGAGAGGAGTTTTTCTCCATAAGCAGTTGTTATAATCCACTTTTGAGGGCTATGTTCCACTGAGGTGGGTTTAAAAGCTGCGTCCTTGCCAACAGAAAGGGGAGACTCCAATGGAAATTTGAGTATCCAGAAAAATAAAAGGTATCTGTGAAAACTGATCATAAAAAACATTTAAGTTTCTAAATAATTAGAAAAAATTTGCATTACTCTGAAAGAATAAATTTGGTAGCTTTATCTTGATTTTACAGCTAAGGAGGGTCGGACATAACTTACTCATAATAATTCCAAGGTGATTTTAATTAGTATCTTCTGATTACAGACAGTTCACTGGCAGCATTATGAGGCAAGAGACAAAGTTTAAATGGGAAAGAATTGAGAATATTTCTGTCGTAGCCTGGCACTCCCATTTGATGCCCAAGTGTCCCGAGGCTGGGTGTCCTTGCAGGACATGGGCACCTCTCTGTAGGAGCTGTGGCTGCAGTACCTGGAATTCCCTGCCTGGAAACATTTGAGGTGTGACTGTTGCAGTGTCTCCCAGGCCACAAACTGAAGAGCCTGAGGTGTTTGAGCAGCTTCTTATCTTAGTGTTTGAGGGATTTTTTTTTTCCCCCTTAGGTAAATCCAATTTTAAAAATGAGGTGTGAAGAGATGAAATGATTTGTCGTGGGTGCCCAAAGGGTTTAATCCTGTTCTTATGAGAACTGTATTTAATGTCAGTCCCCCTGGACTGTTCAGGCTGGGGCCAGGTCCAGTTCTTCTCCAGTTGATTGAGTTGCAGCTGTGCCTTCCTTAATCCACGATGGACTTTTGCCTAAAGTTTTTCCTTTTCCTTTCTTCCTTTCGCTCATTTTGAAACGAAGATGTGATTTTTTTTTTTTTTTATACTTGTGATGCTGTGACATGAGGGAAGTGAAACATGTCTTTGCAGTCTATCCAGCTTTCCAGTCACACAGCTGAAGCCTTTATTTGTCTTTTCTTTATGGTCAGGTTCACTCATTGCAGTAAGTTCATGTGAGTATGTGTGACAATGACAAATCTCTGAGCAGTGCGCAGAGGAAATGCTGTTCCAGCAAACTGCTCTAATACTTTGTTGTTCATACATTAGCCTGAGTTTAGATCCAAATACTTGTTAAGTTTGGCTCTCCAGCTGTGGAACTATATCATCTTTATATTATCTCCGTTTTCTTTGATATCTTTTATTTAGACACGCATCAGAAAAAAAAATAAAATTGAATTTTATAAAGAGTGAATCGAAATTCAAGCAGAAAAACATGCAATTAACTACATCCTTGATCCAAAATAAAGCACTGGCAGGGAGTATGAAAATTTTTTTGTTTTCTTATGCCAGCTTATAAAGCACAGTAATTATCCTTTAAAAACCCTGAGACATTTTAATTACTTCAAGAATTATATTTAGGAAATAGTAAATCTAAATGCTTCTAATATTTTTGAGACCTTCAGGGTTTCCAAAGCAACAGGTTTGTCAAAATCAATGCACGGATGTGCTATTTTGGCACTGCCAAATTGACTTTTCTTGATTCAGAAATTTTCAATAGGAAAATGTTCCCAGGTTACTGTAAAGCCAATACAGAGCATTATATGGGGCTTTTTTGTTAATGTAGCCAGTTGTATTTTTGTATATAAATAAGTATTTATATATAGTGTTTGTATCTGTATTTATGGTACCCAGCAGTTGCTTAAGCTTGAAGTCAAGAATAAAAAGAAATGTATCCAGGAACTGTGGGGAGGAAAAACAAAACCAGAAGCAACTTAGATACAGAAATTTGCCCAATCCAAGCACTTCAGATACGTATTTAGGTTTTGGCAGATTGTATTTTTCATTAGAAATGCCAGGGAAAAAAAAAAAGAAAATGTATTAATAATGTGCATTCTGTGAACTGTGTTCAGCTTTCCTTCTTAATGCATGAGATACAGAAGCAAGTTATTTCAAAAAAATATAAGCCAAGTCCAAATCCTGATAAACTGCTTTAATTTTGTTTTCTCCAACAGTTTCCATCATATATAAATAATAAGCCTAAAAGCTGGAGCCATTTGCTTCACAACTGCTGGGAAGGAATTTTCCAGCTCACCTTTCTTTGCCTGCCAGTCTGAAATCTTCTGCAGAGTCAACCTTTTACATCTCACCTCAAACTTTCTCCTTGGTGCCTCGGCAAGGCAGCTCTGAGGAGATTCTGGTTTCGTCAGCAAAAACCGTATTGCCTCTCTGAGGAGAGAAGAACATACTTAGAAACCCACCAGGGACTCATTTCTTTAATATATTATAATACATTTTTACATGCCACAGTGTTACATTGCTCTTTGATGTCCCAGCATGTAGCAAATGATTATGGTTTCATTGTGGCTGTTTGCAAGATGATGAGTGATAAGGTAAGCTGGGTGCCCGCGACTTCTTTTGCTTCTGCTTCAGAGGCCTTAATAAATAATTCATGGAGCGAAATTACTGTCCCAGAAAAGTGCAGTCTGTTTCATCAGCCCTTTCACACTTTATTGATCAACACATATAATTTTTTAATGTGCAACATCGCTGGAGTTTGAATAATAGTGAGTTTGTTCCTCCCTTTCACCGACTGCTCCAGCAAAGGCTTCAGGAAAAGTAGGGCAGCCATGCAAAGAGTCTTTTAGGCCACAGAAGAAGAATTCAGTACAAATGAAGCTGTTAAAGATAAATTTTAAGTCTCACCAGGTAATAGAAGAACACATGAAAAAATCACAGGAAATGGGAAAAGAATGATAGAGAAGAAAGCTGAGCTATTTTGAAGAGTTAAGTGCTAGATCTGTAGCTCATGTAAATCTTCACATTTTCCTTGCACTCAATAGCCTGATGCTGATTTTTGTTAGTTGCAAATTTGCCCAACTGATGTGTAAAAGGAGTGTTATCTGTGATGGAAACAGAGGGAAAGCGTATAAAACATTTTGAAGTCCTGCATGTTAGCAAGACTTAACAGGCAGTTTAAGATGCTGCTCTTGAAGGCTGTTTTAAGGCAAAGGCCCAATAAGCAATTAGTTTCTGAACTGTGCTCCTAAACTTGCCCCTGCTGAGTCTTTCTCCAGCCATGTTGTTCAGCTTGTTTGAGGTTGTGAGTCTCTAAAAAGGGAGTTTTATATGCAGTTTTTAATATATATCATAGAATCCCAGAATGATTTAAGTTGGAAGGGAGTTAAAGATCATCACATTCCACCCCCTGCCACAAGCAGGGACACCTTCCACCAACCCAGGTTGCTCCAGCCTGGCCTGGGACACTTCCAGGGTTGGGGCAGCCACAGCTTCTCTGGGCAACCTGTGCCAGGGCCTGCCCACCCTCCCAGGGAAGGATTTATTCCTAATATATGAACTTTTCTTATTTACCAGGTCGATCTGTGTTCCAGTTATTCCAGTGGATCAAATTCCTCTGTGGTCCTTCACTCCACAAATCCTCCAGCCATCACCAGTGGATCCCCTCACCGTGTCACCAAGAGATGTTGGTTGTTATTAAAGAAAGAAAACCAACTCCTTTGGGCTTCCTGTGATTGAGCATTGGGTAAGTTCTGAAAAAAAAAAATAAATAAATGTAACCCACTTTCAAATTGTTGCATTGTGTGAGAAATGATAGAAATTGTTCTCCTAGGTATTAATCTTACTGCTACAGCATTCTTTTTGATGTGGTGGTTAGAAAATGAAAGGAGATTTCAAATACTTCAACGTGACAGTCAGCAGATTAAGTGTAAACCTGGTTAGGGATGTTTCAGCCAAGTGTTTCATCGAGGAAGAAATAGAATTTTTGAAAGGCAGCATTCATTTTGTCAAATATATAGTGCAAAAATTAGAAATATTTTGGAAGTGTTAGAATAAGTGTTTCTGGTATTCTCAAAGTGAAAAAAACCCATATCTGTTTTGGAACTGGTTTTGTTTAAAATTCAAACCCATAATATTATGTTTTCTTAGAAAATAAGGTTGTCAAGGTTGTCGAGAAAAATCTTGGAAGAGCTAAAATACTTTTCTCTGATCCCACACTAGTTTTTCGTCTTTCTTGCAGAACATCTCAGAACTTTAATTTCAGTAGAAATATGATAATTCTAAACATGTCAACATTTTTTTTTTACTAGTGACTGGAAACGTTTCTCTCCAAATGCATAAACACACTTGAATTTATGAAACTGTTTTCACATTTAGATTTTGACTTACGAACATTCGGAGTATGGATTATGACACTTCCTTTACCAAAGTAAGTATGTTGAGAGAAACATTTAAAAGCTGAGTTTCGTTTTTTTCTCTTGTTCAAAACAGTATTTAAAGTGTGAATGGCTCAGTCTCTGTAATGACACCTTTGCTGCCCTCTGTAATATCTCCATGCTGTAAATCCTTACATCAGCTTCCAGTAAATGGGGCAAGGATGAAATTTTTATGATGGCTGGTGTAAAAGATGTGTTATAGGAGCAATAATGGAATGGTCGTGGAAGTTGCTTCTACTGAAAAAAGGGAAGGTGTTCCTCTCACTAATATATTTCTTCTTGAAATGAGAAGGGAAGAGATTAAAAATAAAGGCCATGGGCCCAAGGCCTGGTGCTGATTAATGATTGTCCTCTAACTGCAAACCACATTTTATTTTGGGGAAGTTTCCAGTCAGATAATGTCTTGGAACAGTTGAAAATAATAATAGTTGGCTAAGAAAGACTTGGGATGAGGCAGATGATGGATGTTGCCACTTTGGGTTTGGTGGGACATATTGACAAGGGAGTTAAAATTCCCTCTAACAGGAGCCCTTGGCAAGTGGGCACCAGAATTAGGGAGTTCCAATTATTTGGGTCTTTCCCACCATGAGCCAAGAATGATGGAGTGGTTTGGGTTGGTTTGGAAAGGACCTTAAAGATCATTTATTTCCAAACCCTTGCCATGGGCAGGGACACCTTCCACCAGCCCAGGTTGCTCCAAGCCCCGTCCAACCTGGCCTTGGACACTT
>JAWMRA010000023.1:2847974-2866322 GCA_035584735.1 Pseudotriccus pelzelni | reverse complement strand
TTGGACACTTCCAGGGATGGGGCAGCCACAGCTTCTCTGGGCACCCTGTGCCAGGGCCTGCCCACCCTCCCAGGGAACAATTTATTCCTAATGCAGCAACACTAAATTATCTTATTTTTTTTCCCCTCTTTTTTTTTTTTTTTCAAACCACTGAAATAGTAAAAATTATATGTTATATGTGTATCATTCTCTGTATTTTGAAGCAGACAATGCCCAAATTATAGTTTATTCTAGATGCACCTAGGCAAGGTTCTAGTTAGGTACTTATTTAGAAGGAAGACATTTTATTTACAAAGACTTCAGGATGTGTTCCTCTTTGTAAAAAGAAATTAATGTAGTTTTGAAGACTCGAGAAAATAGCTGTAATTGCACAGTGCAGGTAATAGGATTCTTATGACAAAGCATCTGCCCGGTGATACATAACCCCGTAGAAACAGAGATTTATAAATGGATGGTTACATTTTGCTGCATCAGTTTTACTCAATTCACCAATCACAACCCAGTTCTAATACTGCAAGAACAGAGAGTAGCAGTTCTACATGTACCTTATGTTGCATTTACGATTCTAGGATTATTTTTTTTTTCATGCTTTATGATTTTGGAAGCTGTTTCCCCCCCATAAAATTTTTTAGTAATGGCAGTTTATGTCATCTATATTATCTATATCATCTACTTAAGTCTTCATTTGTTCTTTCAGTGATGAGAGGGGTCTTTAGCTTGTGCCTCTGGAGTTTTCCACAGTAATTAATTTCTGCACTGCAAATTTATTTTTAATCATGTCAGGACCAGAAGCAGATTAATGGTCTTTGCTGGTGAACATCTGTATTCCATGGTTGGATTGGCAGGATCTACCCTCAGTAGCATCTGCGTGCTGTTGTTTGCTAAAACGTTTGCTGTTGTTTTCTATCCTCTCTAAGTAACAAAAAGTTATAAACAATTCTGAAATGTTATGGTAACTTTGATTATCTTGCAATAACTAGAAGTGCTACAGAACTCGGGCAGGTCTTTGAAGAGCAGAAATTGGGTGCTAGGCACCACGGGTTTATTTTTTAATTTAACTTTGATCAGGCTCTAAAAGTATAATGGAATGAAATATAAATAAACTGCATTAAAATAACAAATATTTAACATTTCGGAGCTCAGGCTTGAAGCATTTGGGATTTCTCTCAGCTTTTTCTCAGTGGGGAGGAGAGGCAGGATGGGTGCTCTGACCAGCAGACATAAGAATTCTGCACTATGTGATGCTGCCTTAATACCCTGCTCTGAATGAAGCCATAACCTCAACTACCTCTTTCAAGGGTAATGTCATCTTAAAAATGAATTTTTAATAGAATAAATAATATTTGATCCAAAGTACAAATTTATATTCTTCCACTGACTGTTTGGCCAGCTCAGCTTATTACTGCAACAAGCTTTTATAGTTTTCCTTAAAAAAACCCAAAAATCTAATATTTGAGATCCTTTGGTGTTTCATTGAAAACTCAAATATCAGCTGATTTCTACTCTTCATTTTACTGCAAGTGAGCAAGAAATTTCAGATCTAATAATGCTGCTTCAACTCAGGCATGGAAACACAGAATTTTATTTTTCTTTTAAATCTTTTATTGTAATGACTGTAATGTGTACTGATAGGCTTTTTGGTTCAAAGATGATTCTACTTTAAGTTTCAGTTTTCTGTTGGGTTTTGTAAATGAATTCTTTCAAGGATTTGAAAATTAGAAAGTGACTTAAAGATGGGCAGAGAAGTGCTCTGGAACTGGCTCTGTGTGTTGCTTACATCTTCCTTTATTAGAAAATCAATGGAATAATTGAAATTATACACTGAGGAAGAAGACCTGATTGAAAACCAAATCTTGCACTCGGTCAAACCTGATCAAATAATAGAACCTGACCTAAAGCTGGCCAGAAAATTCTCTCACCGTAATGAGTGTTATGCTCAAGAGACTCCATTGGAGGGTCAAGAAAATGTAACAGGTAATAAAACGTAATAACAGATATATGTCTTGTGAAGGGAAATGTTCCTGAGCATCTTGGTTGGACACTAAAGCAGCTCTTTGGGCCTGTTGTCCCAAAATGAGAGGGGATGTTGAATGTTTGTAGAAGATAATTTAAAGTCCTTGTAAACAGGTGGATTCTGAAGGAAAATTGATGTGAGTGACTGGGTATTTTCTCTCTTCAAGAGCCTTCTTATTTTTGTTCTGCTGTTCCCTTTTTTTTAAATCTCAACATGATCTGACAAGACGAATTCTTATTTTGTAATTACGCCTCTGCTAAATTCATTTTCCATTGATCAAGATCCTTTTGGGAAATCAACTGTGTCAGGAGGAGTTTTCTGGTTAACACATATAACTAGGGCTCGTTTTGAAATGTGTGAAATGTTTCAGTCCAAAACCAAATTAAGGGCATTGTGATCACATATTCAAGTAACATATTTTGCATCACATTTCATAAAGAGTCCTCGTTTAAAATCTCCTGTCATTTTCAAAAGGAGATATAAAAGAATGAGAAAACATCTTTGGCATCACACAGTTATATTTAAATAACTAAATTTATCTTAAATACATGAAGATTATAGTTCACAATCTGTCATGGGCTCATCATGTAACCGAGGAACATTATTTGGCTTCTGAAAGGCAACTCAGTAGAAATATTGTATTATAAATATTATATTAATGCCTTGATTTTCAGGACAGCAATGCAGGAGGTTTTTCTGGCCTTAATTTCAATTTTGATCAGTCAAGTCCTGGCCTTCTCTCACCAGAAACCTGACAGAAAGTCTGTGACTTTGTCATCCTTCCTCTCAGTTTGTGTGATTTTCTGGACTTTCCTCTTCTCATCTTTTCTTCCAGGATCACTCACTCTCATCTTTCACTGCTGGAGCTTTGACCCAAAATCTAATTCTTAAGAACCTATCCAGGAGGGTTTATTTTATATATTGATTTATATATCGATGCTTACACATTAACTTAAATTTTTATCTGATATAAATGAAAAGGGATTACATAAATTTTATCTCTGATTTAATTTTCTCCTGGTACCCTACTCATTCTTGGCGTTCTTCAGAATATGTCAAGCCAGCAAATGTTACAGCTTTTTCATGGGTCGGAAACATCTTTAGAGAAGCTTTGTGTGTAGCCCTGGAGAAATGTTTCCTGCATTTGTGAGCCCAGTGAGCAACGTCAGATCTGCCTCTGTCAGGACGGGTTGGGGTGAAGGAAAGGCTCTCTGAGCCATTCCAGGTCTGGGCCATCTCCACCTTCTTTCAGTGGTGAAAATCTCCAGGGGATGAGGCTTGGCAGTGATTTATACCAGCTGTAAAGCACTCTGCAGTGACAACAACCTGCTCAGCTGTCAGTGAGCTGCCATTACTGTTCATCTGTAATTTCTTAAACAGGGCTGGATATCAGTGCTGGTTACGCTTGTTATGCATTGTCTCAGGATTTCTGGATAGGAGGCTGAGACAACAATACTTCAGCCGTGCAATATTCCGTGACAACCATCATCATCTGCTTAATTATTTGCTGATCTTGTGAAATCTTGGCATTTTTCACAAGTGATAACACTAACTTTATAGTTTAATCAACAATCAGGGAAACCTCAGTTTTTCTTGCTCTTAAAGTTATGACAAAGAGAAATCAGTTCAAACTGGGAGAATTTTGTCCAGCAGACAGAAAACAAATGTTTTCAAAGAAATGGATGTTAAATTTCTTTGTGTTTTATAGTTTATCGTAGCCCAAATCGAATTCTTTATGGCTGGTGGTGTGGTCATCAGGAATGTTGGGAGCTGAGGTAAATCCAGGTGAGCAGAGTGCACATATTTCCAGGAAAGGTAACATAAATTGCAATACCTTGGAATGCTTGAAATACCAAGTTGTTGCTTTAGACACATTTTATTTTTGAAGGCTGCAGCTTACATGTTTTCGGATCTACTGTTTCATCATTGTGCGAACCACAGAAGATTGTCAGTGTCTAGACTACATCTCCCACAAAATCGTGTCTCTCCCTTGATTAATGACTAAAATCTGCTGATGAATTGTTTGAATTTTGTCCTTGAAAACTGCAAGGGGAAAGTCGCCAGCAGAAAACGCTATTTCTTTCTGTTAGACGTACTACTTGGAAAAACTGATCTTCTTCTGTAGTTACTGAAACAATATTTCTTTTGCTTTTATTGCCCATTTATGCCTTTTCCTTGAATAAATATGTCCAGTTCCCATTTTTCAAGGAGAAGGCACAAACAGGTGCAGTAGCACTTTGGGTAACACCTACCTAAGGATGGCCCAGTCTCATCACTGGACCTTTCATGTGGTCCCCTCAGCCAGGCAGAGTAATCAAGGCAGCTATCAAACCTGATGATTAGAACTTGGGACATAATCTTTCAAAAGGCTCGAGATTTATTGAAGAATAAAACCCCTGAAGCTTCAACCATATTAGAAACTTGTGTGAAATGGCTAAAGATCGTGCTGCCATTCCCGTCCCATAAATTATTGTCAGGAATAGAGCCTTCCCTGCCAGTCTCAGTCAATCAGGGTTGGGTTGTTGTTTCTTTTTTTTAACCATTGCTTTCTCAATATTCCAAGCTTTTTTTCAGGATGAATATAAATCATTCTTCCAATACAAACAGATTTCAGTTAAACGTCATGTTGGGATGAATTATGATGATCAGTGGAAAAATACTCCACAGGAAAGAAAGTCTGGAGAGGGAAAATTCAGAGAATGAATTCATACCAAGCTTTTGTCTGGAAATTAGATGACAAAGTAGGAAATGTGTAAGTTAACCTGTTCTTTATGATGGAATAACTGCATTATCATGCCAGGAGACCACAGTGTATGTGAGGAATATGATCCCTGAACTTCTAAACTTTTACATACAAAACAGGGGTGTCTGTGTAATTCTGCCACCCCTGTCATTAAGCAACACTTAGGAATGACTTGATTTAGCCTTGTCGTCAGAAAAGAACCAATTATAGTTGTTTATCTTGATAAAATTAACAGGCAGAGATGAGTAGCGTAGAAGAGCTTGGGCACACTTGATTTTTGTAATTGTGTACCCTAAAACTCTTTCTGGATAAGAGATTTTCCGAGTACAAGGGGAAATACTCCTCAGTTGTGACAAAGAATTAATTTATAGCTCTTTACTTGCACTCTGATCATTTATCACTGAAATGTGAAGTTAAGAGACTTGTAACTCATTGTTTTGAACACCTTGAGCTGAAGGAAAAAATACCAGAGCTGATGGTTTCTGTATGCAGATATGTTCCATTTCTATATGAGAGCAGCTCCTGAGAACACTCCTGAAGATAATTGTAACATAAATGTGGTGCCTTCTCTTGCTGACTTCAGCTAAGAAGCGGTTGCAGATATTTTCCCAGATGTATTTTTTTTGAGTAATCTCACTGCCAACAGACAGGGACAGAATGTTGTTTGCTTGTTGATTCCTGTGAGAAAACATTGTCCCACATTCCAGACATGAATATTATATGTAATACTGGAGATTTAATATATATTTGGTAAAGGGGGGTCCAGACAGATTAACAGAGATATTTCTACAGGTGCTTTGGTGCCAAATATGACTTAATATGAGACCCAGCATGAGCTGCAATTCTACCATTACTCTGCTCTAATTTATAGCACCTTTATGGTGTCAATTCCCACCCAGCAAACAGTAATAAAGCTCTCAGATAGAAGATTAATGAGCATAATTCATGCACTGGTGGACTGGAAATGTGACACAAGCCTGGCAGTTGGGCATTGCAATTATAGAAAGGAGAAGTTATAAATGATCTTAGAAGTGTTTTTGTCTGACAAACTTTTACCAGAGTTGTTGCTCTTTCCTCAAAAAAAAAATAAATTAAAAAACAAAATTAAAATATATTAAGATTTCTTCTCATGATTATGTATATTTTAATTCTCTTAATTATACATGGGGTTTATGAGTGGGAATAAATGGGAGCAGTTGTGCCTGTCAGTTCATTCCCTTGAGCTCCAACCTTCCAGTCCTTCCAGGACCGCTTGGCTCCCAATCAAACATTAATGAAGCAAATCACTGCTCTGAAACTGCTGATCAGCTCTGCTTTCCACTATTTCAGATTAAAAATGGACCAGAAATGCATTTTCTGTGCTTTTTAATGATGGTTCCCCTCATTGCTCCTTATTTAGAGTAAAAGTTAGAATTTTAATCATCTACCATTTTGAGTTTTAAGGTCAAAATGTTGAAAGTGGGGATGTTTTCACCTTCACTCTGCTGAGAGAGCTCTGTTTTCACACACATCATGTGGCTGGCTGGCTACATCTCAGCTCTCCTCTGCGTAGGTGGACCTTTTCAGGGCCTTTCAGAAGCAGAATATACATTTCTTGATCCCAACCACTGCTCCATAGGTTGTCCTGAACTGCTCTGCATCCAGATCTCCATCATTCCCAGGGCCACTTCTGGGTTTGTGGCTCTTTCCAAAACCTTCTTTTTATTCTTTTTTTTTTTTCTCCTCACTGTCATCATTAGCAACTAATTATCCTCTTAGGTACCACTCATCTTTAAAAATATTCAAGTATATGGTTGAGCATGTTCATGACTTCTTAAGCCTTTTCTTAGCATATCTGTGTGTGATGAGGGAGAGAGAAAAAAAATAGGGAAACAACTCTCATTTAGGGCTTAAAAAATTTATATCTTATTTTTAAAAAGACCCTCTTTCCCCTGATCCATTTGGGCACCTCTGGCTGTGCAGGGAGCTTGTGGAAAGGCTGTGCATGATCTGAGTTTCAGAGGCAGGAATTCACTGGTTAATTCCCAAAGCAGAGCTGGGAATAAGAGGCTGCCAGGCTAAATCTTGAATCCTCCCCACCCTCTGGGAAGGCTGAAACATTTGTCCTTTATTCCATCACTTCTGTGGATAACATTCTGCACTGTGACAGCTTATTTTCTTTTGATTCTTTTTTTATAAATATTCTGTCAGAAATATTTAAGAATCTTATCAAGGTTCAGTGGGTTCCATAATCCCATTATACCAGAATCATTACTTAGTAATAACCAGACAAGCAATAAAGAAATCAATAACTATTCCAAAAGCACAGTCTATGCTAAGAAAATATGCTTTTGCCTCTCATAACACTAATAAGATTGGCGGAGCTTATTTTGGTAGCCTTGTCCTACACATCCATTATCAATTTCTGTGATAGATAAACCCTCCATGAAGCTGCTCTGTAGTGGAAGGATGGGGAAAGGGAAGTTGTGTTGGTATAAACCCCTCCCTGTCTAATTTTTAGGAACATTTGAATCTACTTGTTGGAAACCACCTTGTTTTAAGGAATACGTAACTTTAACTCCTTAATAATAGAATAAAAATGTTGTAACTATATTTTTAATTCAGTGAGTGTGTGTTCTTCTTAATCAAAATGATTTTTTGCTTGAAACATTTATGTTAATTTATGATTAGTATTGATAGGGATGAAGTCTTTTTCCCTTGTCAAAATAAACTCTTTCAAGTAATAATGAGATTGTCATTTTTCCTATTTTCCCTTTGTTTCCTCTTCTGTTGCTCCAAAATTAACATTTTCTGATAGTACTGTTAAATAAAAAATTGAACACACAGGGGAAAAAAAAAATCAATCCCATTAATTATATGACAGCTTTGCTTGGAACTCGTTAACATGATATCTTATTTTTCCTTGTGCATTTTACAGGGGTTATTTGCATTCATAAAGATCCATCAACAAGTGGTGGCTGAGGTGGGACACATAACAGAAGTGACTCTGACCTTGTGGTAGATAAACGGTTCAGATACAGAAAAGGTGAAGTAACCACGTAATGACAAAACTGGTACCAGGCTCCCTGTTCCAAACTGCTGAGGGATCTATAGACAAAGTCCTTACCTGTGTTACAGCATTCACAGAGTCACTTAGAGACTCTTCTGAGAAATTACCTTCAGCAAAGAATAATTTTTTTTTTTGTTCTTGTTGAGTTTTTTTGGGTTTTTTTGTGGTCTTGGGGTTTTTTTGTAGGTTTGTTTTTTCACACTGATCCTGACCTTTCCTTTAAGCACACAGCACTTGACAGTTGTAATTGGTATTTCTGTGAAATCAGTGGCAGTGCTTGTTTGAATAGTGGTGTTCCAGCCCATTGTCCCAGGAGGAGAGGAACCAACAATGCAAATGCAACCCAAGCATGATCGAGATATAAATGTTATAGGTGCCATCCTGTGGTATCTTCCATCTTCAGAAACCAAATTCCATGGAAAAACACTAAAAATATATTTGGTAGAGCCTTTTAAAAAATATCTTCAGATACTACATCTGGTGCTCTTCCTTTAAACATTTCCTAGGAGGACAAAATTCATACTTTATTGCAAAGATGAGGTTTTCGGTGATAATAACAGTCCCTAATAATGGTCGCACATGTCCTTTCTTAAAATAATCTGTTTGGATTTAGGTGCATTCAAGTTCTTTGATCTCCTGGTTTACCCAACAGTGAGCAAGGTTAATGCTTAATAAAGTCAGATGCCCTTTTTATAATCACTTCATTAAAAGTGAGTAGCAAGAGGTACATTAAATTAAAGTGTTTGTGATATGGGATCAATTTGGTGGAATCCCAGAGGTCTCTCTTTGCCTCATAAAGAGCTCTCTACTTTGAACATATCTATAAGTGACCCATTGAGAATTTCTGTTCTCTTTAATTTGAGAAATTTAAATTGCTTTTATTACCTGTAATGGTGTTAAGTACCAAATGAGGGATAAATTGTCCTGGAAAGGAATTAGACTGCGGGTCTACAACTTTAATAATTCATACCCTCACAGCATTTATAAAATAAACTATGTGTTACTGGGAATAAAATTTATAATGATATTCCTCAGAAAAAAAAGGTTCCTTTCACCTCTTGTAAGTGTTGGGTTTTACAGGGAGTCTGTAGAGATAGGAATGAGCATATTCTGGATTATCCATTCATTGAGGAGAAATACAGAAGTCCTGATTTCTCTGACCACTCTCAATCCTTACACCATATTAGTCTCTGAGCCCAAGTTCTGAAAGCTTTTAAGTGCCCTGCTGTTTGCTCAGCAGGCAGTTTAGTTGCCTCCAGATGTTTCAGTAGTTTTTTTACTTCTTAAGTTAAAAAAAAAAAAAAGCAAAACCAAAAGCACTTTACATGCCTAGGGTGATGTTGTGGCTGTTGTTGTTTGTTTTTTTTAAAAATAGTCCAAGAATGGCTGCAAACATTTAATAGAATCGATGTCTATCCTCATAGCTCTGTCCTCAATAAATACATGGGGTTTTTTCCTGGCAGTTGGATCATTTTTGGTATATGGAGCATTACAAGAGAAAGCTGAAGTCCAAACCCATCTCTGTCTCACGTTTAGTTTTGTGACTCAGGGAGTTTCTCAGTCAGGGTTTGACATTCACGTGCCTTGAGCATTGAGTTTGTACAGCAAGAGTTTGAAAACCAAGTGGAAACCAGAGGAGTGAAGTTACTCCACAGCTCCTCTCTCAGCTGCTTTATGAGTAAGTGCAATGGACCATTTCAGCCTCTGCTACTTCCACAGCAAACAGTCATTAATGCCCCGCTGTAATTAGTGCTCTTAAGCACAGGGACAGCGCAGCGTGCTCTCCGTTCCCGATGGCAGAGGAATCTTTCTCTCCTGTTGTCACAATATCACTGCACAGCACTTCATCCCCACTTCTGTAATTAAAATGACTTCAGGTGCTACCCACTTGCTTTTGGATATTTATTATTGGAAGGCTCGGATAAGTAGACCTTGCTTCGGCCTTTTTTATTTCCCACTCACTCATTTTAGTTATGACTCTGAAGTGTAATTTATCAAATGCACAATGAGAGGTTATCAAACTCTTGTTTCAGGAAAAGAAAGAGGAACATTACCCTCAAGAGATAAATCTTTCATTAAATTTTACAAAGACCTTAAGCAGTTTCTACCCTATTTATCTTTTCCAGTCTCTCTTCTTCATGCTCCAGCTGCCAGTGTTTAGAAAGCAGCACAGGGCACACAGCCAAAATAAGAGCTGATTTCCCAGCCAAATGGATAAATTTCTTCTTCCATAACTAGCATTTGACTTCACCTTAGAAAAATACTTTTAAAATAGTCTAAGTTTCAGAATTTAATATGTTTTTTTCCTTGTTGTGACTAACTGAATTACTTGTCCTGTATAGGACCAATATTGTTAGGACACAGAGGAGGTCAAAGGAAATATTTATCAGGATAGTGAAGATGAATTTGGTGAGGAGAAACCCATCTGATTTCTTTTTTAATTTGTTTTTGTAATTTGTTTTTTAATTTGTTGTACTTGTCTGCCAGTGCTTTAGGAGCTTAATATCTTTTGCCATTTGGTACAGTAGATATTTGCTAAGGAATTTTATCAGTTGGGTCACATTGGAGAGGAATTACAGAGACAATCTAAGTAAGCATGAAAAATAAAAACCTTCCTACCTATTCAGCTTCTGTGAAGCTTCTGCTGTTTTTGTTATAGATGCTTTTTGAATTGCAATGTTTTTTTTCCCCTTCCTTGTTTTTTAAAAGGTGTTATTGAATATCAAGTGTAACTAAACCAGACAAAAGTGAGGATGGCAGAAGAAGTGAAAGTATAGAGTTTGGACTTATCCAATAGCATGGTTGTGATTAAATATGAATTTGATTCTTTGTAGAAAAAAAAAACAACTCAAGACAAAATATTTGGCAAGTGCTGACTTGGCCAACACTAAAAAGCAAATCTTCTTTCAGGTCTCTTTAGTTTCTTCTCATCCCATGGGAACTGAAGAGTCTGCTGTTCTTTACACGCTGGAAAATGTTGGAGTCCACAACCTCCCTGGACCAGCTGTGCCGGCGAGGAACAGGTTAAAGTGATAGGAACAGGTTAAAGGTATTTTCAGTAGGGAAACAAGCACAATATAAACCAGATATGGGGTGAGCTTCACTCTTTTCACTGGCCACAACGACTGTTCTGAAATTCCCCCCAGAAATGAGGTTTCCTGTGCAGTTCTCCTCGTTCCCCTTTGCCTTTAATCCAAGGTGATGATGGTGGTGGGAATTGCAGGGAGCACCTTCTCCTCTGCAGCACTTCTGCCATGTCTAATTGGATACTTGATATGGACGATTCCCAAGCTAATGATCTTTCTTTGCAAAATTTATTTTCCATACTCGCACATAATGATGAAATATTTCAGGGATCTGGATCTTCTGCCTCCTGTATGGGCTCCATACCAAATGTCTGAAATTACAGTCAGCTGATTAATTGATTCTGTCAGGAAGTTGTATGGAATTAGGTTTCTTTTCAAAGTCTCCCCCTTTTCTCTGTTAAACAGTGATTTATTAAATGGCTGTAATGTACTCCAGCAAAATCCATTTAATGTTATAATATCTATATTGAAATTCTCTAATTTATAAAGGTTCTCTCCCCTTTTCAAGAATTTTTCAGAAGACAAGTGTAGCTTGACCTCTGCTTCTGCACTGAGCCTTTAAAAAATGTATCATAAATTTTAGTATTTAAATTCAGAAACATTTAGTTTTCATTTAAGAAAGCATTAACTAATCTAGTAATGGTTTAAAAAGAATACATGATTTTAAGTAATTTTCAGAACTGGTGACTGAAATGCCACCCTGATTTCAACAGGAATTCCAAGGGTCACAAGCATCAGCTCCTGAAAAATTAGTCTCAGGAACCTTTTCAAGAGAGGGCTGTTCAATGGGATTTCTCTTATGGCAGCTGTTTCCCCAAAATTCAGTATATTCCGTTCATAAACTTGCAGGAACAGAAGATTTCTATATATAATTTTTCTATATTTCTATATTTGAACAGTACCAAGTGGCTGAGGTGCCACAGGGGTGCTGGTGGCACCGTGTCCCTTTGTCACTGCTGAAGAAGGAGAAGCTCACAGTGCAAATTGGGTGGCATTTCCTGCTCCGGTGAATATTTTGCCTCTGACTTTACTCAGGAGTTGAGTCAGAGCTAAAAACTGGGTTCTGAGTGGCGCAAATTCAGTGGGAACAATGTGTGCTTTACCTGCAGGGTCGACTTCATGGTCCAGAGCCATGGGACTGATAAAACAATTCCGAGTTTGTGGACAAGCAGCAGCTGCAAGAACTGTTGAGATGAAGTGTCTCACTTTTCTTTTCTTTTCTTCTTTTTTCTTTGTTTTGTGAAGTGGCTTTAATGCATTTTTAAATTGTCCTTACACTGAAATAACTTCCAAAATAGCATTTCTGCTCTGACTCTCTGCTCTCCCTGCACTTGTCAGAATATCTCTGAGAAGAAGTGGGTTTTTTTTTGGTGCCATTTAGATAAAAACACGTTATTGTGGGTTTCTTTTGTCTTCTCCTCTAGCTTGCCGTGTTCACTGGACAATGCTTGTCTCCTGAGTGACACTGGAAAATCTTTTCTCTGTCAGTTGTTATTGTGAGTGTTCCAGAGAGACTCCCAGAACAAATGCAGGTAGGAAGGGAAGTTTACCTGGTGGTGCAGCAGTTTGTGTGAGCTCACAGTGGCAGCTTCAGCGCTTTGGGTTTGGGAGCAGGGACAACAGTGATGTAATTTAAGATACATTCCTGTGACGTGGCTTTCCATAGTCTCTAGATGGTATTTGAAATGGAAATGGCATTTCCATACCCTTCTAACGGTCTTTGAATTGTCACTACTGTGCTTCTTTTGTTCTCAGGGAGTAGGAATGAGGTTCTGTGTGCAGAATTAGGAAATCCCTGGAGAAAGAACACCATCTGAAGGGAGTTCTGTTTAATAACCCTGAGGAGTGTCACTTGCTGTGGTGGCAAAGGGATGCAATAGGTACGACATCCTGGGATCCCGTTGTTTTCCAGCCCAGGAGAGGAGGAAACCCTTGGTGGCAAATGTGCACCTTGAGCTCAGGGGAGAGAGCTCTGAGATCTGGCCTGTGGGGAAGGGAACGTGGCTCTTGGCATCAGGGAATGGACAATCTGGGAGCTGGAGAGAGGTACAGAGTCCCACAGAGCCTGGCAGTGGGGCTGTTAAATAAGGGGAATTCTCACAAATGGGAGGAAAAACAATTCCGAAGGGTCGTGGCTCTTTTACCCACATAGTGGTTCGTTTTCAAACTCCCTCAATGGATCTAAGGCAGTGCAATTGGGGCTGCAGAAAACACTAAGGAATTTCTATTTTAATGCTTTTCCACTCCTTTCCTATAGGAAATTAGTGGCACAACAGCCCTGACTCCATCAGAAGTTACAGACCAGGGCTATGTTTTTGAAGATTTTCCCCAAGGCAGGTGTAATTCATCAAAGGCAACTTTGTAGTTGGCTTTTATGGATATTTTCCATATATTTTCAAGTGTGAATTAGGTAACAAGGAGTAATGCTTTGGCTGGCACTCATTTATGTAGCCACAATTCTTTTTCCTAATGAATCCCATATAGACATATCGAGTTAATTCCAAATCTAATGACATTAAGAGAAGTATTATAATAAGCTTCAGCGTGCTCTGAACCTTGTTCAGTGATGTTTTGCTTGAAAGTTTGTACTTGGAAGTATTTTGACTTTGGAAATGGAGGTATAAAAGCTCAACTTAAAGCAATAAGTCACCACTTTTCAAAATGAAGCCAACAAACTTTGTGTGTCTTCTTTTTTTGTTGGTTTTTTTTTTTTTCCTTTAACTGCAGGGAAGATTTTTAACTTAAGTCCTTTTTGTCTTGATGCTGCTGCCATGTAGAGTTCCCAAATAAGCTGAGAACAGCCTTATTAATCTCTGATTAGACAGCCAGCTCTTTAGTGCTTACCAAAAAGGCTTAACAAGTGCAGGAAGGCAGCAAAAACTTCAGCTGAGCTCAGAGAACAAGTCAAATGCTTCCCATAATGAGCTGCTTAAATAATGTCACGGATTTTGCCATTGTCAAATTAGTCTTTTTCTTTTCCAATGCCTTATTTTACTTGCAGGTATCTAAAACACTGAAAGTTTCACTTACTGAGTCCTTTTTGTATTCTTTTTCTCTAAAAATAGGGGGAGGATCTACCTAAAATAGGGTTAAAGGTCACTAGAAGTGTAAAGGTCACTCAAAGTTAAAGGCAGCACGGGGGTTGGAATTTCATTTACATGAACTAAACCTTCCTGACCTTTGAGGTCACAACTCTTCAACACATTTATAGCTCGTTTACTCCAACTCACAACCTGGCCATGTGTTTTATTAAATAATCATGTCTGTTGGGATTTCAGATTCAGGCTTTATTTCCCCTATTTCAGTTGTCTGAGGTTTATATTTGCTTCATGTGAGAAAAGCACAGGGATCAGTCCTTCCTATTTATATGATTAGGTGGGAAGTGGAGGTAAAAACCCCAAATGACTCGACTTGGCTCTGAGCATCTTGGTTTAAACAGTCTCAGCCCTGTTCTTTATTTGGGGTTTCTTGGATTACATCAACCTGCTAGGGAGACGTGATGCTGCAAACATTGCAAATGTGTGGTTTGTTCTCCCTCTTGTGTTCATTCCCAACTCTTATTCCAGTTTGAGCAAGGAAGCTCATTTTTTGAAGCTGAACTCTTATTCCCACTCTAATTAATTCCCAAATTCTTCTTGGCATGGGTGAGAAAAAGAGGGTCAAATTCCTAGTGAGTTACTGGAATAAGTTTCCAAAAATGGATGTAAAAAACCTAAAGTAGGTTTCTGTATCTCTGTATTTCTCTGCTGAAGGAGAATAATGGAGAGAGGAAAGGGGAAACATCTCTCATATTAACAATCTGTTTTCACAAACACTTGCTGTCTATCCTTGTGTTTTTCACTTTGTTCCTGCAAAACTAGTGGTTTATGGAAGTGAGAATTCACACAGATATTTTATTGGCTGCAAAGTCAGCAATTCGGTTTTGTTCTCTGGAAGTCTGTAGCTTTAAGAAGATGTTTATTTTCATTTATTATATTTGCCCTTTAACTGGTTTGGTTTGAGTTACTGGTAACTTTCTCTTCATCCTCATTGTTTCCAGGTTCCGTGTGGCCATCCCAGGAATCATCCTGCTCCTTTTGCACTGGCTCTGGAATGTCCCACTGAGCAGCATTGGATATCCAGCATTCTGGACAGGTAGAATTCTGCCACATGGAATTATCTGCATTATCTCAAGTTTTCATTAATCATTTGGGATCTCTGAGAATGTCACTTTACCCTCATGTTTTTCTTTCACAAAATCTGTCACTGTGCTGAATAATTATGGAAATGTGGCCCGATGGAAAAATGTACAGGAAGTAAAAAGAAGCATTTTTAATGTTTAGAATATTTTCTTAAGAGACATTCTGTCTACCTAATATATTGCATATTCTTAACTGGAAGAATTAAATCTTTAAGCCTTAAAAACCATGAAAACTCTGCCTTATTCCAAGAGATGAAGTGAACAAAACACAGCAGCCAAATTATTTCTGTGGTAACTAATTTTTGGTGGGATCAGGTAAAATTCAAAAAGTAATACAAAAAATAAGAGTTTTGCCGTTGTATATAATAACAAGGAAATTCACTTTCCAAAAGTAAACCCTAGGAAATTTTGTTATTTGTATAAAAAAGTGCTCAGTGGGGTTCAGGTTTGCTTTATTTTTCAGTTTCCAGTGTTTCCCTGGCTGGTAAAGCTGGATGTTTATTCTCGTCCTGGGTGTTGATGTGATCACTGAGGCAAAGGACATCTTATCTGAAAAACAGGTATGAGGAGCAGGTTTATAGGTTAGCACACAAAGCTTCCCCCCACCAAACCCAGATCCAATGCAGGAGATGAATATTTTAAATGATTTGTGCAACAAAACTGCCATCCACAGCTCCCCCCTCTCCTTTTCATTCCACTGTGAGCAGGGTGTGTCCCCCACAGAAAGAACCATGAGAAGATGCCTCCTCGTTCAGGTACATGAGATCTTTTATCACCAAATCATGAATTTGGATGGGATTTCAGGAAAATTTCTTATCTGGGCACACATTATCCCACCTGGAACAGCACAGACCCAAAGGAAATACACAGAGATTTTGGTTTTATATGACTCCTGTAGCCCTGAGCCCCAGGCATACCTGCAGACAGCCCATAACACCACTGGTACTGCCTGAATAATGGAGAAAATCCCGAAGATAAATGGGATTTCAGAGCAGAATCTGTGTCAGGTTGTTTCCTGCTTTCCATAGATGTGTTCTACATTCATGGGCTGGATGTGTTCTTCCAGAGTCAGGTAAATGTCACTGCAAACGTAATCTGCATTTGAAAAGTAAAAAAAACCACCCCAAAACATAAAAAAATAGGGAAAAATATATTCTGCTGCTGAAACACCTGAAAAAGCTGTTTGTGTTAAATGGGAACATAGAATTAGAGAGAATATGAAAAATTTTAGGTGAAAACTAGTTTTATTCCCCAGGTGTTGGGTGATGAGAATAAATCCTGAGTTTAGAAGAAATACCTTTCAAAGTTCTGCGAAAGGAGGTTTCTATCATTGATTTTCATGTTCAGCTTTGCGGGATCACGTGTTAAAGATGTTTCTTATTTCCTTTTCCCCCATCCTTTCCACCCATTTCTGTGTGTTTATTAGCCTGATGAACACAGTGCAGTGAAGGGAGAGAATAGTCAAGAATTGTGAAGGTCACCTTTGGAGAATAATTGGTATGACAGCAATTGCTCAATTTGTGTCTGGAGTGGGAATGTTTTGAGATAAAGCAGTTTCATTTTTTTTTTGCATGTTTTTTCCTCATTCTCTGCTTGCCAGGGCCTCTGAAGTTCCAATTTTTAGGGACACACTCCAGGAATCATCCCCTAGCCTGAGGGGGAGCAGTGCAGAAATGGGACTGCAATAAAACATGGGGTTATTTTTCCCTCAGAACTTCAAATAGACTTTGGGCATAAAAAAAATTGAGTAATTCCTCAATTAGCTTAGCTTCATCTCTTCCCACACGTGTGAGGATGGGCTTGTGGTGGTTGTTGGGATGTGGAGATATCAGTTCATCCAGTCTGTTCAAGGTCATGGAAGGTTTTGGGTGTCATGGAGCCTTTCAGGAGACGGAGGAACTCCTGATTCCCTCAGCATTTTTTCCCCCTGACTGAGCACACTTTTAAAGTCTTGTGTATAATTGCTGCTTTTATTTTCTCTGACTTTTAACTCCCAACCTTTATTTATGTTCTGTAGCAAACACAGGCCCCGATAGCTCCTGCCATTTCCACCTCGTGAAGATTTTCAGGTGCCACTCCCAAATCACTGAGTTCCTTTTTTGATAAATGAACGAGACTGAATGACTTGACTGAATGTCCTCCGTGTTTCCCTGAGAGGTATTTTTCACATTCTTAAATTAGACAGATATTAATGTTGAAGGTGGTAGCTGCTGAATGGATGAATGACAGTTTAAAATTCAGAGAGACAGGAGGGCACCCAAAACGTTGATGGGAAACAACCCAAAATGCCCTCACTACCTATAGCATGAAAAAAAGCTTAGTTCACTGTATTAAAATGAAACACAGCTCAAACTGAGCAGTGTCTTGTTCTACAAACAGTTTACTGACTTCAGCATGTGAAATGCTATGAAGTCATTTAGGATCTCAGCTGGTTGCCCTGTGCTCCTTCCCTGTGTCTGTACATGAAGTTCTGCAGCTACAGTTGCCCTTACAAGCCCTGAAAGGATAATTGTCTAAATAATGCTGCTCCTATCAGAAGTGACAGGTGCTTCAACCCTGTACCCAACACGTTGGTTGGTTCTTCTGTAGCTTGTGTGCTTATTCTTGTATTTGCAGTCTTGCACCTCTCATTGCTGTATTTTATGCTGCAGACACCTAAAGCAGAAGCAGCTGTATTTCCAAAAGATAATTGGGTGTTAAGATGCAGAGGTGAACTTGTCTGCAGCTGGGAAAAGTCCCAGCTGGTGCTTATCTGCATTCCTTCTGCACTTAAACACTTTGAAAACCTTAGTCCGTAGTAAATTGTACTGAAAGGATGGAAAAATCCAGCACTCAAAGTCACAGAAGGGCAAGGAGGGATATTTAAAAAAACAGCCAGGTCATCAAGTTTTTATTAATTAATTTTTTTGAGGAAAGATTTGCCCTCTTGAAATAAAGAGTTATTTGATAAGCATAGTGTGGTCTGCATTTATGAGGTTATTCTTACTCCTGAACGTTGCAGAGGGGGATAATTAATGACTGTGCTTTGTTAGTGGTCTCCACCAGGAGTTCAGTGGTGAGTTTGCCTGGTTTGACAGAGGACTGGAGAGCATTTTCCTGTTCAGTGCCTTTCACAGAATCATGGAATCAGTTGGGTTGGAAGGGACCTTAAATCCATCTCATCCCACCCCCTGCCATGGGCAGGGACACCTTCCACCAACCCAGGTTGCTCCAACCTGGCCTTGGACACTCCCAGGGCTGGGGCAGCCACAGCTTCTCTGGGCAACCTGTGCCAGG
>JAWMRA010000023.1:2828800-2847874 GCA_035584735.1 Pseudotriccus pelzelni | reverse complement strand
CCAACCTGGCCTTGGACACTCCCAGGGATGGGGCAGCCACAGCTTCTCTGGGCACCCTGTGCCAGGGCCTGCCCACCGTCCCAACCAAGAATTCCCTCCCAATATCCCACCAACCCTGCCCTTTACTCACCCTTCATTAGCTTTCTTCTGGATGGAAGTGCTTTGTTGTGGTCAAAACTCTGTTGTTGGTCTTTATAAAAAGCTTTGGGCAGCACTAGAGATGGTTAAGCAGTTTGTTAACCAGAAAAAGAGATATTTTAAATCATTCTTGCTTTTCCTTTTAATATAGTGAATGTTTGGTTGAAGGGTGAAGGTCAGGCTGACTTAAGCAGCCATCAATGATAGTGCAGAACAGGTGTAAAGTATACCTGTAATTAACCTAAATAATCAGGATAATAAACAAATCTCTTTTGACTTGTTAACAGCTCTGCTTAATGTTTAAAGAAAACAAACAATCAAAAGTCAGAAGAAAATCTGCAAGTTACTCTTCACTTTACAACTTGTCACACAAATTCTACTTTTGCTGAGTGGATTGAGGATGGGAAGGGCTCACTGACACAATTTTTATGTCTTTCACTCTGGAAAATGCTATTTATTTTTAGAAGTAATTTTTTTTTTTGGTGTTGTAGCAAAAAGGAAATAATCATCTTTGGAAAGCAAATATAGACTGTAATAGAGATCATTACAAGTAACTCATATATAGAAAGGTTAGTGACAAAGTCCAAGAGGTTTTAAATATCTGCTTATAAGTATTTTAAAAATTTAGTCATTCAAGCATTTCCTTGTTGCAGGCACAGCATACTCTTTAAATTTATCAAAGCAATTCCTGTAATAAAATGATGGCTTAGAGCTGGCATAAAATGATGGGTTTTGCTGGTGATTTCTCAGGGCTGTCACTCTGTGCTGACTCAGAGTGTTCAATGTTGCTGCTGCAGAGACACAAATTCCTTGGGTTGTGGCTGCTGGAATGGCAGTCTGGTCTCATTCCAGGGAGAAGGAACGTTTGCAATGCATATTCCTCAGTCCTGGGCAAGAAGAGACTGTGTGGGACTGGAAATGAAGGGGTTTATCCTTTGCTTTGTTGTGAATTTGTTGCAAGCCCTGCAAATCCCAGGGAGCCTCCTCAGTCTCAGGAGTAGCAAAAGGTTTGGTGCTTCAGTGAGTGAAGTGGAATAACAGTTTTGGAGAGAAAAATCCTCTTTTTATTTTTTTTTTTTTCTGCACTGTTATTACAGTATTGAAGTTTATGTGGCTTCAGAAAAACTGGGAATTTACCATTGATCTGAAAAGTGGATTGAAATAGAATCAAGAATTCCACTACATTTTATTCCTCACCCCTAGAATCTTCCCTGGCAGCTTCTGGAAGTCCTTCAGATGTAGATAAGCTGAGGTTGCAACTGGAGCAATGGAGGCTCTTGAAATAACTCAGATATGAGGGTGTAGAACCAGAAAGTGTCTGTCCAACCTGGGATGGCATAAAAATACGGGGCTGCCAAAAATAGAACAAAAACTGAGGAATATTCCTCAGTGTTGAGAACAATTTCTTAACAGGAGAAAACCAGCGGTGCTGGGAAGAGAGAATAACTTGAAATATGTTTATGGATTCTTCAGCTTTAAATACGAAAGAGTGATGAAGGAGGTGCAGTTTTACTGATCCTAACCCAAACTGTAACCCTAAAGAAGAGTTTAAACCAGCCCAGAAGATGCAGCCACAGCAAATCCATGGGTACACTTGTTCCAGCCCAGGGCTCACCACATCTTTATTAACAACACTTACTGTCTTATTGTTTCAGGAAAAGAATACTCCTATTTCAGGTCCCCATCCCTTTTTTTTTCAGTGTTATTTTAATTTAACTGATTTCCTTCTGTCATAAATTCACATACAGGTGTTTTGGGGGGGGGTTCCTTTTTCACGCAATGGGACCTCTAGATGCTGCTGAGGGGTGTATAAATAGGAAATGGTTATAGGAAAGATTTAATATCTGTTTGCCAAGCTCAGTACCCAGGCAGGGAGGCAGCTGGAGCTATTCCCTCCTGGCATCACGAGAGGGCACTCGGCAATTGCATTTCGCTCCTTTGCCATCCACGTCAGGGCCGTTCCACGCCTCCCTTCTCCAAACGAAACCCAGCACGCGATGAAATACAAAGGTTCCTCAGGCGTCACCACAGGATTTACTGCTGATAAATAATTCTCAGTAGAAATGTAAAATAAATGTTGTGTAGAAACGGTGCTGTAATACGGCACTTTGGGGAGTGGAGGAAGTTTTAATTCCAGATAGCAGGGATTTTTTTATGTCTGACGAGAGATGAGATGCTCCCGAGTCATCCTGGAGGGGTGATGCCTCCCAAACACGCTGACAGCTGAGCAGGGCAGGAGGCAGCTCCAAGCAGGATATTCTCTGGGCAGGAAAGTGCTGGTAGAGAAGAGGTTTTTCATCTGTTTTTTTGCTGGTTTTTTTGTTTGTTTGTTTGTTTTGGTTTTTTTTAGCCTTGGGAATGTGTAAGAGGTGGTGGGGGAAGCAGCTTCAGGGCTCTGTGCCAGGGAGACCTGTTCCCAAACACCAGCTCGTGCACCAGCCCTTCCCCTGCAGTTAAATAACAACCACTCTGGATAATAGCTGCAAAATTCACTTGCCAACACCAGCTCTGTTCGTTTTCCCCTAAACTCATGAATTATGGAATTTCAGGACCAGTAATGTTGGAAAAGACCATTATTGAATCCAACCACATTGAAAGAAAGATGACACCAAAATTGTGTGGACATAGGCTTGTTTTTTACGGTGTGGCTGAAACTGTGTTTAACCTAGTTTTTATTGAGGGGAAATTTCTACTGCCCAACATCCCAAGCTCTCAGGAAATCCAGGAGAGGTTAATAAAGGGCAGGACAGAGGCACTGTAGGACACTGTAACATCACTCTACTGAGGCAGCTGCCACAAATCCTGTGGCAGGACTCTGCCCAGAGTAATCAATAAATTGTTGGGATGAATAAATTAATCTTGCTGAGCCTTTGCAGGTATTTTTATTATTTTTTTTTTCAAGTAAATTATTTATTGCAAGCACAGGTTGAAGCAGAGCCTTGTCCTGAGCCCTGCTGTCCTCACAGCTCTCAACACTGAGCTGGGCTCCAAGTTAGTCCACTTTCATAAGTCCACATCCATTTTCCAGCTAAGAAATTGAGACTGAAGCTTTTGGAGCTTCTCTTATCTCTGTTTCCATGTGCCATAATCTTAGTGGGGAGCTCTGTTATTTAAATTAAGCCCCTCTGTTTTCACTGGAGGCTTTTCTGGTGTGAGACACTGTTCTGGCATCCTCTGCCATCCTCCTTGGAAGAGAAATCCTGAGCAATTCGGTGTGATTCAAGTGGTCCTTCCCTCTCTGCTATCTTCAGAAAGCACAGTGTTTTTAGCATCTACAGGGCTGTGGAATTGTCTTGGCTGTTCCAGCCACAGACACAGCAAAACTCTACACCTGCCTCTGAACTTGGCTTAGAACCCTTACAGTGATGGCTGGTTGAGCCACAGTGCTTTAAAGAAAAGTTGAAGTCACAAATCCAACATTTTCTGTACTTATGGGGACGTTTTCTTCCTTTGTTAAAAGTCTATCATTTGACCATCACCAAAATGGAATCTATGCTTTTTTTTCACAGGAAGCCTATTTTAAGAGAAGTACATTTTTTCAGATGAGAGCATTCTAAAAGGACAGGTATTCTGTGCAATCTTCAGACAGTCATAAAAAGATGTGCCTTGACCCTAGAAAAGAGCATTGCTGTTTTCTTTCCTATGCTATTCCTTTTGCTTTCATATCAAGCGTAGTAAAAAAAGGATGTGGTTTCTCTTTTCAGGAAAGAAAGGGGAACTGGAAGCTCATTTATATTGAGTCATTTTAATGACATAGAACATTTTATGTCCTTAAGTGCTCCAAAGTATTCTAAATCTGAGTCAGAGCTGCAATATTGTTTGAGGTCTCAAGTTTCTACTAAAATGCTCCTTTATCTTGTGCCATCCTAAAACCCACAGGACTTTGTTCTGTACAGATGCAACAACACAGATGGGTGAATATACAAAAGATTGTTCAGCTATGAGTTCATGAACCAAAAACTTGCTCAACAAGAGCGCACAGAACAGTGGCTCCTCTTCAGATCAAAAATCCTGTGGTTACAGCCTGGAGATGCCAGTGGTGTGATGAGTTTAGTAGAGTGAGGTCACTTTATGCTGATGGATGTTCCACATCGCTCAGGAGGAGAGCAAAAGGTCAGGCAAATGTTCAGGGGGAAAACAATTCCAAGTGCTTAGTCATTTTGTGTTATTTCTGAGGGCAAAGACACTCTGTCCTGGCTTTGTGGGTGTTGTGTGAACATCAAACACACACACACTAAAGCACAGAATCGATGAAAACACAAGGGTAAAGAAATCGGGCAGGGAGCTGGCAGAGAGAGTCTCTTCCTTTCAAATCCACACTTCTGTGGCTGAGCTTTGCTGCGACTTTTACCTGAACATAATGAGAAATAAAAGCCAAAACATCTGAATTGGCCAGAGCAGCACTGCATAACGGGGCTTGCAGGGGAGCTTCTGGAGTCTGTGGAAGAGACTTCTCTTTGTAACCCACCTGCACGGGTGGGTTGGGGAAATCAGTTCAGACAATCGTGGTTTTCCTGAGGAAAGGTTCAATAAGAAATTGAAAGTGGCAAAGCAAGGAGACAGAAAAAAATTAATTTGGAGGTTTGTCCCCAGAATTGCATCCCTTGGGGTCTGTCCATATTGGAGAGATCCTGTGTGTTCAACATGAAAAGTCTTTAAAATTTAGATTAGCCATTTCACCTGTGCTCTGTAGCCCTCAAAAGGACATTTCCCTCTTCCATGGCAACCATCAAAGCTCAGCTGCCTCCAGTTACATCTTATCCAAAGCTGGTTTTCCAGCCTGCTACTGCTAATAATCGATAAAGGAGGACAAGAACATTTATTTAGGAAGATGCCTTATGGAAAAAATTTTACTTAGGCATTTGTGCCTGTCTCTTCTCTGTGGGCTGTGGCTGCTAAAAATAACAAGGCAGAAAACTAATGATATCAAACACTAATGAAGTTTTCTTTAGCTTTCCTGGGGATCTTTCTCAGCAGTAATCTATTTTCACATTTGACTTCTACTGACATAATTATAGGCTGAGGTCTCGTAAGTGATTTGCTCACGGCACTTCTTACATCAGGAATTACATCAGGAATTATCTGGGTGCCTGATGATGCAATTGGACAACTTTGGGCAGAGCTGGGGGAGCAGATGGAGCCTGGACAAGGTAGGCACCCAAAAGGTAGATACCCCAAAGACCTTCCTACTCAAAATACTGCCATATAACAGGGTGTTAAATCGATTTAATAATTGCTGCTGGAAACTCGGCCGTCCTGCTGCTTTCAATACAACCTGGAAGTATTTAATGCCTTCAATAATCAGATTTTTTTTGACTGTGGTACCTTATGGAGGTTGTAAGGACTGGCTTTAGGTGTTCAGGCTCCAAGGCTTTGGCAGCTTCAGATGAGTAATGGTGGGCAATATAAAGGAATATTTGCAATTGCTGTAATCCTCTCATTATATTGTATTTTACATTGCCACAGCAACAAATTCCAGTGTGACTGCAGTGATAGCAGCAATGAACTAGCTCAGAGTAACATCTCCTAATAAAAATCAGGCAAATGAAGAAGGCAATGGCTTCCCATTTTTTCTGCATCCTGGCATGATGTGAAAATTCATAATTTCCCTGCATAGAAACCTAATTAATCAATACATTTGGAATGCAGTTGCAGCAGCTACTAAAGCAGGTTTCAGGATTAATTTTTTTCATCCCTGAGATTCAAACAACCTTTCTTTTTAATTGTGTTACATATTTCAGCAGGCGAAGTGCTGGATCTAAATGGAAACTGGATTATTTAATTATTCAAGTTAATTAGGGTGGGTAATTAAATGCTACAACTAATGTACTATGTATTTTACGTTTTCTTTCCCTTAAAAGTGATTTTTAAGTACAAACTAAATGGATTAGTTTAGATTCCAAATCAGCTTTCCTAACTCTTCTTTTCTGAATTGCCTGATACTCAACAGTATTTCCAACTTTGAAACAAGAATCAGAATAAGCCCTTATGGAAACCACTGCAAGTTCACAAATTTGAAGTTTCTTGTTTCAGTAACAGTGTTTTAATCTGGTATCAATCTGGTATTTTAGTTCCACCTTTTCCATTTGCCTAATCCACAGCAATTTCCCCATGTTTTCTAGTTCCTCCCATAATCATCTTTTCATATGCAACCGATTTCTGTTTTGGGGGTCGTTTTTGGTTGTTGAGTTTGCTTTTTTTACTTCAGTCTCTGGTTTCAGAGTAGGACAGTGGCAGTGCCCAAGGACCGGTTGGACGGGGCTTGGAGCAACCTGGGCTAGTGGAAGGTGTCCCTGCCCATGACAGGGGGTGGCACTGGGTGGACTTTAAGGTCCCTCCAAACCCAAACCATTCTGTGATTCAGAATAGGTCAATCATCTGATTTTAGCTATTACCTGATTCTTCTAAGTTTTTGAGAGTGTTACATCTCCTCTCTGAGAGAGGAATGGGCCATGTCTAGCACGAGCCTAACTCTTTCTTTACTCAAAACAAAAACTCTGTACAAATATTACTTCATATTATTTAACATGAAGAAGTCAGGGGGAAAAGTTTTACTGTTGTGAGCTGTTTGGGGTTTCTCCTGCCTGAATCATAGGATGGTTTGGGTTGGAAGGGACCTTAAACCTCACCCAGTCCCACCCCCTGCCATGGGCAGGGACACCTTCCACCAGCCCAGGTGGCTCCAAGCCCCGTCCAACCTGGCCTTGGGCACTTCCAGGGATGGGGCAGCCACAGCTTCTCTGGGCAACCTGTGCCAGGGCCTGACAGAACTGCCATTGCTGGGCCCAGGCAAGTAAACCAACTGAAAGGTGAGGTGTGCTCTCAAAGCAGTACTGTTTTTGATGCCCCACAACTGCAATAAACATTCCCTGTAATGATGTGATGTGAGATATTTGTCAACAAGGAGCTGGAGAATTGTCTCCTGGAGCGTGAGCACAGGGACAGTGACCGTGTGTTTCTGTGCATGCCGTGGTTTCAGGGCAGCGTTGGAGTGAGTGAGTGTGAAATCCCGGTGACAACGTGATGGTGAAGTGCAATCCTGTCCCCTTGGGAACAACGTGCAGCTTTGGGTTCATCTGCTTCTTAATGTCTTTCCTCTCCCTCAGCTGGTTTAGAAAGACACCAGGCTGGAAGGGTAAAGTTTCAGAGAGGCTCCTGCATCTGGCTGCCCTCTGGCACTTACTAACAACTAGTTAAAGTCCAGGAGCTCCCAGCCAGGCCCCAGGTCTCCATGGCTACCAGAGGCTGAAGTTGTTTTCTAGAAATAGCACAAAATTGGCACATTTAAAATGTTGCAAAGATGCCCGGTGTTATGTCTTGTAGGCAGGACAGCGAAATCCCTCCACTACAGAAATCAGCACTTATAAAAAAACCTCTATGAAAACACAGGAGGATCAAGGGCTGGGATGTGGGAGAATATTACATCAAATGAGGAACACTCCCTGGATCTGGTGTGGTAGCATCACCATCTCCTGACATTTCCTCCTAGAATTTTCCTGCTTTATCCCACAACCGTTTGGTTTCTGCACTGGCCATTATCCAGCTGCCAGTGAACTGGTCTTTGGCCCAAGGAATTTATGATCTATTTTGGGAAGGACGTAGGAAGCTGGGTGCTTTAATAGAAAGAGTCTTTGTAGATGCTGTCAGGCAGGTTTCAGTGCCTCCCTGCTCCCAGTGAGGGTGTTTGCTCTGCATTGTGCAGTCACCACCCCCTTGGCTGGCAGGAGCCCTGGTGACAGTATGGTCCCTATCCAAGTTTTAAGGCTGGAAAGTAAGGCTGAGCTCTTGTGCATGAATTGGGTTTCTGTTTGAATTCTGGCCCTCTGAGAGGTTGGCTGCTCATTTTGCTAAAGCAAACCCAGAATACTAAACAGGTAATTAATTTATGTTCTTTGCCAGGAGTCAAAAGGCAGCACTCACCAGGCAATGATTTTCATGAAACTGAGCATTTAAAAAATATATAACTAATATATTGCTAGAATTTGTATGCAAATGACATGGGCAAGTATCACCGCTGTTCACATTTTATGTTATTAGTGCCTATGTTTTCCTATTTACTTGCTTAAAATGCTCTCTGTGGGTGAAGTTGTGTTTGTTAACAGGCTACAAAGCACTCTAATGAGGTTGGGGTGTCTTGTACTAGAGCAGTTTCTTGCTTGCAAGTGGAAGGGAGTGAGCCAAGAAGGATTAGGAGAAGGCACTGCCTTCAGGGGTGTAATGAGACCTGTGTGTTTCCCTGTGAGCTATAACAGAAAGATAAACCAAGCAATTCCAGGATGCCCCAAGAAAACGCTCTGTGATCTAATTTTGGCTCTTTGGTCTTGGCTGTGTTTTTCTGTTGGAAATCTGGTGAAGGAGAAGAGAGAGGGAAGGCTCTTTGGCCAAGCAGCTCTTGGGAGAAGGTCTCCTGTTCTCTGTGGGGCTGCTCAGAAGGTCATGAAACAGTCAAAAAGAGAGAGACTTCTTGAAGTGACCCATGCAGGCTGGGCAGTGGGAGAATCCCCTTGGAGCAGACCAGGAATGCTTGAGCTACCTGAGAGGGGAAATCTCAGGCTGACTCAGGCCAGTGCTTTGAGCTGAGAAGTTATTTGCTATTCCAAGCAAAAGAGTGAAGAGGTGCAAATGAAGATAAATGACCCTGTTACATGGCCAGAGTTTGTAAATTAAGGACTCCAGTCCTCTGAAATGGTAAATTAAAGACCCCAGGCTGAGGGAGGGCTTCTTGTCCTACAGAACACTGAAAAGGTAATTAGGTGATTTCATGGAGAGGAGCTCAGCCACTTGGTCTGATTCCTCCCTGAATTGTTTATTTCCAATAAAGTATCCCAAACATCTGCTGGCTTCTCACCATCTGAGCTGATGTAAAGCCACCAGGCATGTGAGATTTAAAAGGATAAAAGAGATTTGAAAGTCCTAGATCTGCATGTGCCCAATTTTCTGTAATATTTTTCTTAGCTAAGAGAGAGGAGCTGACAAGACAAAGCCTCTTGGAAGCACAAATCATCCAAGAGAGTCTGTAAAACAAGCAGTTTTCACAGGAAAAAGTCAAAACTAAGAGAAGTCCTACTTATTTTCCTTCTTAATTTAGATTGCAGGCTGCTGTTTCTTGCGGACGTGTTTCCACGTGCTTAACACTTGGGATGGTTTTGACATCCTCCAAGTGTGGGAGTGCATTTTTAGGACTGTATTTTAACCAAAAAACGCTGTGGCTGTAGTAGACATCTGTAGGCACCCTGGCAAAAACTCCAGCCAAAAAAGGAGATGCTACAAAGCAGCAAGGCAGGAGGACTCCAACCCAATGTGTTCAGGAAGCTCAGCAGAATTTAAGCCAAACCCAGCTTGTCTCCCAACATTTTAAATCAGTGAATTTCGAGGGAACTTGGCAGCTGTCAATAGAAAGTGTTTTCTATTTCATGCTGGTCATTGTCTGAACTGTATGTGCGCTAAATTACTTATTAATTTGCCTTAATAAAAAGAAAAGTGTTGTCTTGAAACCCCACTTAATATCTGATGGAACATCTGAACTGAGTTATGCCCTGTATTGATCTGATCTTGTGTATATATACTGATTTCCAGTCACTTGAAATGCATATAATTGACTCTATAAGTGCCAAGCACATTCCTGGAAGGCAGATTAATGATCTGGTGAAGTGATCAAGCACTTAGTGGCTTTTGGCTGATAAATCATTTCAACTCCTTCATACGTAGGGCATTTAATTATGGTCATTTAAACCACTGTTGACTGTTGTGCCATTCTATAAACTAGAGCAATCAAAACATTAACTCCAACGTGTAGCAGAGAGTTATTGTATCCACAGCCTTTTAGTTCCTGTTAAATTGGGATAAACTTGTCTTTTTTGGTGCAGTTTCAAATTTTGCACGGAGCTTCTTATTTTTTATCTGCTTGTTAGTTTTAGGGGGTTACTAAGCATTCTACCTATTTCTCTGCATACAGAACAGCCTTCCTGTTGCAGGTTTATGTAAAAACACTCAGGCTGCCTAGGGAAGCTTTGGAATAACAATCCCTGGAAGTGTTAAAAAAGGGACGTTTTGCTGTGGCACTTGGGGACGTGATTTAATGGTGGGTTTGGCCATGGTTGGACTTGGTCTGAGAGACCTTTTTCAACCCTAAGGATTCTACAGTTCTGTGCAATGAGGGATGGAATAAATACATCCTGCTCCCACTGGAGCAGCCGAAGGGAACAGCTTCCCTGGGGAGCTGCAGCCCCTGCGGCTGCACAGGGATCCCACATCAGATCTCCTGGAAGTGCAACTAAACCAGTTGCTGTCTGTCCACTCAGGTACATATTTGGGAGTATTCTTCTAATATTCTTCTTCTGTGGACTGAGAAACCTTGCAGTGGAACCACTAAACTAATCAGCTGTAGCCCAGAAATACTAATTTATACTCAAAGCCCCAAACAAAATTCTTTTCTTCCTGTTGGAAATCACTTTTATCTCCCGAGCAGAGAAGAGCTGGCAGCAGGTTTGTCTTTTCCCCAGGGAAAACCTGCCTGTGCTGGAGATAGAAAATCCTCCTTCCTGCCTCATTTCTGCATTCAGAGTTGGGAAAATTGCCCGCCTGCTTAATTTCTCTCTTTTCTCTCTGCTAAGCTTTGCCTTGTAAGAACTTGTAAAGGGGTTGGAGGAATGACAGAGGTTTATTCCAGCAGTCTAAACCAGACAGACTCTGGTTTTTGGTATTGTCTTAATGTAAATGAGATTAAATATGGCTGGTGGCGAGGAGACAGAGGCAGCCTGGGGTGCTCCTGTTGACACAGAACAGGACCTCTGTATGACACCACCTGAACACCCTTACAGGGTTTTACTTACCTGGTTTGACCAACGTTTGCTCTGTGAATCTGCTGGTCAGTTATGGGATGGGGCTTGGAGCAACCTGGTCTAGTGAAGGCGTCCCTGCCCATGGCTGGGGGGTTGTCTTTAAGGTTTCTTCAAACCCAAACCATTCTGTGATTCTGGCCCTTCTTGGTTTTTAGAAGGAGAATCAGAGGAATTGCTGAGGCCAAGCGAGGCTTTTCCACCCCACCAGTGCTGCTGAAATCTCCCTTGAAGCGAGCAAGCCTTACATAATTCCCCTGGCATTTTGGGGAGGAGGGGTTTGTTTGTTTTTTGTGGGGTAACCAAGCTGCCAGTGGGGGGCTTTTTCCACTGACTCAATTCCCTGTCACAGCAGGGCTGGGAGACTCTCCTCCCTCAGTCGAGGACTTCCTGATGGTTCCTGATACCCACACGGAGCCGGTGCCAGGGGCTGTCGGTGCCCCTTTGTCTCTGTGCAGTGGCCTCGGGTGACCCTCAGTGCTGACACTGGGCTGTCCCTCGCTGTCACAGGGACGCAGGAGATGGGCTGTTCCTCCACCATCCCTCTGTGCCTTTGCCATTGGCAGGGGATCTGCTTATTGAGCTCCTCTCCACGGGCAACGGGGGGAAAGCAAACACTGGGCTCCTGCAGCGAGTCTTCGAACCGTCTGCTAATTAGGCAAGACATAATTTCCTATTTTCATGTTACTTTTTAAAGTGGATAAATATAAATACACAGAGAAATAAGCAAAAGAGGCAATGCCACCAAGAACTCTTTAGGCTTATGAGTCTAAAGGTGCTGGAGTTGGCCATGAGGTTTGGAGGACATCAACAAGGGAGGCTGGTGTTAAGGAGGGGTCTGGCAAGGAGGCCTCAAGCTGGGCTTAGCTCGTGATGTCTAACACATAAACTCATGGATTTCTTTGCACAACCTTTTGCTGAATGTGGTTTTAGGCATTATGGCAGAGATCTGCACTTAGCACTTCAGTCCTGGTGATATCAACCTGAATTTCATCCCTTTTTGGGTCCACGCAGAGACACCTCCCTGTGCACACTGAGCCCTTTTGGAGTTCGTGTGCTGAGCTAAAGATTACAAATTACAATTGAACATTTGACAAAGGGGGAAAAAACCTCAGATATTGGGGTGGATTAAAATAAAGAAGGTCAGATAGAAATGAGGGGCTGTGTCACCTTTTATGTTACTTGGGGTCAGTCTTTCATGGCTTCTCTTAAAGGGACTCTGAATTCCTGCTGGAAGCAGGGGGAGGAGCTGTAAAGAGCGTGACTTTTGCTAAAATGTCATTGCAAGCTGTTCCTGGAGGAGGAATGAGGGGAAACAACGGCATGGTGTGCGAGGCACTGCGATGCCTTTGTTCTGTGCCAGCGCAGCTCCCAGAGCCCAGGCAGGATCTCAGCCCCGCTGCAGTGACATTTGTAAAGGAGAGCATGGCAAGGCCCGGCGTTTGGCCAGGATCAAATGCTCTTTTTGAGGGTGGGGGGAGGAAAAAAAAAAAAAAAGAGTCTGGCTTAATGAAAAAGGAAAATCAGTCCAGGCAGAAAAAAAATTAAAAAGGTTTAAGAAGCAAAACAGAATTTAGAAAAGAGCACAGAGCACGCTGCCAAAAAGGGAGAGGAATCATACAGGAGAAAGGGTCTTGCAGAGGCAGAATGAGAAGGACAGGGAAAGGGGGAAACAGCTTCTGGAATGGCACAGAGGCTTAGAAAGCTAAAATGAAAACAAAAGGCCAAGGGGGAACATTCAAATGGATATAAGGAAGAATGAATGGCTGCAAGGCATCTGAAGAATGCCTGTTACAGTCACTGGACTGAGGACCTTTTTTAATTTGTTTGTTATGACTTTTATCCTATGTTCTGCTTTGCTATTTGTTATGTGGAAAACACAACCCCCGTTTCAGGGAGCTGACACTATTCCCTTGGATTTCACGGGTCTGTAACACTGCTTAATGTCTCCTTTCATTTCACTGAGGGAGTGACAGATTGATTGGGGGTATCTTTGACCCCCTGTTTGTGCACGAGGTCACTCTGTGCTGTAAGTGCAAACTGTAAAAGGCATAAGGATATTTTTTTAATTGGAATTTGGAGACCAAATGGAGCAGTTGCCCTGTCCCAGCACAAACCCACCCCAGCAGCTGGTCAGGACTAGGAGCAGAGCTGGGCTGTCACCTTTGTCTTTCCCTTCCCACGTCTTGCTGCCTCTTGCCTAATGAGGCACCAGCTATTTGTGAGCACGAAACTGCTCAGGCAGAGCTTGAAGTCTGCTGAGAACTGACTCCTGTGCATAAGGATTGTCAGCAGGGCGTGGAAAAGACTAGAAAGGAATGCCAGCACATCCATCCCCGAGGCCAGGGTAAAACTAACCCATTAGAAACACACCCTGAGCTCCACTAGACTCGACTCCGAGGGGAGAAACACCTGAGGCTTCATTTGTCTCAGCTCTCAGAGGGGGTTTGCATCGAAGTTCAGCCTGTTCTTGTCAGTGGAGCTGCCAGATGAGGGGCTGGCCCTGCGGACACAGTGGAAAGGGACCGTTTAACTGCCAGGGAATGATGGAGAGAGTCTCACTGAGGTTTTCTGCTCCAGCCACTCATGGGTAGCCCCAGCCCCTTGGTCCTGCCCTGCTGATGGGCTGTGGCACGCGACTTATCCATCCCTCCAGGCGGGTTGTCCCAAAGTGGAGGCTGGAAATTAGAGTGGAAATGGAGTTCTTGACATTTTTTTAATTTAAGCCCTAAAAACCAAAGGCTTTGAGTGTCACTATAATTACAGCCTGCATTGATTATTAAGTTATTGCATTTTTGTCATCGTATGATTTGATGTTTGGTTACAGGAGCTGAACGTGCCAATGGCCTGCACTGGTTTTATAACAAGTTTTTGCAGTTCCACTTCAGAGATTTACTTACTCACCCAACAACACAATGATTTCAGTAAAGACAGGCTTTAAGTAAACCCCCAAACTAAAATTCGTCCACTCTGACATTAGATGCGTATAAAAATGAGACGCATGGAAAATAGTGGATGAGATTGGGCTATTAAGAATAATTAATACTGAATTTAATTGACAATTACTTAGCAAGAGTGATATTTGGCTTTAAAAGGCTATCTACATTTATGGTGCTACATAGTACAATAAAAAAAAGCAATCTGTTTTAGGGAGATGAGCACAAAGCAGGGAGAAATGCAAATGCTGGGCTCTCTCTATCCACAGGCAGTGCAGGGAGGGAAGGCTGGAACATGAGTTAATCACAACTTCAGAAGGCATCTTCTAATTGTTTCTGCATCGGCACAGGCTGGATTTTAATCCTTTTGGGGAAGGAGGAAATAGCTATAGCTCTTAGACTTGGTGTTATTTACATATAAAAGATTCATCTGTTGGTGTTTGGGCCGTGTAACGTGATCTCTTACCCACGGGCAGGTGACTCATATAAATGTGTATAAATAGACTTGTATATTCTTTCCCCGTTACTTTGTGATGCCTGTGAGTATTTTCTGTGTTCTGTGGATAGTTTAAACACTGATCTCCCACGATCTTCTTTGTTCTCGTGTTCATAATATCGCTCCTGATTGATCACATTATCCCTCCAGCACATCACTTCCCTTCCCCATTGGGCATTTCCCCCCTTCTTTGTGAGGCCCTTAGATATGGGTACAAAGGAAAGGAGACAGAAACGAACAAATTAGCTAAAGAATACGTAGTGGAATGAATTAAAAACTCCAGCAACATAAGGAATCAGTAACTAATGAGTAGGAAGTACCATACAGTATGTCATTCATTTAGCCCTCTCTGAACAGGGTAGTACCAGATGGTGCCCTGAGGGACTTGGATGTTCCCATCCATGCTCGAACACTACTAAAGAGGTGAGATGAGGGAAGGAGATGAGATAGATAGCACCAATCAGCCCAGCAGAAAAATGATTATGATTACATAACTAATGACCCAGGGAATTAGACAATATCAAAAATAGGAAGGATGCCAATTTGTGCTGTGACACGTCTGAGCAGGAAAAGCAGTGTAAGGGTGGCATAGTAAGAGCTTTATTGTTAAGAAAAAAGAGGGGGGTTCCTCATAAAGCCTTCAAAATATTCTGCTCATTTGACAGCAATTTCTCCAGATGCTGAGAAAACTCCACTTTTGAGTATTATTGCAATAATCCTAACTAGGGTGTGCACTTACATGTTCTCTTTCTGCTGTATTTAGCCCAGCTGGAAAGTTGTTAGAATCTGATTTTCCTCCAGTTTTGTTAAACAGCTTTCCTGTGAATGCAGGGGTAATAGGATTGAGACCTCAGCACGGCAGCTGAGGAGAAGCAGCTTGTGCTTTGTCTGTACAAGGACTGTGAAAGTGGTTCTTACTCTGCAGGATGGCACCCGGCAGTGCCGGGGCTCCTGCTCCTCCAGGCTCTGTGGAATCAGGGAATAGCTGGAGGACTGTGTAGAACTGGTGTAGGACCAGGCAGAGGTCTTGGTCACAGACCTAAGGAAAGGATGGTGTCATGGCCCCAAAGGCAATTTGAACATTCTACACTGAAATTACTCTGTGAAAGGAATATTGGATGAAATGTTAAGTGACTCAGAAAAAGGCTTCGTTTAACTAATCTCCCTCCCCCTGTCCTGATCTATTTTTTTTCCAATTTACACATTTTAATGTTGGAAAGAGATTGCAAGCTCTTCCTGTTTCTGCTCTAACATCCTGATGTTGGTGTCTGAATACACATCTACCAGCTCTTCTGGTTTCTGAAGCTGACTGTGGTGTGCAGCCCCACAGCTTCGAGGCCTTGGCTGCAAAACATGGAGCAGCCCAAAATAATATAAACTGCAGCTTTTTACCATCTGCTGGAAAATGTTAATGAGCTGATGATCTCATTCTGTGTTTTAGACAGGTGTCCACATCCCCAAAAATGTGACTAGCAATGACATCTTTGTTGACAGTCTCATCAGATTAATTGGACTTCAGGAGTGAGCTAATTCTCACATCAAGAGGCTCGAGAACATACTGTCGGAGCTGTGTGAAGAACCTTGAACTCCTGTTTCTTGTGCTGTCGCCAGATCATAACAGCTTTGATGGACTGGATTAGGAAATCAATATACACACATTGACATGCTAATCCCTTCAGGGACACTCATTAAATATCATGCAGATAAAGGGGCCTTAACAGTATGGGTAGAAAATCAAGAGCTGCAGCAGGGTGTCAGATTTTGTTTGGTTTTGTTCTTCTAAAAAATGTGATGTTCAAGTGTGTAAAACACACAAACAAGCTCCCAAATCCACGAATTTTGGCGTTAAGTTGAACCTAAAGCATTAAAAGCATGAGAAAGGGTCAGGTTTTGATTGGACACACACATTAATGTGAAGAAACTCCTAGGAATGAATGGGATCAGCTGGGTCATGAGTTCAGTTCTCTGCTGTAGGAGATATCCAAGCCATGGAACACCTTCCATGAACTCATCAAGTGCCATTTTAAAACTAATGAGAATTTTTCTCCTCTTGGGACTCTGCTCTGTAACCTTTCCCCAGTAATGGGTATAAACTGCCATCTGATTTCAGACTAAATTTATTCCTGGCTAATTTATATTAATCCTTTTTTCCCTTTCTTTCTTTAACTTACAGATCCTTCCCTTCTCCTTGTTGTTGACATGGTATATTTACAAACAGGGGGAGCAGATGAAGACTTTGCTCTCTAAAGCTGAATTGCCAAACCTGATGAATATTTTCTCATTAAATGCCCTTGCTCACCCCTGCAGTGCTTTTTTGCACCTATTCCTGTAGGATTTTTGTCTTTCTGAGCATCAGAGTGACGTTCTTTCTGTGCCCCACGTGCCGTATCTCCATCGTTCACCCACTTCCCTTTCTTGCCTCGCACAAACCTTCCCATCTTCCCAGGACAGCAGATGTTTCTCCAAGGAGCCAGCTGGGGAGGTGCTGAAACCCTGCCAGGACAAGCGTTTTGGTGGTGCTACATTTGCCCGAGGGAAAGTGGGGGGAAATTAACAAGAATAATTATAAGAAAATCACTGAGATATCCTGAGTAAACTGATTTATATTTTGCTCTTTGGGCTTGACTTTCAACCTGCTACAAGTTGCCGACCCTGTGATTAAATAAATAAAAGGACCTTGGTTTTATACCATTGTGGAATTTGCAGCAGGAATTCAAGTTGTTGTTAATATCTAAATATTTTGTAAAGGAGAATCTTTTCAGATGCGATATTTTAACCCCTAAAACCACAGGTTTTTTCCCCAACCCATTTATATGGAAATAATGGTGTAACTGATAGTGAATGTATTGGGTTTACTCCATGAATTACTCATAATTGTGGGGGATTTTTAAAGAATTTCCATGGAGAAATTACATCTCGCCTGAAGTACCCAAGGTACCCAAATGTAGTGATTTGTAATTTTTAAAGACTATTGACCAAAAAACCTCCAGTGGAGCTGCTGTTATCTCTGCTTAATTCTTTATCTAGTTAGTAAATTAAATTAGTGGGGTAATGGCTATTAGCAGTCCCAGCTGAACGAAAAAAATAGGATTTAAGATGTTTAAGCAGAATAGGGGAGGACAACAAAAAGATTTGGATGTCTTCTTTCTAGTTCTTTACCAGACCTCATGCTCAAGATTATTATTTAAAATGTATGGTCAGCCAACAAAAGTCCTGGGACAGTTTGTTTTTTTTACTGTGTGTGAAGGGATTTTTTTTTTATGTGTTGATCACAAAGACTTAATGAGTAATTATTGTAACTAGTTTAAAAAAAATCAAATTCCCTCACTTATTTAGAAAAAAGGCAGGCTGTGCAAGCACCAAAAAAAAACCCCAAAGCAAAAACCACCAGATGTAAAGGGAATGGAATAATAACATTTATTTTGAGTTGTATGTGCAAAGGAGTCTCAGTGTTCTTTGTAACTGGCTTCCATGGTCTGCACAAAATCCGATTTTCCTGAGTTTTCAAGCTGAAGTAAAGGCAGGGGTACTTTAATTCTTTTCTTCCTCAATTGCTGACATAACCTGGTTTTACAGCATCATGATTCCTTGCAGTTTTCACAAGTAAAAGACCTGCTGTGTTCCCTTTTTTCCTCCTGTATAGCGTGTTTTTTCCAGCAGAACTGAGGATCACATCCAGTCCTGCACTTTGAACGAGGCGCTGGAAGGTTTTCTCCAGTAGGAGAGGATCATTCTCATCCCTCCAGGATGCTGATTGTCCCCGTTCCATGGCATTATCTTATCAGTTTGGACTTCAAATAAACATCTTAGAGAGTTTTCCTCTCTGTAAATTATGATTATTTTTTTTTTCCCCTTCACTTGAGCTCTTTTCTCCTCCTTGATCCTCAAAGGAGGCATCGCGTGGCTCCATTTAATTGATTATTTGCCTGTTATCTGTTTCATCTTGCATTATTAGCAAGTGCTTTCTTGGCTGGTTTTGGAAGGTTTGTTAACAGAGAGATCACTGGATCAGTAGCACATAACAGAGATGTTAATTGCTTTGTCTACAGCTATGTTAACTTTTGGTCCTCCTTGCCAATCCTGCACGTCACAGAGGCCTTAACTCTTGATAGACTCTCCAAATACGCTGCATATTTTAATTCACTTAATTGTCATATATTATTCATGGAAGATTTAACCTTAACTGAGGCATTCCTTAGAGTTTTGGTGAAAATCTGAAGTTTCTGGGCTCTTTTCTGGTGCAAAAACCAGATTTGATCCGTTTTGTTGATGCTGTCTTGCATCCTGTATTATTGAAGCCTTGGCAGAACGTTGTATAGGAAATCAGTGATTCATCTTGTTCCCTGTAGTTCTGCCCACTCTATTTATACAGATTTCTCAAAATTGTTTTGGTAGGATCCGTGCAGTTAAATCATTCCTGATGGCTATGGATATCATCTTGGTCTGGGTTTGAAGGGACTTATTAAAGTAAGTAGAAACTTACCCTTGTTTTCAACCTGATTTAAACTGAAATACCAGAACCTTTGGGACTTGATTTGCAGACGTTAGAATTTGGATGTTTAGATTGGATATTAGGGAGGAATTCTTGGCTGTGAGGGTGCTGAGGCCCTGGCACAGGTTGCCCAGAGAAGCTGTGGCTGCCCCTGGATCCCTGGAAGTGTCCAAG
>JAWMRA010000023.1:2805749-2828420 GCA_035584735.1 Pseudotriccus pelzelni | reverse complement strand
GTGTCCAAGGCCAGGTTGGACGGGGCTTGGAGCAACCTGGACTGGTGGAAGGTGTCCCTGCCCATGGCAGGAGGTGGGACTGGATGGGCTTTAAGATCCCTTCCAACCCAAACCATTCTATCATTCTACGACTCTATAACCTTCCTGCACAAATGATGAGTCCTTTTTTAAAGTATATTTTATATATCATTGAGGTAAGGTGGGAGAGGAGACTTGCCTATAAAGTTTCTAGCAAGCTGCCATGTAAATCATAACAGTTCACTGTTATCACTGGTGAGGAGCATTCATTTATGAAACAGATTATTTATTTTATATTTTATAGGGAGATACTTGTATGTGGTGAGACAGAATAACTGGTAGAGAAAAATAGCAGATTATTTTAGGTGCAGGTGACAGGATGACAGATGATACAGAGTAAGTTGGGCAAATATGAATGCAGAAGCAGGGAAAGGAATAGGAAAAGTTGAAGGAAGAGTGTGGAGGAAGAAGAGCAGACACGTGGGCCAGGTCAAGAGCATGGCAGCTTTTACTGTAGTGACAGACATTTTTTAATGTGTTGAATAGTCAGTCACCGCTGAAATCAAAGAAGAGGTGATAGAGCCATAGGAGAAGGATGTGACTAGTTTTTCAGCTCAGGGGTTTTGATTAATTCTCTTTTTATCTATTTCTCTCCTTTCACTCCAGTTGCAAACTCAGCAGAAAGGAATTTAATTCTGAAGCGAGAAAAGTATTTTGTTATACTAAAAATGGATATGTGGATCAACAGATTATACTAACAATCTAATGAATCTATTTTAACTAGAAACATTTCAATATGATCTCAATATCCTTTGGGACAGTAGTTTTGATTGTTAAATGCCTACACTTTTATCTTGCCTTCTCCTAACAAACCTGGGATCACGGAGGAAGTATGAACAGGGAACATTCTCTTTGTCTTGATTAGTTTGTGATCAGTTTAACCAACTTGTTTGTCTCAATGCACAACAAGAGTGAGTTGTTAAAGCGGGCAGAGGTCCTGCGTTAGCTTTCCTCTCTTTCCCCATTTTCTCAAGCCTCAGGTTTGAATAGAAATCTGTAAATAATTGGTCAATGAAAAGGAGGAGGCATTCACTGACAATCATGTGCAAGCTGCCTTTCAAGGTCAGATCTGGAGAGCAACCAGAGAGGTCTCCCGTGAAGTTTGATATCTATCTCTTCCAATATTGTTCTCTCTACCCCTTTTTCCTGCTGTAGAAAGATTTTATATATAAAAATATATATGTGTGTATATCTCGGTGCATCTGTGCAGCACAGAGGTTGTGTATGTGCACACTGGAGACAGCAGTGAAGGCAAGGATCAGTTTGATAGACTGTGACAAAACACGTATAAAACACTCCTTGTGCTTGTAAATGATAATTGTTCCTTTTTTTTTAATCTATCCTGAATAAATTGCACAAAGCGTCATTAAATGCTCCTCTTTTACAACTTGCCATTTTACCATGTCCAGATTTCAATATTAACATTGTATTCCTTTGTGAATTGAGCTTTTATTCATTACATTCCTTTTTAGACTAATAGTTATTATTATGCTGCTCATACTTTAGCTTCAGAGCTAATTATAGTCTTTGGCCATCTCCTTCTGGAATATGGATACTGCTATATATTAATAACACGTACCTTGCTCTCCAGCCAGCACTTATTTCACAGGGATGCTGTGATTTTGCTCTCTTACACTGACTAAAATGCCCCCTTTTTTTTTTTTTTTTTGCATTATCATTTTGCCAGGCTGAAAAGCATCATCTAGCAGAAATCTCTGCAAAGAGAGATCACAGCCCCTCCTTCCCTCCCTCCCCCATCGTTGGAAATCCCTTAATACAACCATGTACTGTCAACTCACACATAATGAAAATGTCAATAGTGCTCAGATTGGAGCAGTTTAAGGTACTGGAACAGATGTAGCTCAACACAACATAAATCTGTTGAGCAGAGGAAGGGGGAGATGGCTTGGTCACACAGTCATTAAAAAATAACAATAAACCCCACCCTCAAACCTAAATTAACCATGAAAATCCTGCTAGTCCCATTACAAATAATGCAGTGATAAGCTCTGACCCAGCAGAGTCATGTTTGGGGTCCAGAAGGATCCATAGGGATCAAAGGGAATGAGATTTCAGTGCCTGCTCCTTGCTGATGGAATGGCAAACCTTGCAATCCCTGTTTCATTCCTCAGCTCTCCTGGCCAGAATACAGCAAAGAATTATAATTTTGTTCAACCTTCACCTTTCTAAATCCTTTGCAGGCAGAATAGAAGTCAGAGAGAGAAGTTCTGGTCCATGTGCTAATCAGAGACAGAGTTCTAATAGAGCAGCTATGAAGTGCTTAGATGGAATTATTCACTCTGTGAATTCACTTTTCTGACTGTGCATCCTTGAACCATGAGCAGGAAAACCTGAGCTTGGCCTCTCATTTGGCACTCATCTTTTTGGATGAGCTTTTTTAAATTGAGGTGGTTCCCAAACAAGTGACAAGGCGAACATGGTAATCTGCTTGGGAAATTTTATATCCTTTAAAGAACACTTTGAATTTCCTTTTTTTTTTTTTCCCTCTTAGATCTTTATAGAGCAATGTGAGTAACACACAGTTGGTTAACACCTGCAAAATAGTCACAAAATTACCTGAAAACTACTATTTAATAATCAGTGGAGAAATAGCTCCCATTACAGTGAGTGACCAAAAGGTCACACACATCCCAGCATTTATGGGCAGGGTAGTGCTTACACAATTTTTGCAATTTAGGAATTTCAGGGAGTACAGGGAAGGTTCAGAGACTGGTGAAGTGGTTGGAAAATTTGTCTGTCAGTGGGAGACTGCAGGTGCAAAGAGAATATGAACAATTCACTAAATCAGCCTGTGCTTTTCCCTCTGAGAACCCAAATCTGGGTAATCAGCTACTTCAAAAGTTGCTGTAAGATGCTTGTCAGGGGAAAAAAAAGAGACATAGCCTTAGCAGGCGATTAACCATTTCAACAACTAAGTGGGTTTTGTGGGTTTTTCTCTCAACTGCAGTTTTCTTACAGAAAATTATTCCACCTCCTGGAAAATCTGCTCTAGCTCAAGCAAGGATTCATTCAGAAAGCTTCCAGGAGCAGTGAGGGAAAATGAATGACTAGTGCAGATATCATCAAGGTTTCTAAACTACTTGTGCTCCTATAGAATTTAGCAGTGCTCCTGAATGTAGTTCAGGTCTTTCTGGAAAGGCATCCTTCAAATTCAGTGGGACCTCAGTGATGCTGTGGGAGAGGCACTGCTTGCACGTGTCTTTACAGCACGTGTGTTTTTTGCTTGACAGGACATAGCTGTGATCAGCAAGGATCTTCTGAAACAAATGTATCTCAGTCTCACATCTTGGTGTGTCCTTAAAACGAAAAGGGAACGCTATTCCCATTTTTCCATCCATTCATTGTTCCCTTACTTGCCTCGTCTGATTTTCCTCACCACTTCCTCTCTGAAATGCCTGAAATCTATAAACTGTATTTACCCTCTCAATGACTTATTCCATGTTGCATATTACATTTATTTATCACTGAAATTGCTTTTAATTCAAAATCCTGATAATTCTATATAAGTGGTGACCACTTTGTTTTCCTGTGTGTGGTGTTGTTATTCTGCAAGAATGTCGGCAAAGGACATGGGCAATATCTCAATTAACATGAGGTAATCTTATTAATGAGTGAGAAAGAACTCAGTCTGTTGCTCAAAAGATAACAATTAAAAGGCAAATAATGCCATAAGGAAATGTAGCAACACTTAGGGGGGTTTCCTTGTTCTCCAGAAATTCTCATCTCTTTGAAGAGTATTTACAGGACTTCTGGATAGCAGGAAGATTAAATGCCTCTGCCACCCAATATTTCAGCCCTGTGGATGGTGTGCACTCCTCGTGAGCGACGTGGCTGTAAATTAGTCTTTGCCTGATGCTTTGTCTTGGGCCCTAAATTGCTGTAAAACCCATTAAGATATATTATGCACATAAAAGGGACAGAGGAGTTGCAGAATCATTGTGATAAGGGATTATGTGTTCCTTGATTGTTATCCATTAAACAAGAGGAATTTCATCATCCCACTTGAATCTTGCTTTAGATGCTGGGTGTTTGAATCCATAATGAAGATGAAAGCGCTGTAGCTGCAATCTGCCACTGGAATTCCTCCTCTCTTATAATATAGTTCATTAAATACCAGTTATTTCCTTGTGTTGCTGTAAAAAGAGGGAGCAGGGAAGCCCTGAGGTGTCTGCACTGATATTTTAAATCATTATCCCATTCCAGGCAGCTGTTGGGGAAGGGGGTCCCAGCCCTGACTGTGCCCCTGACCCCCAGACACCGTCCTTGCCCCTGCCATCGGCCCCCCAGTGACACACACTCCAGGCTAACCAGGACAGAGCTTATTTATTAGCAGAGCAAAATGATGTATTTACTTTGGGATTCAAGGCTCCAGCCTGGCAGACACCATACGGCTGTTTCTGGACTGCGAGCGCTTGGTTGCAGGCTGGTGTGGGCTGGAATTACGGAGAAATTACTGGGATTTAGGTATTCTCCCAGGAGCTGGGTCAGAAATCACTGCTAACCCTGGGTTTGTGCACCATAGAGGTGTAACCCAGCAACAGTCTGACCTTAGCACATGCATCCATTGTTTTATTACAGTGGGGTTCGTTTACTATTTATACAGTCTTTTTTTTTCTTTTTATTTTTCTGCTTGGTGTGGATGTGCAATAATACAAAAAAATTAGAAGTAACTTTCACAACTATTTCTCGGTCTAATTTCTGTGGATGTTGGCATTCTTCCCTGAAAATCCACATTTAATTCCTCCAATTATGTTATGTTTTGAGTTTTAGTTCAGAGTTAAAAACCTCAATGAATCTAAGAAAAAAATGGGAGAGTTTAACCTGCCTAGGAACCATCAGCCTCAGTTTGCCATCAGTTGGTCCATTTTCACTTGAAGATCTGCAGTTTCTGTCCTTAAAATGTTGGCAGTGTGGTTGTTTAGCTCTGAGGAGTGGCTCAGGGAATTTTATTTCATGTCACCACTTGCTGAATGTTTCACCAGATGATTCTGGGTTGTCTCCACGCTGGCTGAGCTCCCACCGATGGTGGTGGCCAAGGAGATGAAGGTCTGGCCCTTTCCAGGCTATTTCTGCTTCAGAGAGGTCGCTTCTTCTTTTGGTCAAAAAGAGCTTCTGAAAGCTGACAGGCTCGGATTTACCTTGTACAGACTCCCTGCTTCTCTTCTGTTCCTGTGGCAGTGGAGAGCTGCAGGGTCTGGTCTCTGACGGATGGCTGAGCTCTCCTGAACTCGGTGTGAGGGTATCTGGCTCCAGCAGTTGGGACTGGGGTGTTGATTCCTGGATGATTCGAGAGAGAAGGATTCAGCTTGACTAAAAGCCACGTGGTCAGATATCTGATCACACCACCCTGGCACAAAGGGTTGTTTTTCCATCCCTTTTCCTCCCAAAATGACTGCTCTGGTTGGGCTGAAGTGCAGATGCCGAGTTTAACATCCTGGCTCTGCTGTGAGGTGTGTGAAGGAGATGAAATCTGCCTCTTCCTTTCTCTGTGGCTCACTTTTCTGTGATGAATGGTAAGAAAATGTTATGAAGAGGATGTAGATTGAGCCACTTTCCTGTCTTCTCAGGTAGAAAGCAGATAATACCTCAGGGCTTTATGTTATTCTGTTTTTCTAAAAGCAGTATACAAGGGACCATCTGCATCTGCTGCAACCCTCCTCCTCTCCAGCTCAGTTTCTTTGGGAAGACAACTGGAGTGTAGGGGTTGGTTTTAATATTAATTTATAATCCCAATGTGGTTTCTTTTCAAACAGAAAATTGCTCCCTGTGCTGAATGATGCTGATGCAGGGCTCAGAAAACAGGCTGGTATCTTGTTTAGGCTGGGAATTGGAAAAATTCTGAGCTATGATGACTGTGTAGATTTTCTGATTCTTTCTGTCGTGTAAGTCCCTGAGAAGATGAGATGTCGGAGTGATTTCATGCTGTGTAATATCATGTCATTGGCAAGGTTTCTTTGGTAATAGAATTTGGATTTTTCAGAGTACAGAGGCTGCTAAATCAGCCAAAGCCAGGCTTTAGGGCTTGTAATTGTGACACTTCAATGAGCAGCTTAAAAACTGATGTTCAGGGTAGTGCTGCTGCTTGGGAGTGTCTCTCAGGTTACAAACGAGTAGGACAGAATGGCCAACAGAGGAAAATAAAATCTGGTTACTTTGTATTTAAACCTACTCCATCTGTAAGCACCAGGACAAGAGATTTCACTCCACATGAATAATCAGGAGGAAAAAATGGTGGGTGCTCTTTATTTTGTTTTGCTGCCTATTAAAAATCCTCTTTTTAATACAAATGTAACCTTCTTCGACTAATCTTTTGTAGGCTTTTTACAGCTGAATGGGACAGGGTTTGTAATGTTATAGAGACGTAACAGTGGTGGGATATCCCTGGCCAGTATTTGTGGTAGGTCCGTGGTGTTCCACTGTGTATGTACCTGAAGCTTCTAAACTTCGGGTTCTATACATTTGGATTTAGGTTTTGCGTGTTTGTTCTTGGGATAAATATTTGCTGTGGATCCCCCAAGGCCTCAGCCTTCTGTTTTCTGCACAGAGAGACTTTGCCTTTCATTAGCCAACGACGGGGGCTGGATTGGCATTGTTATGCTGGTGCTGTTCCGCTCCACATCACCTGTGCTCACTTTGCTTCCTTGCTCAGCCCAGGCTGCTCGGTGCTCCCACTGCTGCTCCCGTTCCATGCAGCTCTGAGCTCAGCACACAGCCAGGGCTGCACCAGGGATTTGTGCTGCCAGAGGTACCCGTTTTCATCCCCCTGCGTTGAATCCACAGCAGGAATCCCCACAGACAGCAGTGCAGGAGATTGCCGTACCCAGGGACTTTGTTTTCATGGAATGTTGCTCAGGTTTAACCTGAAGCAGGTCTGTGGTTCTTTCTAGTGATGCATGGCTTTTCCCTGAAGGCTGATTCCCTTTTAATTTTTTATCAGGTCCTGCAGATGGTCGTCTGGGCTTTCAAGGGGATGGTCCAGGTGTTCTCCCACAGTCATGCAGAGCATCCACACTGAGCTGGTTATTGCCCTCCACAGCAACTGTGTGTGACTGCACTTGTTTTTACACTCTGCAAATAAACCCATTGACATTATTTGGACTGGCTGTTTAAGTTGAAATCCTTCATGAATCCTTGAACTGGTGCTTAAATATTTATGCAGAGGGCTGAAATAGAGGTTTTCCAGCACATAAAATAACACTTCTGGAATGATGGCACACAACCTCTGCCTGCCCGTGAGAAGGCAAGTGAAAGAGGGAGGTAAAAACCTGAGATACAGAATAATTCTTCTGAGTTTGTAAAAAATATGTTGACCATGGCAATAATAGGGTAGTCACAGCTTCTCACACAGGACTCTCCTTAGCTGGCCTGGATTGGGGACACATGGAAAGGGGACAGAGCCTGGGCAGTTTTCCCTTCAGGAAGTCTGAGGACAGATAAGAGCAGAGTGAAGGCAGGTTTGGGTGATAAAGAAAAAACCACTAAAATACTTGGGTCTTCTCTTTCCTCCAAGACTGCCTGTCCTTTTCCATAACAATATCTGAAGGACTCGGTTGGCTCAGGAGATGAACTTGATGTTCTGCCTTAGAGCCTTTCCAGCCGTTTGCCGGGAAGGGAGGGGGATGAGAACTGAGGGAGACTGTGGTTCATTTGAGGTGCCCTCAATGGGCACTTACAATTAACAACTGAATGCATCAGTTGCTTTAAATAGCCTGACTACAGTCATTCATCGGAACAACAAAAGGCGGCGGCCTGATTAACATTTGGGGGAGTTTGAATGTTGAACTTCTTTCACGTTTAGAAGGCTGAGTGGGGAAGTCTTTCTCTCTCCCACACACACATGTGTTTGCACGTTGGGTTTGGCTCTTTAGGGGGAGTGACACCAGATCTGGCCCGGTCTGCTCAGTCCAATGAGCTTTTTGACTGCTTCAACTGCTTTTATTTGTCGCTGAATTATCGAAGCGAAACGAGCAGGAAGCAGCAGAGGGCTGGAGTTGGGGGCTGGCTGGTGTCCCTTCCTGGGGTAACATCAGTGTGAAGGAACTGGCCCATATTCCAGCTGCTGGGGCGCATCACTGAACAAGGTACAGTGAACAGAAATCTCCATTTTAAATGGCTTCACACAAGACAGAAAGGTTTAATTTAGTGGAAGAACGTCGATAACAAACTTGCCCTATTCACTGGCGTTGCAATCTGTGGATTAGATGGATTTCACGTGTGACTAAATATTCATGTATGAATGCTAATGGTCTGTAATCAGAATCCTGCCCAACGTGGAACTACATCTGAGCCCTCCTTGCGAATTGGAATTAAGCAAGAAATGCAGGCATGCACTTGGGGCATGTACTTGTTAACAAATCAAACTAAACTTAAAAAATAAAAAAATAAATACTAAAAATGAGGTTTTTAAGAGAAAGCCCCTTTAGCAAGGTTGGTGAAGAATTTTGAGGGTTGTGTTGTTACGTTTCCTGCAGAGAAAATGTCCATGAACTGAGGCAATTTTTGAGCATCGCCGTTTATTTCAAATGAATGGATTAAAAAAGCTTTAGGAAAGCAGAAGGTGTGGGTTTAAATGCAGAATGTCAGAATGGCTGCTGTGAAATCTATAATTCAATCTTGGTTTATCATCCTAAGCAAAAGATGGATTTCTAGTAATGGATTGTCAGTTTTAAGCTGTGCTGTAGCTTTTTGTAATAAGCACAAGTAGATTCTTGTCAACTCGACATGTAATATTTTTCCACATAAATATATTTCCTTGTAATATTCAGTCCTGGTCCCTGCATTTTTTAACAGGAGACCACACTTTGTGAGGTTATTTGCTCGTACCATCCAACATGAGAGGTGATGCACTGAAAATAAAATGCTTTGGCAATTAAAATTATCCAGTTTCAGTTGAAATCATCCTTATTTATGCAGGGCAGAAGCTTATCATAATTTATTCAGTGGTTTCTCTTTCTTTTGTACCTGAGGACAGGCCTTGCAAGTCAGAGGTTATAACCCTGGTAAAAGAAGCCAGTAATTACACCTGCCAGCATCTCCCTGTGGCCACTGGCACAATCACCCATCAAGGATAATTGACAACTAGTTAATAGGATAAGCTTTTGTTTCTTTGGGTTGTTTTTATGTGTTTTCTCCCTTCTTAACAAAGGAAAGTCTATTAACTGGTGAGGCTCCACCAGGAATGTGCTCATGGGCACACAACGAGGGTTCTTTGAGCAACCTGAAAGGGACAAACGCCTTTAAGGGGCCGGGACAGAGGAAGAAATAGATGTCTTTCATCTCCTCTTTGACATCTGAATTCCCAAATCCCTGGCTGCTGTAGCTCAGCACATGCCTGGAGTTGCCCCCAAAGGAGCAGCAGCCATATGGCCTCCACCTGAGCCATGGGCTGGGCTGGGCTGGGCTGGGCTGGGCAACAGGTTTTCCCAGGGGGCAGCTCAACAAGCCACAGCTCCAGAGTTTACATTCGAGGTGCCAACAAAGCAGTTGGAGGTGCACCATGGTGGGCAGGGTGAGACCCCCTAACCACGGGGCTCCATATCGTCAGAGCTGAGGGTTGAAGGGGAGCAGCCATCACCTTTTTTTAACCCTTAGCAGTGATCTGTTCACACCTTGTTCAGCACAGACAGCTCTCACTCCCCGCGGTTGTCACGGCAAAGGTTGCAAGTCACGAGGCCAGAAAAAGGGAGGAAGTTGGAGAGAGAGAATAAATCACAGCTCAAGGCACCCACTGGGATGTGGGGAGTCAGGATATCCAGCTCCAGATCGCTGACCAGGGTTGTAGTTCATATCCCATCTCTGTCTGGTGGTGCTGCTCCCATGTGTGTCAGATCCTGGAGAGGCAGCAGGGGAAAGGGAACGAGGATGTTCCACCTCCAGAGGCCAGATCCATAGCAACTGCCCTGCATTTCAGTCAACGCCTGGAGATGGAATTGAACTCAGAATTGTAAAGAGAAGGGACCTTTCAAGGTCAGAGAGCAGTATGAGTGTAGTCTGCGTTCAGTGTTTGCTGATGGCCAGCTCTAAAGCCACCCCTTGATCAGCCTGCGGATGTTTTTCACGGATTTTGCCAAATATCTGATTTCCTTCATGCATTTTTCCCTTCTAGGGTTACCTCTGGCATCTGGCAATGCACTGGGAGTGTCAGCATCCTTCATCTACCCCCAGCTGCATTTACTGGAGTGCAGTGGTGCTCTCTGGATCTACTCCATGGCTCTCCAAAGTGGCACATCCCTCCCATGCCTGTTTCCTGGGAATTACAGCTTTGTTCCATTGTAATCTTTCCTGCACAGGTAGGTGCCTGCATCTCAAGGTTTAAATATATGAAGGGATGTTATTAACACTTATTATCTGTGTTTAAAATATGCAAAACCAATAAGTCGAATTACTTCCTGCTTTCCTGCTGAATTTAGTTCTCAGACCAAATCCTGTTACCTTTGAAAGAGCACGAAAATTGGATTCTAAACAGCTGCTGTTAGAAAAAAAAATCCAAACTATGAATAAGGATGTTTTAAACTCTTCAAACCACCTGCATGCTGCCAGCTTACCTATTGTGCCTTTAATTTAAAAGGAATGCTAAAATGAGTGCAAACACTGAAAATTATGGCTCTCTGTGGAATACTGATCCACAATATTTGCATATTTCTGACATTTTAAAATTCCCCAGACTCTCATTCCTCCATGCTCCCATTAGGGCAGTTGTGAGGACGTTCTGTAGTTATGAGTAAGGAAGGAAAGCTAAGGGGGACTCATCAGGGCTGCTCTGTGGGACTTGGAGAACCTCCTGTAATTTTGGGATTTGTCAGATTAAAATCACTACTCCGTTCCTTGACATGAAGGGAGGCTGTAAGAACCAGTATTCTACCAGGAACAACTGTATTTTCCTTAACCCTTGTCTTTCTGTGTCCTGATTCACATCACCAGTGAAAAGGACATTTATTCTACAGCCAATTCCTAAACCCAAAGGCAAACACGATTCTTTCAGATTTGGATATCAGAACATGTTGTCAGTATTTTCCCATTGGAATTGAATTAAAACCAGGTTATTTATTTCTCATACTACCAATGGCACACAAATGAGAACCAAGTGTATCCCCCTCTTCTTGAGAGGGCACTGGGAAGAAGAATCAAAGGGAGCACACTTTCATGCCTCTCTTAGGTGCCTGATGTGGTCTGGAGCTGGGAAGAAGAAAAATCAGGATCAGGCTGTTAATAAAATGCCTGGAGACCACAGGGTGAGAATTTTCAGGACAGCTTGAGACTTGTATTTGGTTTCCTCTGCCTTAGGTGACTGTTGGCTACAGAAATCAGGGGTTTTCTAAGAGTCTGGTGTGGACAGAGCCTTCCTAAAACCTGGCGCCTCAAAACCATTTATTTCCACTGCACGATAACCAAGGACTAAAATTCTGCTGTCTGGGAAGACTTTTTGTTAGGCCTTATCTCCATCATCCTCTCCACTAGTTCAGAAGGATGTGACTGGAAGCAATTAACATTTTGATGCACTTTACCATGCAATTGCCAGCCTTTATTTTCTTCCCATTAAAATCATTGGCTCCGTTTACAGCTGGCTTGTTTTTTTAATCTGGTCTTTTCTGTTCCTATCCTAATGGAATCCATTCAATTAACACTGTGTTGGGTGCAGGGGAATATCAATCACCAAGAATTCCCTTTTTTTCTTGGCCAGACATGGAAGGGGGTTGATTTTTTGCTCTGTCAGGGACAAAAATTTTGAAATCTGATGTTATTAGGACTTAATTTTGTGAGCAATCCAGGTAATTATTTGGCTTTGGACACTCGAGTTCAAAAGAGATTTGGCTTTGGGTTTGTATTTGGTTGTTTGGGTTTGTGCTGGGTTTTTAGGGGGAAGTGGAGAGGAGGAGTGTTTTAGGGTTTGGGTTTTTTTTTTTTTTTATTGTTTGGTGGTGTTTTTCTGTTTCTTTTTGATTTTTTGTGGGGTTTGGTGGGGGTTTTTTTTGCTTATTTGTTTACTTTGTTCTTTACGTTGAAAGAAGCCTAGAGAAAAACATGTTTGAATTCTACAGTTCTCCATTGTGAGTAAATGAATAGCATGAAAGAATAGCACAGAAACCAGTGAACCTGAGGTGGACTTGAACTTTCTGGACTTCTTTTGTTGTGGCTTTCCTTTCATTCCCATGGAAGGCACATTCCTGTTGGCGTGTGCTCCTGCAAGTCACAGTAACCACCCTGAATAGGCCCTGTCATAGCACTTGGGGGGAATCAGACCTTTGTTAACACTGGAAGTAAAATATTCGTAGAATTTGACAAGGATAAGGAATATTCCTTCCCAAGAGTGAAGGAAATTAAGGAGAGGAGTTCCAGCCTTGGGATATTCCTGTCATTAGGGCACAATTACTTAGGAATTCACTGAGCATCCCTCACCACTTCCGCCCAACAGGTCTTCTCTGGCTGCCTCCACATCCTGGTTTTTTTCTTCCCAGTCAGTTCAGAAAGGATGAATGTCATGGAAAATGTCCTCTTTTTATGTTTAATAGTTCACATTTGCGGAGAAAGCAGATCTGAGGGCTCAGATATTCTGGCATGTATTCAGTCAGAACTTACACTTGATGATCTTGGAGGTCTTTTCCAACCTTAATGATCCTGTGATTCTACAAAAACATTAGTACAGTGGATAGGAATAAATTTGCCCTGAATCCTATTTGAAATCATGCTGTGATCCCCTGTTTTAGTAATTACATGGAAATTATGATATTTTTCCCCAGAGAAGAAGAAAACAACAGACAAACTAATTAAGAAAACTGACAGTGTAGCATATAATGTGAAATATATTTTGTGTTTAAAAGTCCCGTTCTAGCAAATCTCAATGCATAATTCAGAATAGCTTCACACTCAGACCAATTACACAACTGGTGTGTGTTTTAAGAGGAAAACACACCAAATGGTTCTCATTTGTAGATTTTACTAAAATCTGGGGTGAACACGAGCTGGCTTTCAGTTTTGCAATAAAATAGGAGACCCAGACATTTACACGATGCTGAATTTTTTGGTTGGAATGTTTCGTTGCCAGAGGGGAAAAAGAAGGCTAAACAGCCTGCTCAATTCAAATCAGTGGAAATTCTCCCAGTGACTTCAATGAAACCCAGAATGGGCACAAGATCTGTGCAGATGACTGGAAATGGTCCGTGGAGAATTTCAAGGCAGCTTTGAACTGGGCATGGAATAAAGGGGACACCAAGTGTAAGTGGCTGCCAGTGGGACTGTGATAAGCCAATGTGCAGACAGTTCCTCTGATAGCACTGGAATTACCTGAATTTAAGCATGATTTTGATGAGGAACAAGTTGCATTTGCAGTTCATCACAGCAAGAAAAGCTGCAGCAAACCCTTTTGAGTTTCTGCAGGCGCTTCCTGAGGTCGGTGGGCTGGTGTGTGTGTACAAAGCTCATGGAAAATCCAAGTTTCCAACCATGGGAAGAAACTGGGACACCCCAAGGCACTGTCTGTAGGTTCAGAGCACGGTGTCCTGCCCCAAAGCACACGAGGTAGCCCTGGGGTTGTGCAGATGTTCCCACCCCACCAGCCCTGTCACCTGCTCGTGACCCATCTCTGATACCTGTCTTACTAAAACTTTCTGAAGGCTTTGGAAAACTCAAGGAACATCCCTAAGGAAGGCATTTGGTTTCATCAGTCCTGCTGCACAAATCTTTCCCCTCCCTCCACCTGTTGTTATGGAAGTGGAAAACGGCAGGTCAGGAGAGCAACTCCTTTGCTACAGGCTTGGACGGAGATTTGTGCCAAAAATGAGTTTAATGAGAAGCTGAAAAGTGAGGAGGCACCAAAACCTCTGTGAAAAACAGGAGAAGTGTGGTGGGCTGCAGACTGAAAGCCATCATCTCTCTCTGTTTGCAGGGCAAACCCTAAACTCACCGATGTGTCATACAGAGATTTTTGGAATCAGGGTTAAAATTTAGGTAGGTAGTTGCTGGAGCATTTACATGCACTCCAAGTCTGTGAATATACTAAAAGAAATTTATTTTTTTTTTCTCACCATCACTTTGTTTCTTTTCCATGTCTGTTTGTTATTTTGGGGTAGGTGAGATGGTGTTTTACCTCAGCGATATAAAAACTGCTCTGTTTCCGTGTTTCTGCTTCTGCAGTGCCCGACTTAGGGAATAACATGGATCCTTTAAGGAATTCACTAAAAGGTAACCTTAATTAATGTCACAGCTGTATGGAAATGTGCCTGCCCCTGGCGATGGGAGGGGATGATGCTGAATGGTGACAACCTTGTCCTCCACCTCAGGAGCACAGGAACTCTTGATCATTCCTGGCTCCACACGTGCAGGTGCTGAGCTGTCTCTCAGTGTAACTACGTGTAGCATTTTCTTTGCCCACACAAATTATCCCTGTACAGAACATTTTCTCAGTAATTGTGCCTCGGGAAAAGGCAAAGCACGTGCACTTTCTAACTGATTCTAGACCAGCAGTGATCATCAAAGGTGTCCTGATTTTTAGAAAGCGTGACAGAAAGTAACAGGTAGAATTTCAGTGCAGTATGACTGTGTCCAGGACTGGCAGGGCAGCTTATCAGCACAGGTGAGGAATAGCAGGGGGACCTTGCCCAGCTGCTGTAACTGATTTCTGCCCTTAAGGTGCTTGTCAGAAAACGTTGTCAGCTGGCTGCACTTTGCAGTGACAGGATTTGTCTTCACTCCCCTAAATAATGTCCTGTGGGGGAGACATGTGTGTTTTAAAATGGGATAAAGAAAATTGTGGTTTATCTCACAACTGGTAGTTTGGTTCACTGTCAGGTTTGGTTTTTTTTTGGTGGAGATTGCAATAAAAATGGTGTTGCCTGAGCTCAGACTATCCCCCTAGACATCAGGTGTTTTGGAGCTGGGCTGTGACCATCCATCAGCTGAGTTTGGGTTCAGCGAACCTGCTGGCATCTCTTGATGTCCTGTGGTATCGTCAGCTCTTCACGCTTTCTGCTGCTCAGACAAACTTGTTCATGTGTTGTGGTGCTTTTATTCATTCATTAATTGATATTTTTGTTGAGAATATTTGCTGGTTTACACCTCTGTTTCTTTTTCTTTGCCTTTTCTACCCATAATAATGTCTTTCCCTTGCTTCTGCTGCCTTATGGAGTGAACTCTTCTGCTGATTAAACAGAGCTTGGTGCAGAATTCCCTCACCATTAGCACGTTTTTGTGTGTGGACAATCTGTGTTTTGTTTTTAGCATCAGTGCTTCTTCAGTTCAAATTATTCCACTTATTGCAGTCGTGGTCTTCAAGGACTCTGTGTGAGCTTTAATTCCATGGACAACAGAAGTGCTGAGGAATTTGGATATTGGGTGCCATAGATATGTGTGGGCACAGGCAAAAAGCCTTCATGTGGGTGCAGCTATTCTTCAGTAGAACCTAATTTAGGCAGCTAAATCTGCCTGAACTGAATTATTTGCCATGTCTGTGCTATGAAGGTGTTTAACCAGGGTTTTGTATTTCAGACATAAAAATGATGAGTTAATACCATCGCCAGAATTTCATGCCTTCATGCACACGATTTAATCAAGAATTTATGGTCTCATCCCAACCCTGCAGCTGCTACAGCGAGACAACTTTTGCTCCTACCTTTGGCAGGTTCAGGAATTGCTTAGTGCTTCCCTTTTGTAACTTACCAGTGTGAAAACCCCTCACCAGTGGGGAATGTTTCCTCTATAAATAGCTGGAGAGCAGCGTGGCCACTGCGGGGGGGACTCAGTGGTGGCTCTCAGTTCCCCTCTGCAGGAAGGAAGGGAAGCAGGACCACTCATTCTGTCTTTCTGCAGGGATACAGCATTTCCATGAGTTATTGCAAATCCCTTACAACAGGGGAGGCTCATGGAGGGTCCTCAGTGGAGAAATTCAGGAGCATTATGACCAAATGCCTTCCAGGGACACGTAATGAGGAGCTTGATCCCTCTGCTCTGATTCAGGGAGGTTACTCAAGTGAGTAAGAGCTTTGAGGTTTAACTTCCTTGCTTTTCAGTGGCAATGTAATTATGTGTGTTTTAACAGGAGACCCATGGAGGGATATTTAAAACAGGAATGTGTTTTCTGGACTGAAATAATAACAAAAAAAAAATTCCCCAAGCAAAAAAGTAATAAATGCTGACACCCTCAAATTAAAACCCACACATTTTCTGACAAATCTCTAAGCCATGCAAGGTGGCTCTTTCTTGAGAGACATTCAGCATGAATGCCTTGTCAGGAAACTGATTTTTCTCAGGAAATGTGGATTGCCTTTTGAAAACAGTCTTTTCAAAGTGTCTAAGATGAGGTCACCCATTAAAATTGGCAGGCTGGCACGTACTTACAATGCACACCATGCATGCCTTGCTTCTCACACATGTATCACTCACTGTTCCCCAGGATTTTATTTTTCTTGGTGGAGAGGCGATCCTGAGGCAGGCAGGAGGGTCATCCCTGTCTCCCAGCAATGTGGGAGTACATGGGCTGTGCTGCTGGGATGGTTTTGGACACCACTTTTCTCGGGCAGGATAAATTACAGGTCAAGTTAATGGGGTTGTACCAACAGGAAAAAGGTACAGCGGCCACTTTCTGAAGCTGGATGTTAAATCATAGAAATAGAAAATGGTTTGAGTGAGAAATGTCCTTAAAGCCCATCCAGTGCCACCCCCTGCCATGGGCAGGGACACCTTCCACCAGCACAGGTTGCTCCAAGCTCCGTCCAACCTGGCCTTGGACACTTCCAGGGCTGGAGCAGCCACAGCTTCTCTGGGCAACCTGTGCCAGGGCCTGCCCACCCTCCCAGGGAAGGATTTCTGCCTCATGTCTGACCTACATCTACCATCTGAATATTTGTGCCTTTCTCCTTCCTATTGTGTAGGATTGTGTTCAGAGTTAGGGCTCCTCTCACTGAAGCTGGGACAAGGAGCTGGGTCTGGTGTGGACAAGACAGTCAACCTTTCTCAGACAGGGAGCACATTGCAGGAGTTTCTTACACTTTACTCCCCATGAAAAGTCACAATTTAAGTCAAAGCTGCTGAGGAATTTATGCCCAAACCCCTGGGATGAGAACAGGCTGAGCGTGTGCAGGGCAAAACCACAGCACTACACACACTCACATTTTACCAGTGCAACACTTTTTGATTTGTTTAGTGTGAGATTAATAGGAAAATACTTTACTGAGGGAAGATCAGCTGGTTACAAAGCCTGAGCATTTGGCACCGCAACAATTTGTATTGATAGCTCCAGGCTAACTATATTTTTTCTTGACAATTCCTGCTACTCAACTCAAACTATGAGATAATTTGTTTCTGGAACCATGGACAGAATGAAAAGTTGGCTTCCAGCTAGATCCCAGGGCTTCACAGAAGGAAGTGGTCTGGTGCAATGCTTTTCTTTTATTAGCAGATTTGAGCTGTAAAACTCTTGTTTATAAGAGGCATTACTCAAATTCCGTTTTCAGTGTTGTTTAACGTGATTTCTAACGCTATTATTTGATGCATCACATTATTCTTTAGACAGTCAACAATTCTAAAAACCACTGTAACGTCTGAGCATGAAAATGTGAACATGCAAATTGTTTGTATCTGGCACTGAATATGTATGTTTGAAACAAAACTCTGCTACTCGTGAATAATCATTACTCTGAGCTCTAAAATCTCCAACTGTTTAAAAGACAAAGTTCATTAAGTTAATTACAATTTCTTGATGGCAACTCATCTTGTTGGCAAAGTCAATCTCTATGGGAAACCAAAACAGCTGAAACGTAATCAGATGCTGCTACAGAAAGTGGTTTAAAAAGGCAAAGGGATTGAAGTTAGTTAATTTTTAAACTCAAGGCAAAGGCAGTTTGTGCCAATCCCGGATTCTCTGTGTCTTTCCTTTTGTCAAACAATTGATTTTTGTGTATTGTTTTTAAGTCAGCCATACAATAGGTAATTCATCATCACTGGGAGATATAAACTCAAGCAGCCTCCGAAAATAATTGAATTTTTCAGAAATTCTCTAAGGGGGTGAAAAATCCATAACACCCATTAAATTCTGCTCTTTGTAGAAAGAATATGAAATATTACAATTACGATCCAGAAGAAAAAAAACCTCTTTAATTCCAGTTGCTGAATCTAGCAGGAATAATTCGGTGTTTTGTTATGCTCTTCTGCTGTTTCAATGGAATTTGTATGAAAAAATGTGATAACCCGTATCAAAAGATGCCATTTACAATGGGAGACAGGAAGTTGTTTAGGAATTCCAGCCTGACAAATGCAGGAGATTATAGCCTTGATCTGGAGCTGTGCTCATCTCTGCACCCAAATCGGAGAGCAGCTTGTTGCTGCAGAAATTAGGAGGCGTTCGGTGCCTGCCCTGTTATCGCATTTCTGTGGGATCTTCATTTTTGGAGCATCTCCAGCTCTCCTTTAAACTGTGGCTGCCCAGCTGTGATTCCCAGGATCACCCCCTTCACTGCACGACTTCAGGCCGTGGGAAAGAGGAGTCATATCCACCTTGGAGAACCCACTGGCTCTTGGCAACGTCACAGTGCAGGAGTGGCACAGAGAGCACAAGTAGGAGCTGGGGTTGAGCTCTTTAGGAATTAGACATTTCAAGGGTAGAGTAATATTGTCAAGAAGTCTCCAAAACCTGTGAGGGAATTAGAACTGTTTCTTCTGGGGATTCTGTTCTTTCCTGTTATCCTGGTAGGGTTTGACTTGCTCATCACCTTCCAAAATGGATCAGGATTCTTGCTATTGAGCATCAGTAAGACTTTAAAGTCTAGTGGTATACTCCAAATATTTGCTGTCCAGGAGAGATATCCCAAATCCTGTGGTCTGTGCTGATAAGGAGCTCCCAAAGATTAGGAAAAGGACCCATGTATTTGGAAAAGGACTTACAGTGGCATGGGTTAAACGGAAAAGTAAGGAGATACTGAAAAGTAAATAGATGCTGTGATAATTTATTGCAAGCTGGTTTTTTTTTCTATCTCCATAATAGCATGCTGTAAACTAATAGATCATCTGAGATGAAGCCAGAGCATGACAAGATGGATCATTTAAGATATTAAATGATGCTTTTCTGTGTACTGTTGTTATCCAAAGTATATTAAAAAAAGTATCAGTCAGTATATTTTTCCCAATCACTCTCATCTGTTTAGACCTGGTTTAGTAAATCTACTGCATCATTAGCCCCTGCCTGAGTTCAGCTTTCAGAACAGTTTACAGTTCTGAAACCATTTTGTTGTAAATTGTCATTTTATTGGTGTGAAAAGTCATTTGGGAACAAGGGAAAGAAGTGACCACGCTGTTTAATAGGATCCATACCCAGATCTAGTGGGAAAATAGTGCTGTTTGAGTTTACACATAAAGATACTATTTCATGTTGGGTCTTGAGATGCTTCCCTGGCTGCTCTGAGGGTTTTCTTTCTCTCATCTCTCAAAGGGTAGGAAACCCAAACTGTGTGTGAGGCAGGGTGGTGGCACGAAGCAGGAGCCCTGCCAGGGGGTGTGTGCCCCACACCAGGATGGGCAGTCCCTTCTGGTGTCCTCTCACCACGCTCCAGGTGCATTTCTCAGAGGGAACATGTTTTTGAAAGCAAAGAATCACAGAATGGTTTGGGTTGGAGGGGACCTTAAAGCTCATCCCATTCCACCCCTGCCATGGGCAGGGACACCTCCCACTAGACAAGGTTTCTCCAGCCTGGCCTTGGAGGCTTTCAGGGATGGGGCCAGAATATGCCAAAATATTTAATTTAATGTAAACCCAGACTTATTTCTGTGGTAGCCAAACAATATTCCGTGAGTTTGACATTATCTCCCCAACCTGTCCCTCATAGTGACTGTCAGTGCTGCTCTGGAGGGACTGTCACAAAGGGAGGGTCACTGGGTTGCCCTCCTTGCTACCCCCTCCCAGAGAAGGGGAATAGTGAGTGCCAGTAATACCATTGGCTTTATGAAGTGGAAACATCTTTATTCACAAAGGGCAGTGTGTCCATAAATTTTAGGCAGCGTTGATGGGGGGATGAGTAGTAACCTGAGGGGAGAAAGCACCTCATTCTTCCAGTTATCCAACACCCAGCTGAGCTGGCTTCTAAGGCAATGAATCTCTTCTCTTTATTAGAGCTATGGGCTCTTATTTTTGTCTTTTTCCAGGTTTTTCAAGGACTGTCTTGCCCTTTATTTTCCTGCTTCTCCTGTCTTACAGTATTTTGTGTCTCTGAGTTGCATTATGAGGGGCGGGTTTGTCTTCCACTGAAGAATTAACTACTAGCCAGGGCTGAAAGAAGGATATAGGATTTCATGGACCAGTGAACTAATGTGATGTGAAATCCTATTTTCCTATCTTCCAAGTGTCTACAGAATTCCAAGTTAATGTTCTTTATATTATATGGTTGCCACCTGTTTATATTATCAGTAGTTTGAATATTTAAGCATGACACACTCCATTTCCTACCAATTTGTCTGTATTTCAAGAGTGGATCCTCCTAGTGTTTCCATACTTAATTTTTTTCTCTTTCTTTTTCACTCCAAAATGAACATTGTGGCCTAGCAAGACCACATTTAAATTTTAATTTAAAAATTATATAGTTCACAGCACAGATTTAATTGATCACACTCTTACCTGGTGTAAATCAACAGAGCAGCATTAATTCTAACAAGATTTCTCACCAGCTGAGGATCTGCTTCTGTGGATTTTTTGTGTTGTTCTTGAAGCCCAGAAGAGCAAATCTTCAAAAAAAGTCTTTGAAGCTGGCTCACTTTTAACAGTTCAAAATCACATTTTGCTGTCATATGCACATTTGGGGAACATCATAAATCTCACGTAAGCAGCCCATAGTTTCAGTGCATATATTTAAATATATGATGATCCAAGGGCCTATTGCTGAGCACAGACGTGTGGGTGGGTGTTTTACACCGACTCACAAGGGGTCGTTGGATCGTTTCTGCATCTGGACTAATAAATGGCAACTGCAGTTAATGGAGAACAATGAATCTTGGAACAAAGGGGAGAAATAGCGCATCTGCTGAAGGAAAGATGTGTCGAATACTGATTAGGAAAGAGATCTGGGAGTTGTTGGAGAAAATCTCCAAAGCATTCAGCTTAATGTGCAACTGCAGTGAAAAGGGCAAGCAGAACGCTGGCTTGTACTGCTGGGGGAAGGCAATATAAATCAAAGCAGCTGGCTTTGTTACCATCAGCCATTGTTTTGACATCACCCAAAGAGCTGAACTTTGTTTGCTATTGGCCACTACAGCTTCAGAAGAATGTATTTCTGACTGGAGGGGATTTTCTGTACACTAAACTAAATTACCGTCTTCTGCATTTTAAGATAACGCAGAGGAAGAAACAGAACAAAAATCAGCTCATTAAGAAGTAAAGCGGCTGCTCTGATTGGGGCAATTGTTGGCAGCAAGGAGCAGTCTCCCAACTTGACCTGAGGTTCAGTTTCAGGAGGAAAAAAAGAAAAGGATGTGGAAGTATTACCTAAAATGTGGGGAATTCAGATTGGAAAAATAAATGTTTTGTTGAAAATCTCATTCAGTGGCAACTCTAAAATGACAGGAGTTATCACTACAAAGGCAGAGAAAAGGAATGAAAAGCTCAGCCATAATGAGCTCGGTGCTCTTATCTGCTTATGAACATTTGGATTTTGTCAGGTTTTAATTTTACAAGATTCTCAGACCAAAGGAGCGCTGATGCTTAATACAAAACTTAGAGCACAACCCGTGGCAGCTTTTGGGGGTCATTCTCTGTCAGAATTGCCTTCAGAGTTCCTCACTTCCAAAGTTGTCGATTCAGCCATAAATAATCGCTGCTGGTTGGAGCCCTGGTGTGCAAAATTTCAGCTCGAATTCAGCCACAGAGGCTGTGAAATGAAACATGAAGGAGGTGTTTTAAGCAAGAAAAAAATAATGGCACTTCTATTTCCTTTCAACGGGAATATCTGAACCGAACAAAACATTTTGTTATGGCCTCAAGTCGCACCGGGGAGAGATTTAGGTTGGGTATAAGGAAAAATTTCCTCACTGAAAGGGTGGTCAGGTGTTGGAACAGGATGCCCAGGGCAGTAGTGGAATCAACATCCCGGAAGGGATTTAAGAAACATGTAGATGTGGCACTTTAGGGAGGTGGTTTAGTGGTGGCTTCAGAAGTGCCTCGGGAACGGTTGGATTTGATGACCTTAGAGGGCTTTTCCAGCCTTAATGATTCTATGATTTTTACTGGACTGGAAAAAAGATCTAGAACTTCTATGAACTTTTCTTTTTTATACACTTGGAACTTCAATTCCCACCCATGGGATTGTTAAAAAATCACTCTGCTTTCTCCACAGCCTTCTCCACATAAAGAAAATAAAGACATATCAGGGGTACAACACTTCTGAGCCCCCTGTGTGCCTGGGGTGTGTTTGCAGTGGAGCTGTGACAGCTTCCAGGGCAGTTCCCTGATCCCTGGTTAACTTTTCACACAATCCCAGAATCCTTGAGGTTGGAAAAGCCCTCCCAGCCCATGGATCCCCCTGTGCCCATCCCCACCCTGTCCCCCAGCCCAGAGCACTGAGTGCCACGGCCAGGCCTGCCTTGGACACCTCCAGGGCTGGG
>JAWMRA010000023.1:2767102-2800704 GCA_035584735.1 Pseudotriccus pelzelni | reverse complement strand
CCAGAGAAGCTGTGGCTGCCCCATCCCTGGAAGTGTCCAAGGCCAGGTTGGATGGGGCTTGGAGCAACCTGGGATAGGGGAAGGTGTCCCTGCCTGTGGCAGGGGGTTGGAATGAGATGATCTTTAGGGTCCCTGCCAAACCATTCCGTGATTCTCTGTCTCTGCTCTCTTCCAGGTGTCTTGCTGACCTGGTTGTGTGTCCCTGGCATCTCCTGCAGACAGACAGTTGGATGTTTCTCCCATGTCCTGCGGGCAGTGCTGTTGGAAAGACTCAGGTCACTTTGTGCGCTCAGTGACACAAGGAGCTCTGAAATCATAAAGCACTGCACATGATAAAACACCTCCTTCATCTTGTGCACAGCTCTGCTTTCCCAATCACTGGTACTTTTTCTCAATCTCTATTTAATGTCAGCTTCATCTGTTTTAATTCACTTCAATACTCCAAAGCAGAAGCAGCTGAAACACCTATTTCTGCAATTAGTGCAATCTTGCTCCTGCATGATAATCTTTTCTCCAAGCTACTGCCTGCTCCCAGAACTGTTCTTACAAGAGATCTGGTCCTTCAGTTTAGTTCAGGATAACTGAGAGCAATTTAACCTTCAGGAGCAAATACTGATGGAAAACTACTACGTGATTTCATTTTCAGGTGAAGGCAGTAAGGTGGGGACAGTAGAACACCAATTTCACCTTTCCTGTACTGAATTTCGAGGTCTGATATGCTATTAGGTAATAAAAACCTGTCTGTTCATCACAGGATGTGTTCTGTTGTTTGTGCCATAAATTCAGTGGTTACAGTGATGTCCCTCACTGATCACTCCAAATCTTTATATCTTCTCCAGAGCGACAGGATGGAGGAAAGAGCTTGTGCATCCTGTAGGTAAGGACAGAAAAGTTGGCAGCACCTCATTTTTATGAAGGAAACGTCTTTATGTTTTGTTTTGTGCCCACATGCCTCCTTCATCACTGCTATCTATACTAAAGGTCCAACGAGTGTGGATTGATTTATTTGGGAAGCCCTCCCAGTGACAATTGTCCAGACTGCAAACCCTGTCTCCTTTCCATGAGACTCCTTCCACAAGACCTACGAGTAGGAAAGGGTTTTGGTTTTAGTTACCTCTGACTGTGCAGAGCAGCACAAAATGAGACTTGAAGAATCCAGCTTCAGATCAAAAAAGTTTGTGTCAGTTAAAAGCCTGGGATCACTTCATGGACCTGAACACATGGCTACGGTGCTTCCAAAAGAAGTGGCACACTTGTGTGTCATCCTTGCACAGGACTGGACAGCCCTGGCACAGTGACACATCTCATGGCTTTGCTCAAGTCCCCTTTCTCCCAGAGTGTGAGATTTGCTGATTTGAACTGGGAGGTCATCACAGACACAGAAATAAATACCACTATCTGGTGTCAGTCCAGCACCAGCAGACAGACATACTGGAGGTCTTGTTGCTGTGAATGAGCTCGCGGTGCTCCGACACCAGGAGAGGGCACCAGAAGCCCTGACTCGACCCCAGTGCGTCCCAGGGCTGGAAGAGAGGGGGAAATTTCCTACAACGGAGCAGTTTCTCTTCTGGGCATATTCCTTCATTCCCCGGCTCAGGATACCTCCCGGTCGGGCTTGGAAAGACTGGAGTTTTTACCTCCAAAAGCTTGCAGCACCCTGTGTGAGCTGTATTTTTTTCCAGGCACTACTGAATGGACAAACATCCAGACTCAGGATGCCATCCAGAGCTGGCATTTTGTGGTGCCTTGATCAGCAAAGAGCCGAAGGTGTCCTTGGGGGGAGGAGTGACAACCTCACCCTTACCGCCAAGGTGGGAGGTTCATCAGTGAAACAGCGTTGGAGAATTTCTCTTTCCTCCCGTGGCAATTGAGTCAATTGGCTTGTGATGGTTTTGTTCTGTGCTTAAGTGTTGCTGTCTGACCTACAGGCTTTGAATACTCTTAGGCAAATCGTGCAGCTGAATAGATAGGGAGGAAGCAGCAAGTGAACCAAGTGTGCTTGGGGAGCAGCAGAGAGAAGCTGCTTCCATTGATGGACTGCAGAGAAGGCGGGACAGAAAGCCCACAGAGGGATTAATCATCTCTTTTGACCTTTGTTGCAATCAGACACGTTTTCCTGCCCTGCTTACATGAGTAAATGCATCTCCCAGCTGCCTCTTGCAAGTTTGTTCTTGAAAGAAGTCACTGAGTCTCTTGGAGAACACTGTCCTGGCTCACAGGCTGAGAGCATCCACAAAGGACTGCAGGTCTGCAAAACCAGCCTGATTTGCCAAGCATGGAAGTAGAAGCATGGGCTTGGATGATGTGTGTTATCCCAGAGGAAATAACACACTTGGAATGATTCTCTCCAGGCTCAGAGCATTGAGAATTGCTGAATTATCTCAGGTGTCAGCTCACCTTCTCTCTCCAAATCATCACTGCCATCCTGGCAGTTTTAAATCCTCAGGTCTTTGATCCTGCAACTTTAGGTTGGAGAAACATAAGGAATCTCTTCATGAAATATGCACCTTGTGCAGCTGTCTCTGAATGCATCAGGTGTCTCCTTAGGTAAAGCCTTTGGCATTCAGCAGGGTGATGCTGCACATGCCTTACAGGTGATTTCAGGAACTCCCAGCAACAGCTTTCCTATGAACACTGCCATCCCAGGAATGCCTCCGTGCTGGGGCTTTGACTGCCTGTGCTTATTTAATTTATCTGCAAAATAACGTCCACATCTTTATTCAGCTTTGAAACTGCAGAGGGATCCCCTGTCTACCTGCCCTCACTGCACACTGAGGATTCAGAACCTCCTTCCACAGCCTGTTTCCATAACAACAGAAGAGAAAAAAACCTGAAAAGTACTCACTAACTGCACACACAGCTGGTCCCAGTGGCCTCCAGAGGTGCATCGGGCTCCTGAACACCCCCAGGCTTGGAGGAGACCCCAGAGATTACCCTTCTACCCCCACCAGGGCTTATCCCCCAGCTCCCATGAAGGAAACTTAAATTCTGTCCTCTCTCATCCCTTCTCCTGAGGGCACTAATAGGTTTAATTGCCCTGCACAGACTCTCCAGGAACCCCATTCCCACCTCTGCTCCCTGGGGATCCAGGAGGTGTTTAAGGAGCACCCAGGACCTGTCTGGGATGTGGCACTGGTGTGGTTGTGCTTTGATCTGTCTCCCAAGGACCTGCCTCACTGACCTGTGAGCTTTCTCCAGTGCAATGGGCATCATGGAATCAAAGAACAGAATCCCAGAGTGTTTTTGGCAGGAAGGGACCCTAAAGACCCAGGGACACCTTCCACCAGACCAGGTTGATGCACCTCAGTCACACTCTGGGGAGTTTCTTTGACCCCATCTCCTACTGGCCCTTACTTCACCTTGTGGATGCCTTGGGCCTGATCCCCCATCTCGTCCTGGGGCTGTCCTGGGGTCTGTCCTGACCCCCAGCCCCATTTGGGTGGGATGGGACAGAATGATGCACAGGCACTGTCCCCACTGGCACTCACTCACCATCTACCCCTGTGCTGCTCCTGTTTAACCCTTTTTCTCTCTACGTTCCTCTTGATTTTTAGCCTCCTCAGTTGTTTGTTTTTTTCACTTCCCCTCCTCCTCTTGAGTTCCCCTCCTGTGGAGAAAACAACTCAAAACACCCATTGTAATGTTACAGTACAAAAAAATTAAACAGCATCATGTTATTAAAAAAAAAATGCTAAAAGAGCCTCAACCTAAGAAACGCAGCCCAGCTGCCAACATTCCCCATTATATTGCCACTGTTTGTACCATCCTTTGCCTGATTTCTCTTTTTCAATGTTCTGTCAAGAGTAGGAACACAGCCCAGTCTAACACTGAACTTGGAGTCATTACTGCAATAGGAATAAGGATAAATTATTCTGCGAGCAAAACAAATCCTGTGCAAATTGGATAGAAAAAGTTGCCTCTCTGCAGCTTTAATTTAGGGCAGTTTTGTGTTTTTCTCCTGGTTCAGAAGTGGTTTGTTCACTTAATGAGGAGGGGTCTCATTCTGCTTACATTTCTCTGTTTCACAGAGATATCACTCCCCTGCTCATCAGCATCACTCCTGATTTGTACCAGCAGTCTAAACATGCTTGTCTTTTATTTTGTCATCTTTTTTTATTATTTCCAGCTTGTCTTTTTGGCATCCATAGCTCCAGAGGCACAAGTGAGAGCACTTATTGACTACAGGTGAAGAGGCAGCTGCCAATTAAAGCTCCGTTATTCATTGTCATTCCTACACAGATAGAGACAACATTGTCGGAGCAATCCATCTTCTCCACTCCTTGGGTCACACTCCAAGCCAATAACCTCGTCAACATAAACACCCATAAGCCTTCCTTATCCTCTTCATCACAGTTAAAGCCGTATTTTACTTTCTCTTGCCTTTTGGTGCTTTGCATGCTGAACTTGCATCATGAATTTCTCTGTTGCCTGGCACAGCTCATCCCACTGACTTCCCAGGGAGTGACAATCTATGGCTTCTCACTTTTCCACAGAATTACCTTATTTTCTTTGGTGGACCAAAGTAGCATTTTCTGGGGAACATTAGCAAAGTTCTGCTTGGGGTGAGGAGCAACTTATTCTTAGGACAAAAATTAATTTTATATCTTGAAGGATAAATACTTGCTCTAAACCAATACCATGGGGAAAATATTGCCTGTTATCAGTTTCTAATGAGCTGATACAGATCACAACGTATTTTAAAGAGACAGCATATTTCATATTTAAGACTATTCCATTTTGGAGCTACATTAGTCAATTAATATGTTAGTAACCATAATAGATGCCCCCAGGGGTTTTCTGGTGCACTTGGCTTTATTACAGCAGTATTTAAACCCAGCCTTGGCTGAGTGGTCTGTGACCACATCTAGATCAGCTGGGGTTTAAAAGAGGCTTTGTCAGCACAGGGCTTGTCACAGTGCTCCAAACTCTCTCTGAAGATGCATAGCCATAAATATGCTGCAGCCTGCTCAGTATTTTAAGTTCAAATAGTGTCTTTTGATGAGAACACGTGAGTCAAAACACAGTAGTACCAGTATTTCTCACTGTGAGAAGCACAAAGCTGTCTGAATTACTGGCAGCATTCACACCTTCAGCCATTGCTTTGAAGATTTCAGGGACTTTTTTTTTTTTCTATTTGAAGACATGATTTATTTTTTTTTAATTTTAATTTCTTTCAGCTGCTCATGATAAACACAACTCACTACTTCATTTTACACTTCAATGTCACACATTCAAAGTGCTCAAGCCTTTAAGGTAAGTCAGTACTGTCTTCTCCTTAAATATATCATGTAATCGTACAATAATCATAATCAAATATATATGATTGAAAATTTGAGTAGGTTTTTAACTGATTAGAGATTTCTACCCAGCACTACTAATATTTAAATTGAATGTCAAATACATTTAACAGCCTTTTGTGCATCCCTTGTATATGACACCTGCCACCAACACGTCACCTTTGGACATGTGGTGATGCCTTTGAGGCCATCCCAAAGTGTCAGATAAAGGTGACACAGTGACCCATCTGTCCGATAATGGATATATTTCTGTCTCCAGCCCGAGCACCAGAATAAACTGACACATCAGCCCCCAAATCTTGCCGACTCATTGGTCTTTCAGCTCCTTTCTCTGAGAGCCTGGGCTCGGACATGTGCCAGAGTGCATCGGTGACAGGGTAAATTAAATTCCACAGCGTCCTCCTGCCCATCTGGAAACAGCAATTCAGGCTGTTTCCCATTGACCTCACAAGATTAATTGGCGGTTGATAGCCTTTATATTCTAATTTTCCACCCAAGGGCCCTGTTGTATTTCAACTGCTGTGCCTGAAGAAAGGCATCTTCATGTGGAATTAAAACTTTTATGAGTGGAAAAATTCTAATCTGAGGAAGCTCTGCCTAGTTTGGAATCTTTTGTCTTTTCATCCCTGCTTACTCCCACTTTGGATAGACAGGTTAGTTTAGAAGGATTTCCTTTTTCAGTGTTTTTTGTGAGGAGATTTTTGCTTTACTTTTGCTGCAGTTGCATAATTTAACATCCTTCTCCTTATTTTCAGTCAGTCCAGTCTCTTGGCAATAAGAACAAAATCATCAATTGCCAACAAATAAGTTTATATGGCTGACTATTGCAAGAAAAGAAAATACAGTCCTTTAGTCCCTTCTGCAAATTAACCAGTGTGTGTGTGTATATATATATATATATATATAAAACTATTTAGATTGGATGTAGTCATGTAGAAAGAAGTAAAATTTGAAACAGTTTTTTGTTTTGTTTAGACTTTGAAAGAAAATTCTTTACCCCTCCTGCTCCCCCTGCCAAGAAAATCTGTAAGGCTTTTAAAGCATTCCAGTGAATCGTGGATGGCACGGGGAGGAAAACTCATTCCAGTAAGGGTAAGAGAAATATAATCAGTTTGGGTGTTCACAGCTTGGACAGAGGATTGAATGTATCTTTCTAGAAGCAATTGCTTTTAGGAAAGTTCCTTCGGTGCATTGGTGGTTTCTGTCATCATGGCAAAATGATGCCTGGCTTGCATTCCTGCCCAGAGGTTGAATGTTAGGCTGGGGATCTCCTTCCCCAGTGGTGGGATAAGGGTTGTGTGTGGCTCCTCAGTTGGGAATATCTGTTTATCTGTGATCCTGGACCTTGGAGGAGGTTGGTTTTGTCAGCAGTCAGTCAATGCTTGGCAGAGAAATGTATAGCCAAATATAGGTGTATTGGATCTGCAATTTTTTAATCATTATGCATGTGTGATAAAAGCGCATTTAACTCCCAAATGAGGCAAGACCCTTTTAAAATGTACTTTCGGTTGTGCATTTCACTGCTTTAGCAAGTTTTACAGAGTCACTGCCAGCGAAACACGTGTGAGCCCAGCAGAAAAAAAAAAGCAGATGGCAGAAGGATTGAAAAAACAGTTTCACCAGAGCTGAAATCTAGGAGCTGATGGAGCTGACAGAAAAGTACACAGGATGAAATTTCTGCCACATGAACCTCAAGGAGCTGGAAGTCAGCTCAGCGTGGACTCTGTGGTGGTTCAATGGCATTGAATCTGTGTGTACAGAGCACACCTGCATGAATTCCAACCCAGGTGGATTGGACAAAGGGCTTTCCCTGGTTTGGTTTCCCCTCAGTGCTGGATTGAGCCAAACTAGGATGCATGTTTAAGGTGTTGACTCCTCAGGGAGCATATTAATTACCTCTCTGAGAAACCTTTTCAAGCCCTTATAGCTGTTGTCACAGGATTTTTCTGCTCCACAGTGCAGAGCTGGACCATGAGAGCAGGACTAAGGGTGACAGAGTAGGATAAGCCTGCAGAGCCTGGAACAGCTGGACAGGTCTCAAAAACAGTTCCTTTTGCTGACAGGACTTGGTTTAATTGGTTTCTTTTGAGGTCATCTTTGTGCATCCTTGGCTCAGTCCAGGGTCCTGTTGGCCTGGACTCTGTGCTGAGCTGGGCTTTTGTCACTGCTGGGCATCAGCCAGGGCTGCAGCACAGCCTTTGTGACCAACCAAAGAGACTGCCTTTTATCATACATCCCCGATTCAATCCTTTTTTCTAGAGCTAAAAAAGCGTCCTTAAGAAAAACATCTCATCTTGGTGTCACAATGGCCCATCATGAATAACTTCCCACAACCAAGAAAATTTTGCCAAAAGGTTAATTAAACTCACTGCTTAGAAAAAAGGGGTCACTAGTCCTTGTTATACTTTGCTATACTTTATCAGCTGGGTAGAGGAGCCCTCCATTGCAACCAGCTATTTCCTCTGGATCCAAAGACAGGGATCTGATCAGCTCTTAACCTCCCACTTGGTGAGTTCTCCTTGCTCACTGTAAGATGCGCTTTCCAATGTTGCATTATTATTTTTGTTGCCTGATCCATTTTTTATCCCTCTTTCATATCCTCTGCTTGTTCAGCTATGCATTTTGTAGCCCTCAGATAGATAAGGTTCAACCTCTGGCTCTTAAACCCCTCTCAGACTTATGTCCCCCTCAGAGTAGAGGTTCTCCGTGGGCATGCAAATGTTATGATTTGCGGTCCTTGTTCCATCACGTTGCATTTACTGGCTGCTCTTCCGAGTGTTGGAAGAATTTATCTTTTTAATTTCCATACTGAAAAAAACCACTAAGTTTTGCCTGCACGCTTTACTGAAACTATTACTGTGTGTTTTCATACCTTAAAAGTGTAATTCTGATCATTCTGGTAATCCCCCAACTTTAAAGGGACTCCTTTGTTTTATTCTTGTAAGAATGGAATTTTGGACTCACAGTCATCTTCTAGTCTTTGTGACAATATTTCCAGTCTTTACTGAGTGATGCTTATTTTTAATAAAATCTCTTGCGTTTTCATTATATATATATATATATAAATGTTGAAGGGCAAGACAAAAGTATGTCTGTTTTTACTGTGTGTTTTCCCAAATATTTTATCTGTATTCACACTATTAATTATTTTTCTCATTGAATGTCTTGTCTGAAGGACACTGAAGAGAGATAAATCATTTATATACTCTATTATGGGAGAATTTGCTAATATTTTTAAAAGAAATATTATGCTGTTGGTCAAGCTCTTCCTTCCCTACTTGCATTAATAATTTTGTATAACTGCTCATAGTCTGACTGTGCAAAAAAAAAATTTCTGTAATATACAGTTATTTGTGTGCTGTTGTTCCCCAAGCCCTCCAGCCTTCAGGTAACTTTGTCTGTCTGGTAGAATTTAAAAGCAGTCTGAGATGTAATTGGAAAATGTGTATCATACCATGTAGTATTTAGAAGCAAATTGTCTGGGCTGAAATTGCTGATGCAGGTGACCTATTGAACACCCTGCAACCCACCAGTCAGATTAAATTGGGAAAGGAATGCAGAGAGCACCAACTGGTTCAGCAGAAACCCATCTAGTGGTTTGGGGTTTTATGTGGATTTTAATGCAGGTCGTTGTAATAAAATCAGTTCATTAAATGGACACAAAAAATGGAAGAATACAAATGATAATATTAGCCAAGCCCGGTGTTTGTCCCTGTCTTAGAAGAGCATTGTCACTTCTTCTTCTCTCATGAAAACCAAATGAACCCCTCTGCAATCATCTTGTTCATGTGTCTGCACACCTTGGGAGGGGGGTCCCTGTGAATTCTGATTTAGCTGTTTATGTTCAGAACTGTGGCTGCTTGGTTTCAAGGGTAGCTACAATAATTCTGTAAATGTTTGTTGTTATCACAATCCAAATGGGTTTGATTCTCAGCTGGAAAATGTGCACAAAACAATTCTTTACAATACTTGTTCTTATTTTTGTGTCAGAGGGTTTAGATAATTAGATTGTGTCGTATCAGTGTAGGGTTATGGCAGTAGAAATTTTGACTTTGACAGAAGGAAAAAAAAAATACCACAAAGCATTTTATTCAGCAGTTGGTGAGCAATAGGCCTTATCTGCATCACGGGAAAAATGGGACTGTGTTCATGAATTATCCAGGCAAAGGCTTCATTCTGCGTATCCCACCTCCACACTAGGCAGGAACAAGAACAACTGTGAGGACCTTGTGCTGATGTTTTGTCCGATGAGTAGCAGCAATTGTTCAGGAAATAGGAAATCTTTATTCCTGGGCCTCTTTAATCTCTTCCACAAATGAATGAGATCAATGCCATTGTCCTGACGTGAGTCACAATTCCATTTCACTAAATATTGTGCCTTGCTCTGTCTGGGCTCTGTGCCAGTCCTGTGCAGAGACCAAAGATATGTTTTCAGATAGGAGGTTTTGTGTGGCACTTGCTTTTCCTTATAAATGTGCTGTTCCATTGTGTGGCAGAGGGCTGGGCATGCATTGCTCTGCCATCCTTCCCTGGGAGGGTGGGCAGGCCCTGGCACAGGGTGCCCAGAGAAGCTGTGGCTGCCCCATCCCTGGAAATGTCCCAGGCCAGGTTGGACGGGGCTTGGAGCAACCTGGACTGGTGGAAGGTGTCCCTGCCCGTGGCAGGGGTGTTGAAATTAGGTGATCTTTAAGGTCCCCTCCAAACCAAACCATTCTGTGACTCTTGGGGATGGTCCTGTGCAGGGCTAAGAGTTGAACTCGATGACCCTTGTGGGTCCCTTCCAACTCAACATATTCTGTGATTCCAGCACAACCTTTCTCTTCAAATTAGTGTTTTAGCTTCATCCCAGGAACTGGTACCTGGGTAACTGGGCAGGCTACCCAAGGAGAAGGTGTCTGTGGTAGAATGACCAGCTAGGCTGATGTGGCACATCTCTACTTTCAGTACTTGAGTGCGTTTGAAACCTGTGCTGTGGAGTTCTGCTTTGGAATGTTGCATCTGAGAATGCCACTACTGCACAGTGCAAAGATCAAACAAAGGAAACCAAAACCCAAAGCAAACCAACCCAAACCTAAAACCTGCAGTGGTAAAGGTCTCACTTAGCAGGCAAGGACCTCAAAGATAATAAGGTACGAAGTTGTTCTTATTTGCATTATGTGTTCATTCAGAAAGAAACTTTCTGGGCAATTTCTAAGACCTTTAGTGTATGTTTGAAGGAAATATTCTATGTGGAAGGTGTCCCTGCTCCTGGCAGGGGTTGAAGCTGGAGTATTTTTTAAGTCCCTTCCCACCCAAACCATTCTGTGATTCTGTGAAAGAACAAACACAGTCTGTAGTGACACCACTGGAGATCAAACCTTTCTTCCACAAATTCTGTAGCAAAGAAAGGGCTCAGTTTTGCTCCAGATTGGGTCCAGTGAATCTTCAATTATTTTCTGCTTGATGAGATACATTCTCCAGAGCTCAGTCTGTCTGTCCTGGAGCAGAGTGCAAACTTGTGTGGACCATTCTGGTACAGCTGGGAATTAAACCTAAATCCCCATCTCCAGGCTGAGCTCTGTTATCTCCTGCTGTGCCTATTTTTCAAGGAAAAGAGACCACAGCCTCTTTTTTGAAGGAAATATATAGTTCTTACAAGCTGGCCATGGCATAACATGGCTCAGCCTACTCTGTGAATTGTTCTTCACCCTGAGCTTTAGATCTGAACCTCACTATGGATGAATCCCCTTGCCTAACTTGGGTTTTCCAGATTCACTGTGACATTCTTGCTCCTAAGTAAGTTTTGTGGAGTTGTTTGCATTTTGGATTTATTTATTTTTAATCTAGACCTTGCTGCTTTCTTCCAAAAGAACTGTAGGAAACTAACTGGAAAATAAGAACCAAATATTTCCCTGAATTTGATCCTAAATCTTTTAGTATTTTGCACAGCAGACAGGCAGCTCACTGTATTTTGGTGTCATATTTGTTATTATGGATTAGATCAATTGTCTGGCTACAGGAGCAAACCCTCCCCTTGTAATGCACTTAGTCAGTTGTGAAATCATGTACTCAGTGGTGGGAAAAAAGGGAAAACCTCCATAGCCCCTCCAAGCAATCAATTTATGCCCTGAAGCATGAGATTTGATTACCATTGTTATTATCTTAGCTTGCATAGTTACAAATGTTATTAGCAGTCATAAAATTATCCAGCCTTAAAAAAATTAGATTAAGAAAAAGAATCCCAGCATTTCACTCCAGGTTCTTCAGAGCCTAAATTCCTGGGATTGCTTCGAACTGCGAGAAGTGGTAGTTCCTTTAATTCATTTGAAATTTGCTGCCCTTTGATCACGTGGATTTCTCCTGTATCCTCATTAGGAAGGGACAGATGAGCATTTTCTGGCACTTTCATAGTTTCTCTCTGGTCAAGACCCATCTAACTTTCACCATTTCAAAGCTAAGTGTTGATGAGGTGTGCTCAGATCCATGTTTAATAAGCCATTAGAGGGATGTGCATCACCCTCTCTCTCATCTGTGTTTTTCCCTTTATGGTTCCTGTGAAGTCAAAGTTTCTAAAGCAGTTTTGTGCTTCTCAAGCTACATCTCAGCTGGCATAATTTAAATATTCTAAAATTTCCAAAGTTAATGAAAATATTGTGAAATGCTGCAGTAGGGCATCATCTCAAACCCAAATTTCGACATGGAAAAATTGCTAGTCGGCATGAAGGCAATTATTTTAGCCATTTAATTTGTCCAGGACCAAAACAGGCTCCCTGAAGCTTATCCTATTTAAAAAAAAAAAAAATCAATCCATATCAAATTGTGGTCCTTGATATTCAAATACTTTCCCATTTTTGCATATTCTACCTATTCAGAAAACTACAGCATCTTTATTAACGAGAGGTGGTGGTGGGAGATGTGCTGGCAATTACCAGCAAATTAATTTTCTCTAAAGAAAATCTGGCCAATCTGTTCTTTTGTCCTTAGTATTTCATGTATCTTAAATGGCATTTAGAGTACAATTGGGAATCTTCTGAGCCTGCCATCAGACTCTGGAACTGGGTTTAAAATGGTAGGTGTGTCTTGAGGGAGGATGTGAATCAGGTAACAAGTTACAGTTTGATCAGCACAAACACACCCTCTATTCCTTCTGATTTCTTCAGAAAGCTCCTGAGAAAAATATTCTGAGGGTTTTTCCTCACACTTGATTTGAGACAATATTATGCATTTAGCATGTATTTTAAATATGTAATCAGTCCTAGCCTAGAGAGATTTAATTAATTTTTCCAGTGTTTCTCACAGTGTTGCTCTCTCCTTCTCACATTAAGTAGCGGGTTTGATGAAAAGACTCCTTGATTTTCAGCAGGAAATCCCAAAATAAAGAGCAGTTTTGTGGAGACACAGAGAGGACCTAACTGAGCTCCTCTGTCTTTATTTTTTTCTGTGCAGCCTGAAGTGCTGGGACATTTGCCCTATTTCATCACCCGGTGAAATCTGAAGCTCAATGGATTATATCTATTTACCCTTTACTTAAGGCAAACCCTCTTCTCAAATAGATGTGGTTAGGGCCATGTTTTATCATTTATTTTGGAAGTGTGGAGCAGCTTTTGGTAAGCTGAGGTACTTGGACTTTTCCATCACCTGGTTTCCTAGTGGAAGGAAAATTTCCTGCGTGATTCTGGGTGAAAAATTCAAACCATTTTATGGTTTCCATATTATGGGCTGAAACCTGAAAATGTGAGAAGGGCCTGGGGAAATCAGATTGACAGAGAGGAGCTAAAAGTTGGGCCAGCAGGGGAATGAAAGTGTAAGTGGCGGCTGCATTTTGCAAACCCAGCTTCCCTCTGCGGTGTCCGGGATGGGATGTGGAGGTGCAGGGATGGCAGCCTGGGAAGCTGGCTTTGGCAGCAGTCCTGCCTCCAGCAGTCATTGGAGGTGAATAAATTTTTGTCTCTCTTCTTTATGTCAGAGATCAACCTGGAAACTCCTGGTCCTGCTGAGGCATCCGGGAGGGTGTTGGCCAGGAGTGGGGAAGCCTCATTGTCCCCATTTTTCATCCTCTTGGCAGTGGCAGGAGGGGCAATGCAAGCTCTCCCTGGCTTTTCCCAGCTCGGTCGTCTCAGCTCCCAGAGGAGCAGCTTCCCACCCTCGGTGTTTTTGGCTGTTGCCAACGCTCCAGTGAATCTCCAGTGCCCTCTGGATTTGAGTGGATCTCTGATGGGTTGTTGGTGCCGGGTCAAATGTCTTTTCAATACCTCTGCAGCCCTGACACATTGGAGATATTCCTCCCGTGTCCATTCGCTTCCCGAGGCTCCCGGGGCGGGGGCACAGGCCTGTTGCTTAGCTCTGGGTTGCTTTGGGAAGCAATGTGCTGTAAATGTAGCCTTTTACTGTCTCTGCATGAAACAGTAAGTCAATTCAGGATTTGGCCGTGAGGGCAGGATTCAAAGGGAGAGCTCCCATTCCCCGGGTGTGCTCTGGGCTGGGTCTGCACCGCACAGAAATCCGGCTGCCCGACTTCAGGGCTTCCTCAGCAACCACAGCACACTTTCCATGTTTTGCTCCATGCATTTGGGGAGAAGTTTGGCATTTATATTGGGTCGGGTTCACTTAAACACAGACCAAGATGAAAATTATATCTGTGAATTGCCTGACTTTGCATGACTGCAAACATACCATTGCTTTAACAGTTTTGCATTTACTTTCTGTAAAAAATGTATTCAATTATTCTGCTCTTTTCCCTTCCAGTTTTCAGATATTATTTTTTTTTCTTTTACTACCATCTTTATAATACCTTTCCTTAAATTTATTTATTTACTTCCTGGCCAAACAGTGAGCTCACCTGCTTAAATCTGCTAGAGATAAACATCAGTCGGCCAGTACATCAACAAATTCTGACTGCCGCTGTCCAAAAAATGTTTAACACAAATGCTAATAATCCCCGTGAGTGTGGCTGCGATTCGGTAGGGTGGGTTTACGGTTTAATGTCCGTGAATGTTACTTTGTGATTATTGCTCACTGAATTAGGCAAAGCTCAGAGAAAAGCAGAACACCCAAAGGTCAGCAGCGAGACAGAATTGTCTGAGAAGTCCGAGGCCTCATGAAAATGATTATGTCTGACCTCCCCCACCTCTCTGCAAGGAGTGCTTAAGACAATGACTGGCAGATTTGTGACGACTGTCTTCACCAATCACTTAAAAATTTAGCCCACTCCACTCAGGGCTCACAGTGGTGAACCCCACATGGGCACAGTCTGAGCGCTCAAGCGCGCACAGCAACCTGACCCGGTGTTGTGGTCGTGGGGAGCACACACAGCAAACATTAGGAAGGGTTCTTAGCAAAAATAGAAAAGATGGATTTGTCAGAGGTTTTTATGTATGAAACAGCGGGTGTTGGGATGGTTGGTACTCGGGAGTTTGCATGGGGAGAGGGAGGGCTGGAGTTTTCTGAATTTTCATCCTTTCCTCTGAAAAGCAGCCACACTTCTGCACCCCAGGGAGGGCTAAGCAGGGTAGGGGGCCTGTCCCCTTCCCTGGCAGCGCCTCTCCCCTCCTTGACGGGATTTTGGCGACCACCACGACGAAGCGAAAGCATCCGAGGGTCCCGCCGGGAGCAGTGCCCCCCAGCTCGGCCATTCCTTTATCCCCCTCCCGTTGTGATTCCGGGCTGGCCGGCACTCCGAGCCCCCCTCCCGCACCTGCCCGGGGCGCGGGACATCCCCGCGGGCGGGGGGCGGGCAGGGCTGCCTTCCCTCGCTCCTTCCCTCCGCGATTCCCGGTCCCTCCCGCCATCCCCAGGTGCCTCCCGGAGGAGCGGCGGGCGGAGGCTGCTCGGTGCCGGCTCTGGGATCGGGCAGGTGGGATCCGGAGCGGGGTCGGGGCGGGGGTGGGAGCTGCTCGAGCCCCCGGGGGAGGAGGCAGCGCTTTGGGGAGCGCGGGGCTCGTTGCCATGGCTCCCTGTAAGCTCCGCCGGAGGAGATAGCGATGCCAGTCACGGAGGGACCCTCTCCCTCTTCGTGGGTGTGGAGCGGGGCTGGGTTTGGGGTGGTTGGTGCTTGCGTTGGGTTTTTTTCTCTCCCCTCTCTCTCCCTCTCTCTCCTTCCCTCCCCCTTTTTTTTTTTTTTTTTTTTTTTGGGGGTGGAGCAATTAATTCGGAGCCGCCGGGGCGGGGCGGCCGAGCTGCAGCTGCCGCGACCCTCCGCCCGCGCCGGGCTCAAGGTACCGCGGGGGCACCGGGAGGGGGGTCCGGGGGTGCCCAGCCGAGGGGCTGCCCCGCAGCCACCTCCCCTCGTCCCGCCCGGCCACAGAAACCCTTTGGAATCATTATTATTATTATTATTATTATTATTATTATTATTTTAAAGCTGGGTTTCCTCCTCCCGGCACCGCACCTGGGCTGCGCCCAGCGCAGCAATGAGGAAGCGGGGTCGGGCTCAGCCCTGGCAAGTGCCCCGGGGGAGGGTCCGGGGGGGCCCGCGGAGTCGGTCCTTCCCCTTTCCCCTTCCCCACCGGGATGCTCGGGCTCCCCGCGCTCTGAGCGGGTCCTGCGGGCGGAGGAGCCGCTGCCCAGGGAAAGTTTGCGGGTGGGTGCGGGACCCGGGGGGCGATGGAGGGGGCCGGGGGGGGCTCGGCTGAGGAACGGCGGGTCACTCTCGTATCGGCTCAGTTGCGTTCAAGTTTGCTAGCCCGGATGTCCTGCCTGTGTGGCAAACGCTTGCTTCTTCTCCCCTAGTGATTTTGGGGAGGATTTTTTGTGGGTTTTCCCCGCAATACCTGAATAATGGCAAAATTCCCCAGTTCGTGGTTTTTTTTTCCTGGGGAAGCGATGTGCTCGTGTTGCACTGCAGGAGTGCTGTAGGAATCTTTAAACCTCGGTGTTGAGGGCTGTGTGTTATTATTTGTGTTGCACGGTAAGAGCATTGGTGGGCTCAGCTTGGTTTGGGTTTTCAGGGTGCAAGAAGGTTCTGTTTTCTGATAGTCAGACACAGTAAACGTACATAGACTTTTCACCCATCACTTGGAGAAATATGATATAGTCACATTCTATGGTTAGGGATACTTGGCTTCTTATTTTTGGGCAGAAAGGGGCTGAGCTCTGGTATGCTGGATAATGCACAGGTATTTGACCATAACAGATAGAAAGTAAGGAAATTCGTCCTCAGCACCACCTGGGAGTAGTTTTGCTTGATACATGTTTTGGAAAATTTCACCAGAGAGTTGACAGGTGGCATTTTTGTTTTGTTGGCAAAGGTTCCTTTGGTGTGACTGAGTTAAATACGTGCTTTGTAGCTCCCCCAAATACCATTCCATAAGTAATAAATAATAAATATAATGACTTTAGATGCAGCTCTGAGAGAAGGAGTGGGAGGAAAAGAATCTGCACTTTAAATGAATATGTAATTTTTGGCCATTTGTGAACACATGTGCAGTGTTGCCATGTTGGAGATGTGTGTGTCATCCTTTGCCCACTGCTTCTCATGAACCCCTGCTTGGCTTTTCCTGATAGGAAGTGTTAAAAGGCATGACTGCTGCTGTGTTAACACTTCTCTGTTGCTTAAAAATAATATATTTTCTTTGTGTTAAAAAAAAAAAATCAAACCAAAAATCCCCCACCCACCTCTCCCAGGGGGTAGTTAAAAAATTAGGAAATTCTTTTTAGCCAGTTCCTCTGGTCCTCACTTGGGCTGAGCATCTGCTGTTAGTGGAGTGTGGCTTGCCGAGGAACTACAAGACCAGATCATGTGACATTAAAATAAGATGCAAAAGATAAGATACCGAGATTTGCAGAAGGCATTGGAGTTTCTTCAGAAATATTGCCCAGTGTATGTGAAATTATCATAAAATATCTGTAGAAAAAACCACCTGTCAGCAACCAAGAAACTGAAGTTTTGCCATACACAGCTTCCAAAACAGTTTATTTCTAAACTCTTCCTGTTTATTATTGATTTCTATCAAAATAGGAATGAATTCTCAATCTGAGGCTGAAATAAAGAGGCTGTGCTTCAGCAATATGCACTGATCACATTAAACTTGGTGTAACAGGGTAATTATTATGGCCATTTGGTATTTGTTACTTCAGTAATTAAACTTAATGAATGGAAATACAACAGTCCACCTCTTTATCCCAAGAAAACTAACAGATAAGCCTTCTTTTAAATGAAAAATAACATTATTCACGACATGGATACGTACCTCAAGTGGCTTGGATTGTGGCCACCTTATTGGCCAATAAAAATTCACTTTCTTACTTCTATTTGGAAGGGGAAATGAAACAAAAAGGTATCTATTCATTACAGAAGACGACGTTGTGGGCAGTTGCTTCTGTGATAAGAAAGGATCCGCTCCTTTCCCAGTGGGAGAGGACAGGGACTACTTTAAACACTACTAATTAGTTCAGTTTATCTTGCACGAGTTACAATGCTGTAGTTAGTTAATTATAGCTTTTCCCATTAGCAGTATGTTAAGAATAATGAATTAACATATCACACAGATCAAAAGAACATCTACAAAGTTTATCTTAGAGGAAAGAAAGTGTTATTGTGTGTCAGGAAGTCCCCGTGGCTTTCCCAAGGCACAGATTTTGTTGGAATTCCTGAACTGGCACTTCAGAGTCTGATGAATGACTTGAATTGATCACAAACAAGTGACACTGGAGCTCTTGGTTGCTTAGCAACCAACCAAGATGCCACAATTTCTTTTGGTATATTTGTCCAGTAAAGTAGAAATTCTGTTTTGTTCGAGATTGTGGGTTCTTGGCGAGCACAAAGCTCACCTTATAACAGCCCTAAATCGTGTGTAATGAAAATTAATGCCCAGTACAGAGCCTGGGGAGCAGCGTGGGGATGAGAACAGAGCAGGAATCTTGTAAACCACATTCTGGTGATGGTGTGCTCAGTGTTTTATAATAACCTTCCGTTGTTCTTTCTTGGTTAGACTTCTGTGCAAACCCCAAAATTATTAGTGGGACAAGTAAGTACTAAAAAAACATTCATCTGCCAAGTTCTTTTTGAACAGCTCCCCTCATGGTGTCTTGAGCTGTGAGATCCTGCAGCTACACTCCATTATGAAATGCAACATGGAATATGTTGTTTGATCGTTGTCTGAATGACATCAGGATGGTCTGGCCCATCCTATGGCCCCTATGGCTGGAGAGCCCTGCTGGGCTGTCCTCAAGGAAGGCAGTGGTTCCTTAACAGATCCGTTCTGTGTGAGGAAATAAAAGATTTAGTGCTCAAAGAGCAATGTTATCATGGTTATGTACCCCAAGTGCCAACACTGATTTTTGGCAGGCTGTGGCACCCTGCAGACGGTTCATACACACTGAATTATATTTTTGGCAGCAAACTCCTTATTGTGGGTCTGTGTGTGCTGACACTTTGGTTCTGGAGACAACCTTGGAAGGGAATCCTGCAGTCGTCTCATCCCACTTACTGTGCTTGTTTGCAGGGAGACCTCACAAACTGGATTAATTCTGGCTGAACGTAAGCCAGAATATCTCTGTCAGGAGTTTACTCTGTGCACTTCAGCTGCCTAATGGGCTTTTCATCCATGGCCTCCTGAGTGGAGCTGAAGCAGAGCCTTTGCAATGTGTGTGGGTGGATCTGGGGTTCCCAGCACCATTTTGCTCTACTTATCTACGCCCTTTTGAGCTCTGCTGCCTGCTAATATAGACATATCCCCTTCTTTTTGAAACTGTAAAAAAGCACACCAGGGCAGGGACAACTGCAGGCTGCCATGGCATTCATTTTATTTAGATAGCAGCCTCTCTTGATGAGAAAAAGGAATCCAGGTATTTCTCTTCTTTAAAGAGCTTGAGTGTTGCATGATTTACTGTGTATTTGACTAGAAGAGGGTGTTGTAGGAACCTGCTAAGACTACACTGACCCAAATCTCAACTCATTGTCAGTATTCCTAGGCTAAGATCACAGTAGTTCATAAGCTCTGGACTTGTTAATTGCCTTTCTAGGCTCTGAGAACCCTGGGTAAAGATTAAGGTACATGTGAGCTTGTTTGACTTTGTGGTGTTGTTGTTATGGCTTTTTTTTCCAATTGTTTCTGTGTAGCAAAGTCAGTGCCTGAAAGTCAAGGTTGCTTTAATTGGCCTTTTTATTTTTTCCAGCTACTCTCCTTGTATCTGTTTTATGCATAGACTTCTCTAAGTTCATTTGCATACCCCAGTGCTGATTAGCACTTGCCATTGCAGTGATTGCCTCTGCCCTATAAACAGATGAAGGTACATGGTAATATTTGGTGTCTTGGGTTTCTCCTCCCAATGTGTCCAGACATCCCATATGAAGCACATGGAGTGCTGGCTGTGGTGATATGTTATTTTCTGGGGCTTCAGCATTCCCTAGCAGATGTTTCCTCCTTCCTTCATTGCACCTGAATGTATAAAACTCAAAAAAAAAAAAAAGCTGGTGGAAACCAGTTCATCATTAAAACTACTGTTTATTGTTACAGCTGATCTTGTGTTTGTTGTTTTGAGTGTGATCTCCAGGTGCAGATCCTGTTCCAAGTAAGGACAAGAATTATGTTGCTTTCTTCATTAGGGATTTTAAGTCTTCATTTTTCTTTTGACCCCCTCTAGCCCTCCCTCTTCTCCAATTATAAAGAAAATTGCTGATTTCAGGTAGTTTTCTCCTATTGTTTGCTTTTTCTCTCTTGTTGTTTGTCAGCAACAAGATGGAATTAAATTGGAGGTGTGGTGAGGATCTGACTGAGTCAGGGAGGGCGAAGGGGAGATTGGAAGGACAGGGATGAGCCTACTTGGATTCATCCATGTCTTTGCTCCTGTTCTCTGGCATGGAAGGAATAAAGTCTGGATCCAGTTCTGAGCAGCTGGAGGGGAAGGAGCCAACGGTCGAGCCTGGGCAGGGTTGTTGCTGTGAGAGTGCAGCTTTCGAGGATATTTTTAACAGATGGTTCCCAGTCTGGCTGTAAGAGCTGGTGTGTCAGCCAGGCTGAGCTGCCTCGGGGACAGCCCCATGTCAGGCTCTCACAGGTCACCTCCAAACACCCACTGGGGCAGAAACAGAGCTTCTCCTGGTGTCTGTGCTTCATCCTCCGTGTGTTTGCACCCAAGGTGGTGGGAAAAGGTGACCCCTGTGTACCTGCCATGATATTTATCCTCAGTACAGCACCAAGTGGCCTTTGCACTGCTCTGTGAGTGCTCTTGGTCCTTAGCCTGGACCCCACCTTGCTGCTGGTGTCACCTGCCTGGGGATGCTCCTGCCGCCTCCTCCTCCTCCTCATGGGAGCATCAGAGGCAGGACTTTGTGCATTTCTGTTTTTGAGAGGGGGACTTTAAAGGTTGGAAGGACCCACGTGAAGGGGGACTGATGGCTGGGGACTCCTCCTTTATAGAAAGTTTAACTACAAACAAGCCAAGTAGTGAAAGCACAAGGCTCCAGTTCCAAAGAAATCCAAGAATTTCAGTGAGCCGAAGTCCTCTGTCCTCTCAGTATAGCTTAGTCAGATGACTTTAGTGCTTTTAAAAATCTCATTTCAAGTGTCTCCATTTTTTGGGAAGCCCTAGGGATGACTCTGCAAGACTGGCAGTCGCTATTCAGGCCAAACTTAATTGGTTAGGCAGCAATCCACTAAGAGGAGGAGGTGGGGGAAAAAAAGCAAGCGAAATTGGGCCCATCCACCTTTCAGTCTGTGTCTCCTTTGGTGACTTTTGGAGTGTGACACAGGCAATTCCCTGTCAGCCTTTCCTGCTGGCTGACACAGAAGAGGTGGCTTTGAATGCTGCCTGCTGTGCTTGTATGGCACTTGAAAGGAGAGAGGGCTGCCTTTAAGGACTGTATTCCCACAGCTTTAGAGAATATTTGAAAAATGCATCGCTCGGTTCTCGTCACGTGTGTTTTACAGTATTAAACCCAATGGAAACCGGGAACAATGTCTCAGTAAAAAATGGCTGGTGCCAGTGCTGTATCCCCAGTGCTTGAAATAGAATTAGTCTTGATGAAAGATTGCTCTGCTTATAGGGAAAGTAAAATTATTATTGCAGGGCAGATTCTTTTTTTCTGTTAGAAAATACCACAACAATGCTTTCAGTAACAGGACTGACTAACTCAAAGGCTATTTTTTTTTTCACTCTTAGACATGCTCACAAAATACATCATTATTTTTGCAGTTTACTGAAATCAGAGAATTAATAATGAAAGATTGTCTGCAGATTTGGAAGCATCTACCTTTTTTTCTCAAGGTTGATTTCATAGTCCAGTGTGATCTGTCTATCCCATCCCTAAAATCCTCCCCTCTGTGGTACTGGGGTGGTTTGTGGTGGTTGACCCAGGTCTGTTGGCTGTTTGCATCAATGCTTGTTTGCCTAATGTTGTTGGGTTTTCTTCTTTGTAGGCAAAATACTCCAAACCGCAACCTGTTTGCTGATTTCAGTGAAATTATTACCTCAAATTTGGGTTATTGCTGAAGTCTTGTACCGGATAAGGGTCCTGTGCTTTATTTTTCACAGGTTATTATTTCATGTTACTCCACCAATGACTTTGCTCTCATAAAATTTCACTGAGGGAGTAGGTTTTAGGGGATTTCTGTTTTGACCTGCTGTAAGTCAGAGAATGTCCTGTCTGATCTTTTGTATTCATTCAGTTGTGCAGGAACAAACTGTATTCAGTGCTTACTTTGAGTTCTGCTGAGGCATCTCTCAAACTGTAGTTATTTTGGTCATTAAAATTCAAATTCCTTTGTGATAAGTATTCCTTTGGTTCCATTTGAGCAGAAGTAAATAACACAGGACTGACCTACCTGGAAGTACTGACGGAAGCTTTTATTTAATACGTTTTTAGGAAAGCCTGATAAACTGTGGTGACTTTCAGGCTGAACACTGCACACAAAAACCACTGGTGAAGTCATGGTGCCGCTGAAATGGATGGTCAAACTCCCCCTGACCTCATCAGAGTCAGGTTTTTGTCCCAGGAGTGATGAAAATCTAATTTACAACCTAACCAGTTTGAGAAGTAGGCGTAATGGCTCAGGTCCTTGACTGATACAAATGACTGTGGTTCAGCTGAGGATGATTGAGTTACACTGACTTCAGCCAGCTGGGCTTCTGCAGGATCGTGTCCACAAACACTCCTGGTGGGAGCTTTGTAACGGTGTCTCCCTTCAGGTGGCTTATCCTTGTCTCCTATTTGGACTGGACACAAGCAGCCAGGAAACAGCAATGGATATTGCAGTTTTCTGAGTGGTACAGATGACAACTGTGGTGTGTAAGCTGGAGAGCAACGGTGATTAAAGGTCTGTCCCAGCTGCACAAAGCTAAGCCATACCTGCTTCATTAAATTTACAGGGTTCCACTGAAATCCCCGGTAATTGCTCAGGTTTTACCACCTGCATGACAAATGCACCTTTCTGTTATTGACTGCGTGAGATTTGACTTAGGCTTTCACCTAAATCTGGGATTTTGATTATCTCTGCTGAGCCTGTGGAATTGCAGCATCCCTGCTGTCTGCGTGCAGCACTCACTCAACCTGGGGTTTCACCACCCTGGTTTTCAGCTAATACCTGTCCAGACGGTGCCTACCTGCTGGGAAATGCTGGGACTTGCCTTTTCAGCTTCACGTTATATCCCAGGGAATTGCTGAAAATTGAGAGCTGTTTGAGTTGTATTATGGAACAAAGCCTTATTAAAGCTGAAGTGCAGCGTGTGTGGTGGCATCAGAAAGTAATCACAGGATGGTTTGGATTGGAAAGGACCTTAAAGGTTATCCAATTCCACTTTCCACCAGCCCAGGTTGCTCCAAACCCCATCCAACCTGGCCTTGGACACTTCCACGGATGGGGCAGCCACAGCTTCTCTGGGCACCCTGTGCCAGGGCCTCCCCACCCTCACAGGAAAGGATTTCTCCCTAATATCCAAACTAAACCTACTCAGTTTGAATCCATTTCCCCTTGTCCTGTCACTACATGCCCTTGTAAACAGTCTCTCTGCATCTTCCTTGTATTACAGCTGTTTGATTATGCAGCCCCTAAAGGAAAGGGAGTTTCTCCCCTTTACTTCCCCGTGTGCAGGATCTTGCCTTTTGGAGCATTGTACCTAATTATCCTGCCAGTGCAGCAGATTTCCACTGTCAGCCATTCCCCCTGTCAGACATCACTGTGCACCGAAACCTCACAGAATTCCAGCTGCATAGCAAGAGGAAAAATTACTCTCTGGTGCACAAAAAATATGCCTTGGTATTTATTAAAAAAAAACACCCAAACCACAACAGGCAACAAACCTGAAGGGTTATTCACAATCTTATCATGTAGATCACAAGAAAAATTGGAATAATCTTTGTATTCAGCAGCTAAGCAGCATTTTCCATACAAACCTATTCCACTGTGATCCTCCAAAATGTATGCTAAGCTTGTCTGTGCCCAAAGCTCCCTGTAATGGGTGGTGGTTAGACCAAGTTTCATCCTTGCACAGGATAGGATATGGTCAGGAATGCTGTGTACTGGCAGCGTTAATTATATAATGCACTCACCGAAAAGAATAATGTGTGCAATGTTTTGACGCTCAGGCAATGACAATCCGTTTAACCATTTATAGCTTTATGTATTTTATAATCCCTGAACCCAGAAGTCCCCAGAGAGGGAATGTGCCCTTAAAAATTTTAGGCCTTTAAATTAAATGAATTTAAATTCACTCATTTGCATATTTTTCCTTTCTTTGTTCTGCCTGAATGAAATATTACTTCAGTAATTGAACTGTAACTTGGCCACAGGTAAATGATGTGAGACAGCTGATACTCTGAGTGCCCGACCACGTTACAGTGTGTGCTGCTAATCCAGCAATTTACTGCACACCTTGGAGAGGAGGTGATGTCCAGTCCACTTAGGATCACCCAGAGTGGGCCTGGGACTTGAAAGTTCAATTAATCTGGGATGCTAAATGTGCTTCTGGAGCAGGGAATGGAAAAGATGTGGTGGTGGGGAGGAAATAGGCATCACTGAGAAAAAACTGCTTACTGAAGGGATATCATAGAGAATCTTAAATGGTTTGGGTTGGAAGGGACCTTAAAGACCATCTCATCCCACCCCCTGCCATGGGCAGGGACACCTTCCACCAGCCCAGGTTGCTCCAAGCCCCGTCCAACCTGGCCTTGGACACTTGCAGGGCTGGGGCAGCCACAGCTTCTCTGGGCACCCTGTGCCAGGGCCTGCCCACCCTCCCAGGAGTACAAGGAACATGTTTGCACTGATCTAGTTGGCCTTTACTGACCAAGGTCCTGAGGAGAGGGAAGTGCTCATGGTATTTTGGCTGGTTCAGGTATGCTGTGAGCTGAAATAGTCCTGGAATTGAGTGGAGGTTGGTTGCTGGTCTCCTGCTCCCCAGTTCAGAGCAGCAGCAGCAGCACAATGAGGTCGAGCAGCAGTTCCTGGAGCACCAGGCTGGGTCTGGTTCTGCTTGTCTTGAGTCAGTGGCACCTGAGTAAAGACAACTGGAAGGACCACAGTGTTCTCAGTGCTATGGGGTGGTGGTGAGAGGCAGATCTGGCCCTGGAAATGAGCCACAGCTTCATAGGGCAGGTTCATGTTGGACTCGACGGCCTCAGAGTTCTTTTCCAACCTAACTGATGTTGTGATTCTGTGGGATCCTATGACTCATTTCAGAGAAGTTTGCAGAAAGTTAAGAGATCTCTCATTGCCTGGCAGGATTTTTGTTTTCTCCAACGAGAATTAAATGTCTGTATGAGGATATAATGGTCTAAATTTCAGCTGAATGCTAGTTAAGGTTTTGAAATTCAGTCCTGGAAAGTGCCCCCACGTTTGCTGTGACGCAGAGGGACACTTCAGTGGAGACCCTGCTTCAAGCAGGTGCTTAATTGTGACCAAAAGCCTCTAAAAATACCCAGCCACTTAAATTCTGGAGTACTTTTAAGCAGGAACGGTCACAGTGCAAGAGTTTAGGTGCCAAAGAACTCAGGATCACGGCATTATACAAACAACTCAGTAAGATCCATTTGTCTGCTGCCAAGACTTTTAATGAGTCACTTCATCTATTTTTAATGAGTCACTTGATATTTTCCTTCCACTTTGATAAAATAATCATGGAATGGTTTGGGTGGGAAGGGACCTTAAAGATTATCCCATTCCACCCCCTGCCATGGGCAGGGACACCTTCCACTAGCCCAGGTTGCTCCAAGCCCAGTCCAACCTGGCCTTGGACACTTGTAGGGATGGGGCAGCCACAGCTTCTCTGGGCAACCTGTGCCAGGGCTAATCCTTCATTACAAAATAGATCAATTGTGTTTTAAGGTCCAAATAATTTCAATTTAAAGGGTATAAAACTCACTGAGCAGCAAGCACCTCAGCACACATTTTGTTCAGATGTGACCTAAGTCACTCAAAGGATAAACAGGAACTGAAAAGACAAAGGTAAAAAAAAAAAAAAAAATTCAACCTGATTTTTTAGAAAGGAATTAAATATAACTAAAAAGAAAACCGTAGTAACTATGGTTTTGCATAAGAAAACACAACAGAGATGACTCATCCTCTAAGTCCTCTTGTGTTAAATTCGGTGAGATCAGACAAAGCAACTCCCTCATTGTAAAAGATAAAGACATTAGAAGATAACTGTATAAATAACCTGCCCCAGGAGGTACGTGCCATGTATGATTCAAAAGGGGTGTTTTTCTTTTAATTTACCAGAGTCTGAGGTTTATTTTAATGAAGTAAGGATATGATTTATTGCAGTGGATTCACTGGGGTGTGATTGTCGAGGGTGCTCTTCATTAGCAGCCAGCTAAGAGGTTGGGCCTTTTAAAAGGTGAAGTGAAGCCAGTTTAAGTACTTCAGAAGAAAGCAAAGCTGGCTGGTTTGAGTCAAATCCAAGAGTATCCACCACGGTAAAAGAGCAGGACCTGTCCCACGCACCATCCCATCCCACCAGGAGGTCACCTGGACCTCTGACATGAGATGTCTCAGTTATTCTGAACATGCTCTGTATGTATCAACATCCCACCGCTCTCAAATATCACATTAGAATCTTGTAACTCCAGCCCCCTGAGGTGCAATAACCACACACTAATTCTTCGGAAATGTGAAGGGGAAAAATCACTCCTTTGAGTTATTTTTCATTAATGACCTTTGTATCAGGCTGAGACACCATTGTTCAGCTTTCCTTATTGTGGCCCCAAACAGAAATGACTCACATCCCTCACTTGATCTGATTTTGTTAAAATTTGCATGTTTTCTGTCCTGCTGCTCTCTGAGCCATCCACAGAAACAAAGGAAAATGGGTAAATCCAGGGATCTGGAACTAAACCACATGGAGAGGAAACTAAAGGATAAAAGAGAACACAACGAAACTCAGACTGAAAAACATCCAAACCATCCCCTCCCCTACATAACTGGTGAGATAAATCAGCTAATCTGGTATTTCATACATCTTAAAAGTTCCTTAGAAACCGTCTATTTTTACCATTCATCCCGAATCCTATCAAAAGGACAAAATGAGAGCATTGAACAACAGTCACTACAACTCCTAATCCAGGAAATAACACTCCACTCCCGTCCATCAGCAAAACTGCCGGCTCATAACAGCGAGGACCTTTTACCCCTCGAGGATTTTTAGAAGCTTCTATGCTACAGATTAATTTATATTCCAGAATTCTAAAATATTCTGTCAGGTCAAATATGGGTCTCTGTTTGATGGGCACCTGTATTGCTGACTAAGTAAACTCAGATCATTCCTGGTTTATTTTCTTTTTTCTGAAGGAACAATCTCCAGAGAGGTTTGTCTCTCAATTCTTCATTGGTGATTGCTCACCAGAGAATGAAAATGAATGGATTATTTTAAAGGAAAAAAGGGAGTAGCACAGAAAAGAAACTGAAATAAATTTTTTGTTTGTTTTTCCCAAAACTTTCCCCAGGGAAAAACGATGTTGCAGAAAGTGCAAGCAATGGATTTTTCAGCAAAGACACATTATTTTCTCATTTTTTTTCCTGGAAAGTACCAGTTTCATTTAAAACATGTATCAACAGGAGTTGCTAAGACCATGGGTGGAATTTCTGATCGAAACCACAGAAAGACCAAGACACAAACATCAAAAACCTGGCTGTTCCCAGGGGCAGGAGGATGTGGCTGCAAAGCCCTTCACCAGCAGACACTCCCAAATCCCCTGTTACCACCACAGCTCAAATTCCTGATAGTTAAGGATGTGATTGTGGATGAGAACATCCTTCGGGGTGTCCCTCTCCTTGGCTGCAGACCTGATAATCCCAAAGCTCAGAGCAGGAAACTCAGTGCTGAAGCCCAAATCTGGGAGCTGCTGCAGGGGATGGACCAGCAAAACTTCACTGCTGGAAGGGCTGGTGGTCCAAAAATCACTGATTTCACCCAGGTGAACCAGAAGGTCACGTCCGTGTATCAGAGGTCTGGTAAATGGGTTTCGGTTGTTCGTTTTGGGGTTTTGAAGGTGACGGGAGAAACTCTGGAGAGAGTCCTGGAGAGCTTCAAATACTTGTCATGCACACAGGAGGAACTTTCACAGAGCCACAGAATATCCTGAGTTGGAGGGGACCCACCGGGATCATCCAGGGCAACCCCTGACCCTGCACAGACACCCCAACAACCCCACCCTGTCCCTCAGAGCGTTGTCCAAACCCCCCTAAGCTGATTTTCTTCATGCCAGCTGCAGTCTCTGCCACCTTCTCCTCGGGGAAGGTCGTGCCCCTGGGAGGTTCTCCGTCTCCAAAGCACAGACAGACAGAAACCCTTTCGTGGAAGGGCACTGGGACACCCCTGCCTGCTTCCTCTTCTCAGAAGAAACTCTTGTGGGAATAAGAGAAAGAATGAAATCGTTTGGCAAGTTGAAAAGAATGATCTCTCAACTTTCCAGAGCTCAGGATGGATTTTGTCTGGGGTTTTCCAAGGAATCTGAAGCAGTGAATGTAGAGCTTGCTCAGGAACATGCTGACATTTGGAGAGCAGCTCTTTAAAATGATGACATTCCTGTTCATTCCCAGCTCTGCCCTGACTCAGGAGGGCTGTGCCCACCCTGACCTGAGAGCAGGGTTTGTCTTGGGCACTGAGCACTCACTCAGAGTTGGATGCTGGTGGTACAACACCCACGGATGGTTGGGGTGTGACAAATCCCACACCTGGACCATCCAGGGATAACTCTGGGAGCGGTGAGGCTGCTGCAAGGCAGGCACTGTGGCTGGTCAGAATCACCTGCAGGTGATTTCCTGCCTAGTTTTTCCTGGCACTTTTCCTTCCCACCCCTTCCCAAACCTCAGCCAGGGTCCTGCTGCTTGTTTCTGGGTCATCTCAGCCCCTGCATTGACAGCCCAGGACAACAAAGGGACGGTAAAGCCGCACTCAGGATCCTCTGCGAGCTCTGGCCGTGATTTCAGGCCGTCTTTATTTTCACAAGCTCTGCCTGAGGTTTATCCTTGCCCTCCCCATCCCCCAAAAAACCACTTGCACAAAACCAGCCACCATCCAAGGAAACACGTTTGCCCTTTCCTGTCCGAGGTTTATCTTCCTGATGCACAATAAAACATCACCCCAGCTCTCCATCATCAGACAGAGACCTAAAAGCACAGGAATAATGTCAACAGGGAAGCTTCAAACAATGACAGATGCGTTTGTAGAAGGCACAGGGGACTTTAAAAGGCAAGTATTTGCTACTGAATATGTATGAACCACCCCCAGGAGACACAGCCCCCGGGAGTAAAGGGATCCAAGGCAGTTCCCAGAGGATCATTGATCAGGATCCAAATGCTATGAGAGCAGAACCAATCTACTGTGGCAGCTTAGACTGTAGATACTTTGGAGGCATTTCAACTGCGCAACACATACTGGATTATGTGTTTAAACCACAACTCACAAAATCATAGGATATTAAGGGGTTGGAAGGGACCTTAAAGAGCATCTAGTCCCAAAACCTCCTGCCATGGGCAGGGACACCTCCCACTAGAGCAGGTGGCCCAAGACCTTACCCAGTTTGGCCTTGAACACTACCAGGGATGGGGCATCCACAAGTTCCCTGGGCAACCTGCTCCTGTGTCTCACCACCCTCACAGGGAGTAATTTCTTTCTAATATCTGACCTAAATTTCCCCTCTTTCAGTTTGTAACCTGTCACTCCAGTCACTTCTCCTGTCACTCCAGTTCCTGATGCAGAGCCTCTCTCTGGCTTCCTTGTTGCCCCTTCAGGTACTGGAAGGTGCTCTCTGAGGTCTCCACACAACCTTCTCTTCTCCAGGCTAAACAGCTCCAGTTCTCCCATCCTGCCTCCATAGGGGAGGTGCCCAGTCCTCTCATTGACTTCATGGCCTCCTCTGGAATTACTCCAACAGTTCCATGTCCTTCTTATGGTGGGGACCCCAGAGCAGAGGGGCAGGATCACCTCCCTGGACCTGCTGGCCACACTCCTTTGGATGCAGCCCAGGATCCTGCTGGCTCCCAGAGCTGTGAACCCACACTGCTGGCTCATGGGGAGCTTTTCATCACCTATCACCTCCAGGTCCTTCTCCCAGGGATGCTCAATCCCTCTTCTACCCAATCTGTGTCTGGGATTGCCCTGACCCAGGCGTAGGACCTTGCACTTTTGCTTTGTTGAACTTCCTGAGGTTCACGTGGTCCCACCCCTCCAGGTCTCTCTGGATCCATCCCTTCCCTCCAGCTGTGACTGCTCCACACAGTTCAGTGTCATCACTGAGGTGCCTGGATCCCACTGTCCATGTCATGGCCTGGAGCAGCCCCCCCTGTAACACCCCCTGTCCCTGCCCTCCCTTTCATCTTCACCCACAAGCTCTCAGTTGGCTCCTCATCCTTCCCCAGGCACAGTTCCAGCCGCTCCAGCCACTCATGGGCACAGAGGGCTACACCCCCTCCTCATCTCCATGGCCTGTCTTTCCTAAAAACCCTCAAACCTTCCATCACAATGCTTCAGTCACAGGATCCATCCCACCTTGTCTCCGTGATGCCAATGAACTCATTCCCACACACTTCTCGATTCCTCCTGTGAGTTCCCCACACTCTGTGTGTTTGTCTGGAGGCATCTGAGCCTCCCCTTTATCCCTGGATAAATCCAGCCCGCTGGCTGGAGTGCCTGGAATGCTTTTGCACTGTTCCAGGCATCCACTGCATGTGTTGGCACGGATTTAGATGGGGAGGTGCCCCCTCTGCCCCCTGTCCTGACAAATCTAATTAAAGCATGAACCACCCCCACGGGACAGCCCCTGGGGCTGAAGTGATCCAAGGCAATTCCCAGAGGATCATTGACCAGGATCCAAAGCAGAACCAATTCAGAGAGACATCTTAAACTTAGGACAGTTTGGAGACATTCCAACTGCACATCACACAGTAGATTCTGTATTTCAACCACAAACAAAGACGCGTATCCCCAGGAAAGGTTTTGTAAAGGAAGAAGTTTAATTCTGCTCATGCTTTCTATTCCTAAACTGAAAGCGAAATTTCAGTGCATCCCTCTGCTCGAAGTGTTGCTATTTAATCATGATTTCTGATTTTCAGAGTACTTCAGTTTCCTTGAAATACTTTGATCTTGACATGTGGGGTATTAGAACTTAGGGCTCAATATAATGAGATAGAAGGAATGTTCAAAAAAAGCCCATCTAACTTTATGCTGGAAAATAATTATTTGCCTCATATAATGGAAAGTCTTTTAAATCCCCTCGTAATTATTTTTCTAGAAAACATTAAGAAAAATTAATCACAGGTCTTAAGCAATCATGGACTCTCATCAACTCCCCCTGGAACTGCTGGATGCCCTGAACCTTGTAGATGACATCTTTGCATTTACTCATGTGCATTGCTCTCATTACTTTCCTTTTGTGATGATGCTCGTTTGGGCCAGGCACTAATGAACTCATAGTGCCTGATTTTCATAACGGCCAGGCCTGGACACACCAAGGCCATGGGGAATCAGGGAAAACCCCTAGAATTGTACTCAACATTCCCTGATGAGCTTGGTGCCACCACCCAGAGAATTTCTTTGGGACCACTGGCATTTCTCCCACCACTGTTGTGGCTCAAGGAATGAACTTTCAGCTCCCTGTCCCACCCAGCAGGTGCAGAGAGACAACTAGAGCTGCAAGATTAAGTGGCAAATTAGTTCTAGAGCTCTAAAAGAGACCCTGCAGATTTCCAAATCAGCCAACAAAAAAACCCCAGGGTCTGATTCATCCAGCGAATCATTTTGGTGGGGAACGGGAGGAAATCACTCCAGGCAGAGCAGGGAGCAGTAATTTTACAGACATTTCATCAGCTGTTGAGGCTGTTGGGACCCACCACAGTTCAGCAGCAGGGCTTTGGTGGCAACTTTGGTGCAGGAGAGGACACTGTGCATCTATCCAGAATTCCTGATCATGCCACTGCTGGAAAGGGGCCTAGGAGCAAGTCTTGTGCAAGTGGGAGACATGTTTGATGTCAGGCACTGAAGAACCTTGTAGAAACATTTGATGTTCCCAGGTACTACCCAGCTAAAAGCCAAAAGAGGCTTGAGGCTGAGTGTGTCTCATGAGACAAGAGCCAGCAAGTGCTATCCAGTCTAATAATAGGTTAATTAAATATGATCACTTCATTTCAGGCTCTGTTCCATGACGGCACAGGCAGTGAGTGATACCATCTTTGCCTCTTTCCTCTGAAACTCAGCAAGGAGTTCCAAGAAGGGAGGTGAGGAGCTCCAGGGAGAAGACCACAAACCCAGGAGCTAAACCAATTTGCCTTGTATTTTCCATGCTGCCCTTTTATGCCTGCCTTCTGGCTCGGGGTCAAACAAAACAAATTATATAACCCCCCGGTGACGTCCTCACGGGGCGGATCTTGCGCATCCCCATCTCACATGTGTTCAGGCACGCCCGTGAGCTCCAGCCTCCCACTCCTGCTGCCTTCCACCCCAGCCACAGTCCCCTGAAACAGCTTCTCCCCTTCTTAAAAGGCTCAAAATGTTAATGGAGAGGATTCTTCACTTTAAGCAAACGTGCAGAGCAATAACCAGCAGTCCACTGGTCACTGTTTTACGTTACTCTTTTCGTTAACGTCAGTGCAAAGACCTCGAAGTCTGGTGACATTTCCCATCATAATTTCTTTCCTTCGTGCCTAAAGCTGCACTGTGAATGTCAAGCAGTCCTGCACATGCTTTCTGCTACTCTTGGGCTTCTTCTGAAACACACAGATGGAGGGCTCCTTAGTCAGAAAAGTGACATTTGACCAGGCACTACCAGATATTGCAAAATCAGTGCGATCTTGCCAGGGAGCTGAATGACTCCAGGACTTGGGCCAAGCCAGTAAACAATTAGGCTGCTTCTGGCAGGAAGAGAAGACTGGTTTTTTGGGGGAGAAAAGCTTTCAGAAAAGAAAAGCTGGACACGGTCAAATGAATTACTTGGCACAGGCCTTGGTTGCAGATCCATCCTGAGCAGAGACACAGCTCAGCACGGCCTCCCACTGCACCCACTGGAAGGGAGAGGGGGAAAAGCAAAAGGATATTTTAATGCTGAAAACATGGTTTTTCTGGCTTGTCTGACCCAGCCTTCTCCACACTTCCTTTCCTGCTGCAGGGAACTTGATCTGAGGGCAAGCACAGGTCTGGAAGCACAGTGGGAAGGACTGGGCTTTCCCTGCCCAGAGAATGCTCCTCTCTCCAGCTACACTGTGATGTCGGGACAACCCGGATATTCCTGTGATTCTTCCAGCCCCCACTCTCATGTTCCTGGGCACTGCCAGCCATGTGGGGTTTTATGGCAGGGAGTCAACTGGCACCACAGAACCAGGGAAGCCTCCTGGCTCCCAGGAGCTGCACCATCCTTGGGGAAGGCTGAGTGTGCTCGGTGTCCACGAGGTATCTCCCCTGACCCAAAAGAGGTCAAAAGGAGGGTGAGGTACCCCCTGCCTTCCCAGCAGCTCTCCCCAACACACACTCCGAAAGGGCAGAGACACCTCACCTGACCTCTGAATGTCCTCTGCATGTACCCGTGGGTCCCTGCAAGTCTACCAGCTCTGCAGGCAGAGCTCCACAAACTCATGTCTCTGATGACTCACAGTAGTTGCTTTAGTCTTCCTTCTGCTTTCTCCACCTCTGCTCGTGGTCATAATTTCAGAATTACAAAAATGAAACAGTGACTTTTGTGAGGTTCCACTGTGCTGCCTCCTCTGCTGACCTGTGTTGCCTCACTCTCATCCTCATCCTCTCTCAGTAGCACATGGCCATGTCCCCTCTGACATGGAGCAGTTGTAGAACCACAGAATTCCAGAATCTGCGTGTTGGAAAAGACCTCTGAGACCATCGAGTCCAAGCTGTGACCCAACCCCACCTTGTCACCCAGCCCATGGCACTGATGCCACATCCAGG
>JAWMRA010000023.1:2731017-2755203 GCA_035584735.1 Pseudotriccus pelzelni | reverse complement strand
TCCAGCTGCAACAAGACGGAGTTGCTGTCCCAGAGATAACAGAGAAGAACTTGCAACGGGCTGCAGAGCTGCTCAGAAGACTTGAAGCTTTAAAAGTAAAAAATACCTTCTTCTCCTCCTGGACTGATACAAAGGGGGGAGGGATGTTTCTATAACTACATAGTGCTTTTGTTTAATTAGAATCGCTGTAGATGTAGTTGATTAGTTTTTATTTTTGCTAGTAATAAATCCTAATATTATTTTCTCCCCAATCGGATCTCTTTGTCTGCATAAACTTTCTCTCACCTTAAAGCAATTTGTGGGGAGTGTGATAAAAAATTGTCCCCTAAGCAAACTCATGACATGGGTTTATTTAAAACAACTGCTACCTATGGAAGGTGGTAGAGACGACATCTGTGACAAAAACAGGCTTCAATTTTTCATTTCATGCTGTTGTTGTCCCTCAGAGCTATCACCAAAAGAGCCTTTTTATTCAAGTTATCTATTGAAAAGAACCAACTGCACCTACCTAACAGCTGTGTGTAGCCATTAATGGGAAATAGCCAAACTTAAACTTTTAGGTTAGACTATCTCTTTTAACCACTGATAAAACAGGAGGAAGTCCCATGTCTTCATGAGAAACTGGAATCAAATTCTATAATGAGATTTCTGGTATTCAAAGAAACAAACAGACCCTGATTTTTAAGATAATTGAAAGATGAATGACAACAGTAGCAAAGCAAAGGATCTGAGCTGCTTAAACAGCCAAGGTACACATTTTCTGGGGGAAGACTGGCAGGTAGGACCAAAGGGATGCTCACTTGGACGTGTAAAGAAAGCAGGTTACCCAGAGGTCTTGATACATCTTGTAAATAAAATCACTCCGTGTTCCAATATAATGCACCAACTCATTATTTTGTACTTAGTGCCTATTTTCTAAAAGTATCCTAGTGCCATGAAGACAGCCTTAGCTATCAGTGTTTTCATCTGTAAGCTTTTCTTAATACACATGAATACTAGACTTTTTTTTTTAATTTATTTTTTGTAATAGCATAAAGACTAGAGCACAGCTCTACAGAAAAAGCTGAGAAAACGCATGGAAGAAATCCTCAGTCTATAAGGCTCCAGTGACACTTACTGTTTTTGGAATATTTTGCCAGCAGTCCCATTCTGATTCACATGATATTGCTAGCTGCCTTCCTACACTGCGTGCAACTTGAAGAGACAGTGATTTGTAAGACCAAAGCCTAGTGAAAACAATATTTAGGAACCTTTCAGTTACAGAGATTGTGCATTACAAACGCCACCTATTTATAAATGAAGCTTCTGCTGTATCAGTTCAGGCTGAGGGATGACCAGCTCGAGGGGGAAGAGCTTGGGGGTGCTGGTGGGTGAGGGGCTGGAAACCCCCCATGCCCTGGGCTGATCCCCCAGCGTGGGCAGCAGGGCAGGGGGGATTCTTGCCCCTCTGCCCCTCAGGAGAGACCCTCCTGCAGAGCTGCTCCAGCCCTGGGGAACAGCACAGCAAGGACATGGAGCTGCTGGAGAGAGTCCAGAGGAGGCACCAAGAGGATCAGAGGGGTGAATGGAGCAGCTCTGCTGGGAGGATAGGGGAGAGAGTTGGGATTGTTCAGCCTGGAGAAGAGAAGCTTTGGAGTGACCTGATCATCTCCTTGCAGTGCCTGAAGTTGTTGAGGCCCTGGCACAGGCTGACCAGAGAAACTGTGCCTGCCCCATCCCTGGAAGTGTTCAAGGCCAAGGCTTGTTCAAGGACGAGGCTTGGAGCAACCTGGGATAGTAGAAAGTGTCCCTGTCCATGACAGGGGGTGGGAGGAGATGATCTTTAAGGTCCCTTCAACTCAAACCATTCTGTGATTCTATAATAAGGAGCAAAATAGCACAGATTTCTTATCACCAAGTTAGGAAAATTGTTCTCATAAAATAACTGAGCAACAGGATTGCAAAATGAGACAAATAAGCACATATAATTAATGTCACAGTTTTAATGTTGTAATTGTTTCAGAAGCAAATGTTACCTAAGTAGAGTGGCTTCTCTAGAAGATTATACTCCAAACTAAAGTCGCAGGAGATGCAGATTCAGACTTCTCCCCAAAAACCCTTTGTGTAAATAATGGTTAAACCACTTAAACTCTTTGTACATCAGTTGCATTCCCGAATTTGCATAACACTTTCTTTACATGCTTTCTGAGCTTGGTTGATTTTGTCTCTTTTTGAACTCTCAAATCCCTGGGCTTAGGCACTAACTCTGTGTATGTGCGCCTACAGAATCTATCATTGCAGGGTTTCTAGCTATGGCTCTGCAGCAAACAATAGACACCTTTCTCCTGAGCTTATTTCTTTGTCCATTGCATTGATTCCAGAATTTATTTATTTTACAGGAGTGGCTTCATCTGCCTTACAGAATAACTTTCAGCCTTACAAAAGGTAAAGCCTGTAATCTTTAAGTAACTAATGAATAGCTACGGCATTGCATAGACATTTTGCAGTCATAGAAACCAATACAAGATAATTTTAGGTTTTTTTTTTTAAGAAACGGAATTCTGTTAAAAGTAAAATGTGTATATCAAGATATGCTTTATTACAAAACTGAGCTGAAGAAAGCCAACATTATTGTTTTCCTTCTGAATTTATAAAGATACTAAATTGCTTTTTTACACCAACAGCATATTTTTAGCATAAAAATTTTAGCAGTTTTATGAAGAGGTGTAGAATAGGAAAGCAAGAATAGAACAGTAGAAGTGCTGATACACTGCCTTAGCTTGCATCTTTAACCTCTAGAGAGATTGACTGAGCCAGGAAAAAGCCTGCTAGGTCACTGTCATGATTTACTTAGACTGGACTTATTTCAGATGCATAAAAACCTCCAGCCAGGGGATCCTTGCCAACCATTCTCTATACTGCAGAAGACCTCACGAACAGTGTGACTGAAGACACCACCTAAACACAACCTCAAATCTTATAAATATTTATAGCTTAGCAAGGATCAAAATACAGATATGAAGAAGCTTCTCAGCTCCGTGTGACACATTTTTCTTCTGTAATCTCTGCACAGAGCAGAAACTATATATATATATATATATAATGGAGGGCAACTGCCTTACTCTCTTTTCTAAGGAGAAATGCAGCAGATGCCAGTGCTGCATTAGGCACATCCCCTCCAAACACACTGTATCACCCTACTAATACCAGCCATGGCTGTATCTTGTACCTTTAAAACAATTTTCATATTTTTCTATCCGACAAACTGCCTCCTCCAAGGAGCCAAAAGGAAGGTATGTGTCAGGGTGCAAAGGGGCACTGAGAGAGGCAGCAGGGCTGCATGGCTTCTCAGAGAAAATATTCCAATGCAAAACCAGCAGTAAACATGTTCAGGCTTGCTTTAATTACTATTAGAAGTGTCTAGACTGGGCATCTAATATGTATGATGAACAGCTGCTTAATTTGAGAATGAGTTTGGCCTGGATTGCAGACTACTCACCAAATCCACACTTTCATAACATTATTGAATACCCGAGTGTTGGCGGAGGAGCTTCCAGGTACACACTTGCACACAAATCAATATGATTTATGCAATGTTCCACTTTTATTTACATAACCTGGTCTTTTATACACTTTCGCTACCCCTCGGCGTGTGATCAGTCTCGTATTATTGGTTACAGATAAGAAACCACGAGATAAACATGCATTACTAACAAGCTTTCTATTGGATTAACACAGGTAACCACGAGCTACGAGAACACTATTTTTTCCTAAAGCTCCTCCTTAATTCTGGCACAAGATACTCTTTGTTTTTAGCCACGGAGCTTGTTATCAGCATACCTCTGTACTTTCCCACAGATTGAGAGCAGATTTCTGGCTATGTCCAGGCTAGGCCTACAAAGTGCTGTGTGGATTACTCACATCACACCTTGCACTCTTAGACCTCCAACACCTGAGTATCTTCTTCCTCCCAGTATGACATGCACTACAGTGTTTTTAAATAAGAAAATACATTTTTAAGTAGCTGACATTTTTATATTTTTTAGGAGCTAAAGTTATAAAGTAATAATATAGTGTAATACCTTCCATAAGAAGTCCCAATATTTAGTGACAAATTCTTTCAATGCATCCCTAATAATAGAGTTAAACTCCTAGATGGAACCCTTTACACCCACAAAAGTGGTCTAAAAACACCACTCCCCTTCCTAACCTGATCCACCTATCAAAGCAAACTTGTTCAATAAAACCTATCACAAATTGAGAAGAAAAAGAAAACAATTTTTTAGCTGTGTTCTGAGAGCAAATAGAAACTTGAGACAAAAGCTCTTTCTGGAACTGTAATCAGAAAATGAAGTGAGGAGAAAAGGAAAAGAGAAATTAAAAAAAATTTTTTTTTTTTAGTTTAATCACTTAGCAATATTTGAAAGACACTGGCCATCTGTACATCTGATTTTAAAGAGATGCTTTTTGACTACTGTTGAGCTCAAATGTAATCAAAAAACAAGCAGAGAGGATTTGCAAAGGGAGGTGGAGGTTGGTGGGAGGATCAATTGTAACCCTTGCTCTATTTTCTGTATTACACTTATTCTGTATTAAACTTATTTTTTGGATGGACGGGCAGGAAAACAACAAGTAAGGTTAGCATAGCATATCCATTGAGAAAGAGTATTTTTTTCCCAACCCTTTCTCCATTACATAGGGAAAGATGCAGCTGGCTCTTAGTGCTATTGACCCTTTCCTCCCCTTCCTGCTGAAGTTGACTCTGTTATTGAAATCTCTCCTCATTTTGATTCTGGACACGTCCTAAGAATCTCACAAAAACATATTTGAAATCCTAGTCCTGATATCACACATGAACATGATCTGTCACAAAAATATTTGGACTTTATCACAGAATCACAGAACAGTTTGGGTTGGAAGGACCTTAAAGCCCATCTCATTCCCACCCCCTGCCATGGGCAGGGACACCTTCCACCAGCCCAGGTTGCTCCAAGCCCCGTCCAACCTGGCTTTGGACACTCCCAGGGCTGGGGCAGCCACAGCTTCTCTGGGTACCCTCACAAGCCAAGAATTCCTTCCTACTGTCTGATCTAAAGCAGAATTTTACTTCTCTGGAATTACACTTGGATGCTCATTAGCACTGGGTATGTCTCCTTCTAGCAGCTAAAAGACATTTTTGCCTTGTAATGAAGAACCTAAGGGTGTATAATGGAATGTGTAAAACCTACCTATAGGAGTTCTGGGATTATGGAAGAAAAGGAAATGTTTCATGTTCTGGTCCTTGTTAATGAACTAAATGAGATTGCGTCCTTTTCTTAAGCGTAAATGAAAGATAAAAGACAGATGAGATTTATGAACAAGGTCATTAGTGTACCAAATTTCTCTCATTAGATGTGTTACATTACTTTCCAACTTACACAACTCTCATTAGAAAAATTTATGAACTGGAATGATTACAAATATAGTGTATTTTAAACCATCCCTACTTTTAATTGCAAAACCAAAAAAACCCTGAAACAATTATATTTCTGTGCTATAATAGAGTTGTACTTTTGTGTATGTATTTTTTTATTATAGATGTAATAAGGGTTATTCCTGAAATCAAAGGATGGAGGGAGAGGAGAGGAAATTGGACCGCTTAGTGCAATTTGCAGATTAGCTGAGGCATTTATTTAATTTATAACTTTGTTAGACCCAAGTTCATTTTGCAGGGTAATATTGTTGTTTTTTCTCCTCACTAGGCTCCCACTTTCACATCCCTGCATCTGATTTGAAGTGACTGGGAGAGGAAGCACAAGGTATCTCTCATTCCGTTTGGACTCCTTGTTTACAGAAGAGTGATGGAGATGCTATTAAGCACAAAAGGCATCCCCATATGCCTGTTTTTCTTAGTATTGAGTTTGGCAGCAGCTATTGAAATACCATTATCAGGTGAGTTGTAGTTATTTGCTGTACACTTTGCTGGTTTGTTTGGTATCCTTTTTTTTTTTTTTTCTTTTAAACTTCCCCTGAAGAAAAAATATTAAATCTTCCTTTCCAGTTGTTCCATTTTAAATTTAATCCTGCCACAACCTGGCCTTTGGGAAATTCAAGTGTGATACAAAGTAAGCTACTCTGCTTTTGCCTGTTTCAATGTAACACTGAACTTGTCTAATAACATATATCTGGTGTTTGCCATCCAACACACAGCTTAGCTCCGAGGGTTTGGGTTTGTCCTTCACATAAATTCCTTATTTTGGCACTGAATCTCCCCCAGGCTTGCTTGATGTACATAAATCCTTCCTTTATTGTCTTGGAACCTGCCATTCCAGCCTGGAAAAGGAGCAGGTGTGTGGCTCAGGGTGGATGTTGGTCCCCAGGGGAGTATTTTGTATACCTTGTACCCCCCCCAGGAAGCACCTCCTGCATCCTTCTCTGGCTGTGGTGCATTTAAACTGCCTGTTTTACAATGCCCATGTGCTTCCAGGACACCTGTAAAATATGGGATGAGGCTCATAGGGAACAATCCAAGCAAAGCCAGTGGACCCCACTGCCTGGAGTACAGCCCAGACCTCTGAGCTTTGCATTTTCCAAGCATAAATCCACCAGGATTGCAAACTACACCAGGGTTTTAGGGTTTGTTTTGGTTGGTTTGTTTGTTTGTTTTTTGGAGGGGTGGTGTTTAACAGCCTCAACAAAGCAAAACTCCACAATATTGGGGTTTATGAATTATGGTGGGGAAAAATAAACAAATAAACCTAAGGGAAAAGCCATGTAGCCTCTTTGCAGGGTTTTGAGGGATGTGGCCTCAGAGTAGGACAGGAGCCAGTTTCGGGGCATCCTGTGGAGCTGCCGTGAGCTGTCAGCACTCTGGAGCTGCCAACAGCCCTGGCTGCAAAGGGGAAGACAACCAAGCAGAGTTACAGGAGGTTTCTTTAAAGCTGCCCCAATTTGCATTGGGAAGTAGAGGGTTTTTTTTCAGGAAGGTTCTGCAGCAGCTCCTTGAGTTTCAGTAAAACAGAGATGGAGCTGTGACTGTGAAGTGCAGGACAAACTGCCTGGGCACTCGCTGCTTTTACCTGAGGGACCCACATCACCCTTAATTTGCTCTAGTGAAGCATTTTATATTTTAATAAAAAGAGTTATTTCTGATCGGTGAAGCTGGTGGTCCTAGAAGTGTTGAGCTTTGAGACCACGGGACACGATAAGACACTCGATTTTGCTCCAGCCTTGAGCTTCCTGGACCCCAACCAGCAACCAGAGAGCATGTTAATTCTCTTCCTGGCTGTTTATAACAATGTGATGATCCCATTATCCCCAGCCCTGCTGCAGGGAGCGTTCTCCCTCGTGTGGCTCTCTTACACAGGCATTTGCAACACTTTAATTCCCTCAGAAAAAAAAAAAAAATGTTAGTGCAACATCCTTGCGTGACCGTGTGAGTGGTAACTCTGCACCCTGGAGGGGTATTAACTCATCCTTGCAGTCTGTGGGTTTCCTGGCAATTTTATCTAGGACGGAGATACAAGTTTGCTGCTTCACATGTATGAATCTGTGACTGGATTAAAAGCCAGTTATTTCCTTCCCCTATGAATAAATTTCCCAGCCCAGGGCCCCGTGCTTTGGCTGCAGCTTTAGCACAGTCCCAGCTCTGCTGTGCCCCGGGCAGGTTGGCCAGGGGGGCGTGAGCAGGTGATGCCCCTGGGCTGGGCACAGTCTGCGCTGCCAAACCTTTCTTTGGTCACTGGGGCAGTGCCAGGGACCGGTCTGGGGGAGCAGAGAGCATTGCCCATACCAGGAGGATGATGATCCCCTTTTTATTCAGGCAAGGCTCCCTTTTGGCAGGAGTGGGGCGATCCTGACATGGTCCCTTTCAAAGGAAGGACCTGAGGGAGCTCAGTTTTGCTTGGCTGGTGATTTGACCCGATACCTCTTTGTGCTCAGTTTCACAGCTTCCAACAATCACGGAGCAGTCCCACACCCAGGTTGCCTACCCCTTTGATGAGGACTTCACAATTAAATGTGAAGCCAGAGGAAACCCACAGCCCACGTGAGTAGTGCTGGGACAAGCAGCAGAAACGGAGTTTGCTTTTAACCTGTGCCAGACATTGTTCTGGCTGTGGGTGGCTGGTGCACATCAACCTGCTCATCATCGTGGTTAAGCTTTGGGTTTCCGCTTGGGCCATTCAGTTTTTGTTGCTCCATCACTTCCCCTCACTCTGTGAATAGATACATGTTGTTTTCTTGCTGGGAGATGTTCCATTTCTCTGGCATGTGCTAAGTTCACCCCGGGATTTAAAAAGCCTTGTCTGGGCTGTGCTGCAAAAGATAGGAGGTGTGTAATAATAATCGAAGGAGCCCAGCTGCTCTTCTGCCTTTTCCACAGCCACCCTAAAAATGCCAAACACATTAAATCGTGTATTCAGACATCACATTTGCATTTTATCAGATAACTTGTCTGTACCTGACATCACCAGGGCCATGGTGATGTTACAAATGGACACATAAGGAGTCACTCAAATAAATATCCAAAGATAAGCTTTATATATTTTACAGCAGTGTAGAAAAGAGAAAGATTTTAAATGAAAATGTGATTAACAAGAATGTAATAATAACACAGTAAAAGCTCCTCCTGAGGCTTTCCACGCTGAATGGGATAAATTAATAGCTGGTTTGCTTGTCATTTTCACTTTTTAATCCTTCCCTTCTTCTTTCTCTGCAACGCAATTTAAACTTTAAAAAGGTTTTTTTTGTACTTTATATCAAGATTACTTGATCACTTTTAATTGAGCTCTGAATGGGGATTTGTAGCATGATAACAAATTCCCTTTGTTTCACAGATTGTCAGTGCATCAATGAGAAGTTTTCTGTTCTATTTAAGTGATGAGATAGTGCCTGTTAGGTGATAGGAACCCAGATTCCCTCCATACTGCAGCAAGACAATTTTGCCAAAACTAGAGAAGTGACAAAATATACAGTTTTGTTGACATTAATTTATTCTCTTGAAACAATGCTTTTTTAAAAAAAAAAAGTACATCTCCCACTAAATGCATGTTATTCTAATTTCCAACTGTCAGATTTTGAATCGCTGTAGCCAAATTTCAATCCATCTGAGAATTCCAGATACGGGATCTGGTGACAAATATTCCAGCACTCATCAAAATCACACCCCAGTAGTATTAAAACTACAGGTGATTCTGTGGCAAGGAGAAGCTCAGTGGAAACACCTCATTTTCTTCTGGGTTCAGCCAGTCAGCCCCTGCCAGTCCAAAGCACCAACTCTTCTACAGACACAGCCCTTTGCAAACCCGCAGCTCCTTTCAGCAGGTGGCTCTTGCTTTCACAGATGGTCTCTCTCGTTTGCTGTCCTTGCCTTAAGCTCTGTGCTCCTATTTCATGCCACAGCGTGTTATCCAAAAGCAAAGTGTCCAAGAGGAGAGACGTGCCCAAGAGCCAGCACAAGTCAGAGCAGCACAGTGGTCATTTTGCCGTTCAGTTCTCTCCTCGTACATCCTTTAGTTTCAATAAAACACTCTTGGACTCACATTTACCCCCTGGTTTAGTCCCATAGTGCTTCTCTGGGACCTGCCCTTCGTAACACTTGTATTATTTTTCAGCTTTAACTGGACTAAGGATGGAAAACCATTTGATTTGTTGTCTGACCCGAGGATCGTTACGTCCAACAACTCTGGAACTTTTGTGATTCAAAATCGAGGAATCATCAACAATTTCCAAGGGAAATATCGTTGCTTTGCTTCCAATGTGCTGGGAACTGCCATGTCTGAAGAAATTGAGCTAATTGTTCCAAGTAAGGGTTTTACTTCACTTTTGGGTTGAAATTATTATTATTATGGTTATTAAGGTGAGAACTGTGTTCCCTCAAATGAAACGAGAAAGAACTAGTTCCTAAGGTGGTGTATGGTTGAAACATGAACTGTTTGCTATTCAGTGAATATTCAAAGGAAAAGTTCTTATTTGCTCCCAGGAATGATTTAGTTTAGTTCCTGATTTTGAGGACGGAAATCAAATCTGGATGCTGGATTTCAGACAAGACCCCTGGACTATCAACTCCCAAGTGTAGCTACTGACACTCCTTCCCCATTGCACACAAATGAAACTGGGTAGATTATGTGTATGTTTTCCCAGATACAGTATTTTGGAGAACATTTATTATTTACTTTTGCTTTTTTGAGCATCTTCTGCCCCCACTTTGCCTCTAGAGGGTGGGTTAGTGAGTAAATTAGCATCAGCTTTTTGATAGCCATCTCAGGAGAGCTGAAAGCTCAACAGCAGAAAATGATTGTTCGCTTTGAGTTGGCTTTTTAAACGCCTTTGTAAAGCACTTGCTTTGCCTTTGCCATAAAACCCACAAGAATTCGTTTCTGATTTGTATTTGTTTAGAGCCACTGCTTGTTCTTGTGATGCTTCCACTTCTAATACTTCCCTCTTTTTGTAAAGAAGAAAGCTTAAATATTGATGAGAGTTGTAGGCTGGTAAATTCTCTAACTAATCTGGGCAGAGACAATTTGTTTGTGAGCTGATGCCAGCACATCATGAAAATATAGGAATTAAAATATTTGGAGAGATAAAGCAAATAGCAGAAGCTATGACAGAGTAGCTATCTAAGGGCAGTACAGTTATTGAAAGGCATTAGCTGTTCATGAAAGATAAAATTAATGGGATGGCTCATGAAATAGTGTTAGAATTATATTAAAATTCTAAAATGTAGTGGGCAATAAAGGATTTGGAAGTTGTTGTCAGAGAAAACAAAACTGGTTTCAGTCAGATGACTTTGGTGAAATGTTGTAAAAGGCACTTTGTGAGTTTGGGGAAACTCCTGAATTAAATTTGGCATGATCTCTCTAATACTGGGTAATTTTATTTGATTAGACATGAGAAATTATGTGATGCTTTTGCTTTCCAAACATTTACTGGAAAACAAAAGCCGTTAAGGGTCATAAGACTGTAACATTTCAGCTCAGCAACCTGAAGGGTTGACTGAGGGCTGTTCCCATGGTCCCATCTCAGAGCTGGGAACAGGAAACCAGAAGCTGGGGGAAGGATGGCAGAAACAGCAGGTTTTTACAGCAAAATAGCAACTGATGCAAATGTTTGAAAGCTCCGGGGGAAGTGACTCAGTCAGCTGGGAGTTCATTAGTCTGATGTCAGGAGCACTCTGGGCTTGGGATGATGAATACTTACAGGGAAGATATGGAAGGCCTGGAACTGAGTGGAAAATGAGCTCAAAAATATAGTAGTGAGAATTAGTGATCCTGGAAACTTTTCCTTCCATCCCCAGCACAGAGGGGGAAATGAGGGATTAAGGACCAGGAGTGCAGAAGTGGGGTGAAATCTATGGATATAAAGTTCAAGGTCCTGGTTAGGACAATGTTATAGAGTCAAAGAATCATTAAGGCTGGTAAAGACCTCTGAAGGTCATGGAGTCCAACCATTAGCCCAGCACTGCCAGGTCCAACACTAGACCAACGTCCTGAAGCTGACAAAAGTGTCTTTGGACCAATACATGTCATCACTTTCAGCTTGGAAGATGAACACGCAATTGTCTTAAATTCGGGATTGAAATATATGAAATTGAAAGAGAAAAATCTGAAGCTGAACCTTCCTAGTGGGAGTAGAAAGGAGAAGAAAGTTCCCTGGCTCCACGATGGAGCAGAGGGAGAACATGGGACAGGCTGTACAAAGCAGCTGTGGGATGTAGAGGAAGAAGAGATTCAGCAATTTTTTCCAGGTTAGACCTTGCATTTCCGAGCTTCTCCGATATTTTGTTATCAAATATCTGACAGCACTTTGCACAGCTGGAATTGGTGTGTCCACATGGCAGGGGATTCTTCCACAGCCTTCTCAGCCTCCCAGGGCCAGGACATGAACTACATGAACTAAAAAAGGTGCTTAAAATGGAAAACAATGATGTCTGTATTTGGGATTATCGAATGTTTACTCAGAGCAGATTTTTTTTGCTTTTAATGAAAAATTGGCTATAGTAGCTTGAGTAAATATTAAATATACAGGGAGCACTTAGCAGCAAATTCATCGAGAGGTTACAAACATGGTTGTTATCAAGAGCAAGAGGAATTTTAGAGCTAATATATGCAAAGTCCTAAACCCAGGAAATAAATACATGGTGCAGATAATCTATTAGAGGGATTTACCCGACTCATACATCTCCTAAAGCACATTTGCTGTTGTCAGTACTCTTCTGCCATCAATTCTTTCATTTAATGGTGCAACGTAGATGCTGCAAATAAAATCAGGATTCAGAGAGGCATAGGAGGCACATTCGGTTTTCTAAAGTGCTGGATGGTCCACAACTGTGGCCAAGTGAAGGAGCTGCTGGTCACAGATCCGCTGTAAATCAGCCATCACTGACAGGGGAGCTGGGGATAAATCACCTCTATTCACCCCCAGGTTTGGAAGCGGAGACTGGTACATGTGAGATCACTCCGGGCATTCATGGAATGATGCAGAGGTGGCAGAGCTTTGCCAGCTGCATTCAAGTCAAATGGAAAGCTGCTTGGCAAGTCACCGTGCCAGTGAGGGGAAGAAAACCCCAGCGAGTCAGAGAGGGCCAGTTTCTTTCATAAATTACATTTACACTGCAGCAGCAGAATACTGGGTCTGTGAGGTGGCTGCTGAAAAGAACAAAAGACTGTTTACTCACAGTAGTCATTCCAGGAAAGCAATAGAAATGTCAGCAGAAATGATCATTAAATCTCACCTACATAATGAAAATACCCCACCTCCCCTATATAGGCTGACATTAAGGAGAGGGGGAAGAATGGGCTTTGAGGATCTGATCTGTGTGCAGCACTAACAAAGGCCAGACTGTTACAAGATACATGCAGCAGGAAAATGAATTTAAATGGTGAGAACACAGACTTCAGCTCCCCTCCTCCTGGATTTCGGGAATCTGTTGCTTGAATTAGTGAGCAGGCCCCATGCCAGAGGAAGGAGAAGAACTACGGTTTAAACTTCTTTAATTAACTGTGGTGTAAAAGACTCTTCATGGTAGATTGCCTGAAGATTTATGCTCAGTATTTCTAAAGCTGCTGCTCCAAAAGTCCAGAGATTTGGGTATGGAAATACGGCTGAGCATAAAACTGTCCAGTGGCAAGCTGTGCTCTGCCAATGATGTGAGTTCTGGAATTTCCAAAGAAAGCCAAACCTGTGCTCACATTCAGAAACCCAGGTGTGAATATTGTGAAATCAGTAAAAGATGCTGAGCTGATACTGCAGCAGGAGGTCTCAGTGACCCACTTTGTGTTTGGTGTGGCCTCTATGGAAAATTAAACAAAAGAGAGGAACTCACTGAGAGTGATAGGAATAAAATTTAACCCTCTTATGTCCTAAAACCGTGTCCTGTACCTATGAGAACTGTACTGGCCATCTGAATTGTTGGGTTCACTCTGTTGCCAGCAACCACCATTTTGGGAAGGGTGATAGAGAGATCTGTACAGGAAAAAGAAATCACTGATTCCACCCCACATCTTTGGGGGAGAGTAGACTGACAGCCACAGTCTTCTCGGCAGCCAGACTTTGGTAACTTTTTCAATTTAATGCAATCCATAAATAAGCAGGATTATATCTCATAAACAGTTCAAAGGCTGCAATGAAAATTACAGATTTAACTACTGCTCATGTGGCTCAGAATATCAATTGAGGCACAGAGATGAGCCCTGGAAGCTTCCCAAGGTGCATTCAGTGCACTTGTGATTGAGGACTGAAAGTCATGTTGGAGATTCTTTGGTATGTTGGGCCGCTTGCTGCACAGGATATAGATCTGCTTGAAAAATCCCAATTAAATACTAATTAAAGTGTCCAAGGAGCTGGAAAGTGCCAGCATATCAAAATTTCCTGACTGTTTCTTCTTTCTCTCACTTTTACTTCCTTTGAGGATTTATTTGCAAGGAAGAATATAGGAATAACCCTGATGGGTCAGGCTAAACATCCCTCTATCCCAGGACAAATCTCCAGCAGCATCCACAGACGAGGTTATAAAAACAGGCCTGGTGGATAGTGATGTTTTTCTACAATAGCTTCCCAATGTATTTGTTTGTTGTTGATTTAACATTAAGAACTGACTCCCATTTTCTATCAGATACCCACAGAAACAAGGCACAAGGAAAAGTTACCTGGAGAAATGCTTTTTCTTCAAGTTCTCAGCACTTTACTGAGAAACATGTAAAATAACAGATTGAATGGGATGTGTTCTCATATAAAGTGGAATAAATTAACGTAATTGGTGGAGTTACAGTGTGAAGTCACTGCAGTCAGCAGCAGGACAAAAACCAAGCTGTGGGACACAGTGTGCCAATAGACACTTGAGTTAATCAGCAGTTCTGGGGACTGCAGAACCCAGCTCTGCTTGCTGTATTTGTGAATTTATGTGGCTAAACTCAAATGTGGATTTTATATTGCGTTGTGTTGGTGTCCTCCCTGCTTGTTTTTGGTTTAGATACTGATTTTCTGAACAGACAAGAAGGAGGAGGGGGGCCCACAGGCTGCTTTCTGAATTTTCTCCCAGCCACCCTAATTTGCCAGTGGTGCTTCAGCCTCCTCTCATTAAACTTTGAGTCACCCCAGGGATTAAGCAGAGCCTGACTTCTTGCACAAATGACTCTGGACGCTGATAATCTTTCATTTCCATGGTTCACACACTGTCAAAGCACCTTCAGGCTGGTTTTTCAGTGCTGAGCAGCAGTCACGGTACTGCCTTGTCAGGAATAAATACTTGGGCAGCAAAGCCTTTCCCAGGAAAAAAAAAAACACACTCGGGCAGTGAAGCTTTTCCCAGGTATTTTGAGCATTTTAGTTGTCATGGAGGGTTTCTGGGAGATGTCTCCATATCAGGTGTGCAGGTTTCCATCTTCCCCGTGGCTGTTCCACTCATGCCCCGTGGCTGTGTGTGTGGTGGGAGCCCTTGTTCTTCCCAGGGCCACGGATTTGTGGGAAGCAGCACTGGGAGCTGTGCTGGATCCCTCTCATCCCATCTGTGGGAGGGGAATTGCAGGAAACACGGACATGACAGTTTTAGAGGTGTCACTGCAAAGACATCAAGGGCTGGGAGTGTTCCAGTGTCCACTGATAACTCTGTGCAGTATCAAACACTTCCAGGGCACAATTAATCTTGCATGATACATTCAAGCTTAATTCAACTGTGACACTTCCTGTGAGCAGCCACAAATCAGTAGTGATTGATTCTGGAATATCTCATAATTAGAACGTAGGAACGCTGCTAAAATCTCCAAAATATTGCCTATGTGTATGTCCTGGAGGCTGATGTTCAAAGCCAAAGTCTAATGTGACAGCAGCTTCTTATTTTTAATAAATTGGAATTCAGAGCAGGTGTTTTTCTAGTGTGTGAGGCCACAAAAAAATGCACTTGTCAGAAGGTTTGGCCCAGGAATTTATCATGAAATTGAGTTTTCCTCTTTTACAAAGCTTCAAGGATTCAAAACCCTCAAATTTATGCCTTATGAGAGGGAAAATCAGAGGGGAAGGCTCAGTCAGTTGTGGTGCAAGCGCTTGTTTGAGGTGGAGGACGTTTGGGGTCAAATTGCTGCTTCCCCCAGTGAAGCCCAGATGCCAAATCTGGGCCACACGTTGGAGATGAATGTCTGTGCTCTCAGCTAATGACACTGAGACCACGACTTTTCACTCTCTCCTGGTGGGACTCTATATTTTTGTGTAATTCTGTAATTACTGGCTGCAGAAATTCACTGAGAAGACCAGTGGTTATAGCACCCAACTGGGAGACTGGAGACCTAGATTTAGTTGTGCTAAATGAGGCAAAAAATGAGTTTGAACAAGTTTCCAATGTCCTACATGAATGATCCCACTATTAATCTATTTACTGGTCTGTGGTTTAGTCAGAAATCCCTTGTCATTCACCTTACTTGAAGTTTTGTTGAGAGTGAAGTTTCTTGGGAATAAACAAGCTTTAGATCAACAAACTGGCTTTTTCCTGCTGGAAAACATTCATCTCTGCAGTCAGCAGATGTATTTTCCAGGGCTTGAAGAATGTAGGTTGCTGAATGTACTGGATATGAATATGTAGTTCTTCTTTTGTACCTGAAGTTTCACCTGCAGGGTGGGTGATGCTCATTAGCTCCATTTTGCCTCTCCTAAGAATTCATAACCTACTAATAATCCTCCTGGAGATAAAATCTCTGCACAATCTGCATTCAGGCAATCAGCATTGTAGTGATTGCTTCTTTTTATGTTTACTAATCCTGAAAGATATAAAGTGTCCTCTGAGTCCTGTCCCTGCATTTCCCACCCTCCTCCTTAGCTTTGCCTCCTGCAATGTGATGCTGCAGGTTCCCTGCAGAGCTGCTGGACCACTGATGTTTCAGGTTGTGTAGGCACTATCAGAGCTCCCTGTCATGACTTGAACACCAGGATGGTGATATTTGCTGTGCCAGTCTGACTCTGCACAGCCAGGACATTTTCATTCCTTTGCTGCTTAATTGCTGTTCATTTCGCTGGTTGAGGCAGTTGCTTGAGCTGAAACTTTGTTCCAGTTTGAACTTGCCTGCAATGAAAGCAGGAGACAACGTCAGCCCTGAAACTGCCTTGGCTAAACTCCTTTAAGGAGTGGTTCCACTTTGCAGGCTGGTTTCTCAGTGATAATCTCTGAGCTGCAGCCTCCCAGTGCTTGGTCTGGGGTGGGCTCTGCTCCTGCTCTTCTCAGATGCCCTTGGGTTGAATTTTGGGCTGCTGAGATTGCCCAGGTTGGCCAGGCGTGGCTCAGGCTTTACACAGCCTGCTGGCGTGGGTGCTGATGCTCTGGGTGATCAAACATCAACTATTTCACATGTATTTCAGCCCAAATAGTGCAGCCCTTGTGCTCGCCTGTGCAATCTTTGTGCAAAGCCTGTCTCTGCATCCTGAGCTTGCTGAGAAAGTCTGCAGGGCTGAGCTTCCACACTGGGGAGTGAGGAGGGAACACAGGCTTTGCATCAGCTTTGTGCTCCATCTGATGGAGATGGATGAGAACGGGGACAACACCAGGCACGAGGTGGAACAGCTGCCTGATGTCTGTCCTCACCTGCAGGGACTTGCAGTGGCTTTTTGGGAAGCACTTTTTAGCCAAAGCTTCCCAGAACATTCTGCACCCCCAGGCTGGTTTCCTATCTCCTGGGAGCAGTTGGGGACCCACCAGGGCACAGCCCTCTGTGCCAGGCTTGGCCTTAGGCTGTGGTTCTCTGGGGCTTTGAGTTGTCCCTTCCAGACAGTGCAAACAAAGGAGCTGTAGAAAGAGTCTGCAAATAAATGTGTTAAAATAAAGCCTAAGCAAAGCACAGGAACATCACAAACAAGTGTTAAACATCCCCATTCAGTGCCTGGCTTTCAGTACCATGGTCTGTGCACTTTGTGAATGAAAGGATTCCTACTCAGACTGTCCCTGAATGCAGGGATTTCCTACTCTGAGTAAAACGTGCTGTTACTCTGCACCACTTCATAAATAAGAATACTGACTAAAGGCAGGAATCCAAAGGATGTTGTTTAGGGAAATATTTCATTAAAAACTAGATTAAGGGGGAAGCAGAGAGCAAACTTTCAAAAGGTACCAGTGAAAGAGGAACTTTTCTTCTTTGTGCAGGTGTACCAAAGTTCCCCAAAGAAAAAATCGAGCCTCTGGATGTGGAGCATGGAGATTCTGTGATTTTGCACTGTAACCCCCCCAAAGGCATCCCGCCTTTGCATATCTATTGGATGAATATTGGTAAGTAAACAATTCTGGCACAGTTCATGCAAGGAAACTCAAAACATTTGTCTTCCAGAGCAGTTTCATTGCAGATTCATAATTGGTGGGAATGAGAACTGTGCAAGTGCTTGGGAGAAACACCTGGATGCTCAAAAATGAAGAATGGAAGTCTGTTTTTATGGAATACAAAGTTAAATGATAGAGTGGATTGACACAACAAGTTATCAAATATGAGCTATCAGAAAGCTCATATTTCAGTTAATGACTACCAGTAATGAGGATCCCTGCATTTCTGGAGAGAGGATATTATGTGTCAATATTCATCAACTGATGGTTGATTTCTAAAACTAAGAAAAAAATTAATCCATTAGGTTTGTGCAATTAGTTCCTTGTGGCTTTCTGTGCTGTTACTCTGCCGCATTTGTGCTTTGCAGGAGTTTCTGGCTGTTGGGCAGCAAAGTAGCTCGTGTTGTCTCCATAACATGAAGGGTTTGTTTGGGATGCTGCCCAAGCACCTGCAGAGACAGGGTGCCAGGTGAAAGCTCTGATGCTTTAAGGCAGCCCCTCTACTCCTGCCATGCCTGTTTAGCACAGACCTGCATTAGGCTGCATCGGCAACGAGGCAGAGCAGCAACCCGAGCTCATACGAACATCCCCTGCTCTAATCTGTAGTTACAGAGCAGCAAAATGCTTGGGAGACCGGCTGGGGAGACACCTGTCAGAGGTGACCTCCATATCACCATTCCAGACCTTTCTGCTGGGCAGAGATGCTGAACATTTCCTTTTACCTGAGCAGGAACTTTGCCCTGTGTTATTTTGTGTTATCGATTATTTTCCGTCAACGTTGTAAATAGGTATATATTGTTACATAAAAATATTTATTATAGATTGTACATTGAATATTGACAGATAACCCTTTGTTTGTGCTGTGTTTTCTGTCTCTTCTGCCTCAAAGTTCTGGTTTGTGGCTGTATGTGGAAGGCAGCACGTGAGAGGGGAGCATTAGTGAAGCAGCTCAGTGCCATTACCGTCTCACAATTATTTTTTCTCGTAGATTTGCAGCACATTCCACAAGATGAAAGGGTCTCCATGAGCCTTAAGGGAGATCTGTACTTCGCCAATGTGGAGGAGAGCGACAGTAGAAGCGATTACTGTTGCTTTGCAGCATTTCCAAGGCTCAGGACGATTGTGCAGAAAATGCCGATGACGCTGAAGGTTTCCCGTTGTAAGTCTGGGCATGAGCAGTTCCCTGTGTTCTGGTGCTTTTTGAACTCCCCAGGCATCAGTGCATGCACATGTGAGCCCTGTGTCTCTGAAGAGATGCTCTCTCAAGAAAGGGCACGTTACTGAGCTTATTTCCTGCGTTATTAACCTTATTCCCAGGGCTAAATTCAACTGAGAAAAGCTTTCTGCAGCTGTCGGACCCCAAAAGTGCCCCCCGTTCTTCCTCCTGTTCTCCCCACAGGGAAAGCCAGTGATGTATTAGGGAAATCTGCTTCTCTGCAGTCCTGCAGGTCTCTGACAAATGGGACTTCACTGGGTTTTGAGGACTTTATGTGGCCACCTCCTCTCTGTTTTTGTCCAGCTGCCTCAATGTGGTTGGGAAGGATGGTGCTTTCCAGGCTGCCTTCAATATCAGTAGTCACACAGGAGGCATTTTCCATTTTTTTAATGAAATGTTGTGGAGGGAACATCAAATTGTCATTTATTCATTTTTTTTAATTCATTTTTACGTCTCTCTTTTCCTGTGGTCTCCATGGATTTTATACAAAAGATGGTTTTAGGTGCTGCCCTGTCCCTGGGGTGTGCAGGGATTGCTCTCCCATGGAATCTCAGAATTGTTTAGGTTGGAAAAGCCCTTGGAGATCATTGAGTCCAACTGTTCTCCCAGCACTGCCAAGCCCAGAACTAACCCAGGTCCCCAAGTGCCACATCTACAGGGCTTTAAAATCCCTGCAGGGATGGGGACTCCGTGAACAGCTGTGCCAGGGCTGGAAAAACCTTTCAGTGAAGAAATTTTTTCCTGATATCCAACCTAAACCTCCCTTGGTGCAACTTGAGGCTGTTTCCTCTTGTCCTGTTCCTTGTGAGGAGACCAACACCCCCTTGGCTCCCTCCTCCTGTCAGGGAGTTGCAGAGCCAGAAGGTCCCCCCTGAGCCTCCTTTTCTCCAGGATGAGCCCCCCCAGCTCCCTCAGCCCCTCCTGCTGCTCCAGCCCCTTCCCATCTCCATCAAACCTGTCCGTTTTTGGGGTGTACACAACCTGCTGAGGCGTCAAACCCCTGATTCCAGCCCTGACTATACGGGCTGTACATCTACACTGTTAGAACCAGAGGAAAAGAACACAAACACCCAAGTTAAAAAAAGGATAAACCCAGCCTTTAGGGCACAGTCCCAGCTGGGTTAAACCAGCAAAGCCCAGCAGTGGAGCTGAGGCAGCTTAAACCAGCTGGAGGCCCATCCTGCTCTGCCTGCACCTCTCCTGGCTGTAAGAATTTGTGCTGTCACTTGTACCTCTCACTGAGATTCCTGTGCCCTTAATATCAGTTTTCTGTTTCACTAATACTTCTGACCTTTGGGGCTTATGAGGCCTGGAAAGCCAAGGAGATTTTTTTCCTTCGTGAATGAAAATCTCATATTTAATATGTGATTTTGAGTGTTTTCTTGTTGGGATAAAAAGATAGAGGATTAATAGTGGCTTTGTGTGTCTTAATGCTTGGCTTAAAGTGTATCTTGGGATAATAATTGTGAGAAAAATATCCAGAGGAAATGTTGCTCTTGGTGGGTTTTCCAGTCACCCACACAAGCACACACAGATTAGAGAAAAATTAGATGGGCTTTGGCTGTGGGGCCACTGGTAGCCCTGGAAGTGACCCAAAAACCCACTTCAGTGTGTCCACCTTGTCACCAAAGCCACAAGACTTGGTCCAGGAAAAAAAAAAGTGAATCATAAATTATAAGGTTTTGTAAACTCAGCTTGGCATTGCCCACCCCGCTCTGTGCCAAGTCCCTGCTGAGGGATTGCATAAAAAAACGCATATAAAAAAATTTAAGCAATAAGAAACAAGAGAATAAATAAATTTGATACCATTTCTTTTTAATGGATACTTAGAACTCAATGATATTTTTATTACCCTGGATAGCAACATTGAAAAGCTGATTACATCACCCATGGAGCATTTTGACATCACTCATGGAGTATTTTGCATAATAACACATGTATTTGAGCAATTTTCGTTGTATTTTCAAAAATTTGGTTCATCTGTTGCTTTCCTTTATATTTTTCTTTCTTTCTTTCTTTCTTTCTTTGATGGCACAAATTGAGAGGGGTTGGGGAGGGGCATGATTTTGTTTTGGTTGATTCATTGTTTTCTTTTGATTCTGTCTCAACCCCGCATGTTTGTGTTTGGTTGTCACTTTTATTTATTTCAGTAAAGCATGCTAATGACTCAGGCTCACCTAACGCTGCTGTTACCAAGGGTGAGTTGAATGCATCTGTTCTTTAGCCTTTAAACTGAGAATCCACCAGCTGAGATGAAATGGGAGCTGGTAAAAAAAAAATTAAAAGAAAAAATCACAAAAACCTTTTGATTATAACGGGTTGGATTTAAGTGCTCCGTGGAGGACAATTTGCTCATCTTGTAGTTTTTGACAGAAATCTGCAGGGTTTTTAATAAAAGGGTAGGTTTTTTTTTAGTTGAGAAAGGAGCATTCACATTCCAGAACATGATGTAAAGAGGGTGACATCCTGGGTTTCTGGTGTTATCAGCTCAGAGCATGAGCCAGAGCTGGGTGTTCTGGCAGTTAAGAGGACTCTGGGATTAGGAAGCCAAGTTTGGCACCATGAATTCATGTCCAAAGGGTCACCTGGGGCTGCATTGCTTCAGGGTGAGCTCAAGGTGTGGATTTACAGAGTTTTGGGTGCTCTAATTGTCCCCCTTGTCAATGAGAGGTGGTTCTCTCTGTTTGTACCTTGACCTGCGTGTTATTTCCCACAGGTAAGGGCCACAGCAAAGCACTTCTCATCCTGAGGATTCCCAACTTCCGTGGCTTTCTGTGCCCCTCTCTGTGAAAAAATAACCTGGAAATATCCTGCTGAGCTTTATGCAGGCAGTGGGGATAGGCCAGAAGGCTATTCCTGCAATTCTCCACCCAGTTAATTTTGTTTAAAATGTATAAAAATGAGAGTCTTCAGTTTTGTTTGTAGTTCTTGACTCTGATTTCTTCGGTTGAATTGCTTTTGAGAGTCTCTGTCTTTTGAAACGCCCGATCTGAACCTCCCAAAAGAGCTTGTTTTGCTGGATAAGCACTGGAAAGGGTTTTGGGGATGGAGACGGAGATGATTTGGAGCACTCCTCAGTCCTCAAGCCTTTGCCCATGGAGGCTGAGCCCTGTGAGCAGAGCAAGCAGGTCGTGCGAGGTGTGACAGACACTCCTACCCAGTTTTTCCCTCGAAGGGATATCTGAACTCCTGCTGGGAAGTGGCACTGCCTGCCTTTGGAAGCAGGAGGTGGAGGCAGATGGGAAATGTGTGAGCATATCCAGAGGCACCAAATGGTTCTGCTGCAGCTCAGAGTGCTTGTGACACAGACCTGTAGAGATACAAAGCAAGGGGAGGAAGCAATGAAAAACTACAAAATGGTTCAGGGAGATATATGTGGTCTTTTACCAAATCATCCATAACTGACTATTTTTGAAGAACTAGGACCATTTGGGGACTTATTCATTACTGTGCTAATTGTTATGAGAGCGATAACTGGGCAGGCATTGAGCTCTCTGTGTTTCATCACGAAACCCTTGCTTGGCAGCCTGGAACAAATGGGCCGTTGAAATCAAATACAAGTCAATCTTGTTTTATTATTTTAACAGTCTTCCCTATGAATTGTATCCCCATTACTGTAGATTTAATAATTGTAGCAAGGAGGGAGATTCTGTGGGATGTTCAAGTCAGGAGAGATGGGGTTTCGTCTGAGGTTTAAAAGATAACAGAGTCAGTTCAGAAGAAAGGTGTTAAGAAAGGTGGTGTGGACCAGAAGCTCAGCAATGAGAGCACCAGTGTTCCCAGACTGGAGGAGGTGAATGATAGGAAGTGCCAGTGCTTGGAAAACAGGACATAAAACTGTAGGAAAAGGGGTTTCATCAGTACTGCTGCCTGTTGATATCACTGCACTTGTCTTCTGACTCTTATCAGGAGAAATAAGTGTCCTGGATTAGCCTCAAACTGTATAAATAAAAAAGAAAACCTTCAAATCAATGCCTGAAACCTTCTGACAGCAGTGATGTTTGTGGCATTATTGAAGGCCCTAAGATTTCATCTCTAACTTCTCCTTTATTTTATCTTTCAGCAAATTTTATCAAGGAGAGAAAACCCAAACTGCTGATCCCTCCTGAATCTGCTGGCAGTAGCTCATCAGTCACTGTCATCAAGGGAGGTGTCCTGCTCCTCGAATGCATTGCTGAAGGGCTGTGAGTAATGCACAATGCTGCACAACTTAATCACCTCTTGAGATAGAAATGAGCAGAGAAAAAGCTCTATTTCAAATTATACAGCGGTTTGAAATTGAATTTCTGGGCAGAGTTGTTTGTGAAGTTTGTGTGCTGCTTGTAAAGCAGCACAGAGTTCATGCAACACTGGTTATTGCTATAGCTTGTAAACAAGTAATTAAAATCATATCATGGTAAGTATTGATTTTTTTTTAACTGTTATATTAAAAAAGGCCCCTACTATTGAACTTTTTTCAGTAGTACTACTTTTGAGATGTTGAGGAACTAAATGACATCAGCACCGCTTCTGTTTTGTGGCTCACAACCTGTGATGTTTCTTTTCTGCTTTTGTCAATTCAGTTTTGCTTCAATGCTCAACTTTTTTTTTTTTTTCATTTTTTTTCCACATGCAAGATCTCATGTTTTTGAAAGCAAAGTCCTTGAGTGATGTGATACAAGACATCCTTTCAGGAATGGATGTGCCACTGAGTGAAACCAGTGGTCCATCTCGCCCAGTTGCAGCAGATGCTGGTTCAGGTGTACACGTGAACCTCCCTGCTCACTGTGGTCCATTCCCAGCATCCAGAATTCCCATACAAAGGATTTGCTTTCCAGGATGCTCTCACAGATGACAGTATGTCAAGGAACAAAGTCCCTGACTATGTAAAAATGTAGTGAACCTGAATCAGCCTTATTGGTTTGATCCTGCTACAACCAACAGTAATGGGGAAATGTCAAACTTGGTCCCAGTCCCAGGTTTTCTCGGGCCCACTGCTGTGTGTGCTGTGGTGCTTTGTGATGCACAGATACCTCAAACTTGTTGTTGCTGTCAGCATTTATCTCAGAAAGCTACTCAAAAGTTAGTTGTGCATCCAGGTGTGAGAGGCATGGAGGAATATCTGGAGGAGGAGATGGTCACGGTAAAAACATATCACAGAATCCCAGAATGGTTTGGGTTGGAAGGGACCTTAAAGCTCATCTCATTCCACCCCCTGCCATGGGCAGGGACACCTTCCACC
>JAWMRA010000023.1:2720307-2730972 GCA_035584735.1 Pseudotriccus pelzelni | reverse complement strand
CCCCGTCCAACCTGGCCTTGGACACTTCCAGGGATGGGGCAGCCACAGCTTCTCTGGGCACCCTGTGCCAGGGCCTCACCACTCTCACAGGGAGGAATCTCTTCCTGAAATCCAACCTAAACCTACTCTCATTCAGTTTGAAGCCATTCTCCCTTGTCCTGTCACTCCAGGCTCTTGTGAAACAGTCTCTCTTCATTTCTCTTTTAGGTTCCCTTAAGGTCCTGGAAGGGTTAATATAGGGAAGGGTTAAAATAGATGGTATGTGACAGGAAATCAGGACAATTTTGTTGCTTATTGTAAATAACACTGGGCAAAATGAGGGTAAGCAAAGACAGGGGATGGCTAAATAAATGCTGAGTGCCATCCTCACAACTCAGCTGTGAGTGCCTCTCTCAGAGCTGTCCCTGCTGCACTAACTCACACAGACAGAAACCCCAGTCCAGTTTCCCAATATTCCCCACGTGCCTGTCCATGCAATAGTCAAGTTGCCACCGGAGAAACAGGTAAAGTGAAAATCTTTGCACCCACCAAACCCATAGTGAAAGCAAAGTCCCTTCTGGTTTGTTTGTGACAGAGCTTTGTGTCGAACAGAACCTTAAATCAGCCTCTCCTCGTGCTGCAGAGCCGAGGCAGAGTCTGCTTAGCACGGAGGCAACTCACATTAAAGGCTCTGCAATTATATCCCCTCGATAAAATTCCAAAGTCAGGATATTTATCTGCCTGAACAAACATGTTTAGGGTATTTTGTTCTTCCATGAGGGCTTGAAAGGGCATTGCTCATTTAGGCTGGCAGGGTTCTGCCTCTGCAGTTGGTTGGCATTCCTGAAAGAAGGTGAATTGCTTGTCTCTGTTGGATTCACTCCAGGTATCTGCAGCAAGTTTTGGTTCCCTGTTGCAACACTTCCCTGTCTAATTCACTTTCCATCAAGCTAATTTACCGACCCACAAACCTCCCCAAGTCCACAGCTGTGAGTTTATAGGGTTTTCAAAGCACTGAATAGGCAAAATCCCTTGAAAAAAACTCAAATGTGAATTTCAGGTGCAGGAATTAATATCATATACAAGAAGAGAAAGCCAGAAAAGCTTGTTTATTTGGGAAAAGGTAAAAACCCCTCTATTTTCACTCAAAATTGTCCCAAAACTCTTTTAAAAATTATTTTTCAAACAAAAAGGTGGGGTTTTTTGAAGTAGTCACTTTTGAAAGAATACAAAGTACTTCTTTGCACTTTCCTTGAAATCCTTGAAAAACCGCAATATTTAGAACAAAAAAATTTGCTGTTTTCATTTGCTAAAATTTCCCTTCTCAGCAGAAAAACGATCAGCTTTGCCCACATCTCTGCCAATCCATCCCACCAAATGTCCCCAAACCGTGGCAGCGGGTAGACCGAGCCAGATTCCCAGTAACTAAGATCAGGGGCATCCAACTGCAAAAGGAGGAATTAAGTACATTTCCAATCTGTCATTGTTTGAAGACTTATACTCTGAGTAATGGCAGTGTCAGGAGGGCGTTGCCTTGCTGCAACACCGAGGAGACACAAAGCCTGGCTTTGGGACGAGAGCGGGACAAGGAGTCTTGCAGGGAATAATGGGGTATTTGCATTCAGTGCTCCTGGAAATCCGTAATTTCTGGGTACCTGGAGCTTCGTGCAGCTCGTGCCAGGGCATTCAGCCACAGGAACAGATGGGCACAAGAGTAAGCAGATCCGACACTGTGTCCGCGTCTCGTGTGCGGTGTCGGGAATGCGGAGCCCAGCTGGGAATGTGCAGACAACGGCCTGGCCTCGGTCCCTGTGTCACTGCTTTCTGAGGCTGTAAAGAGCATTTCAGCCACCTCCAGTGGTTGGCCAACAGGCAGGCAGTGAGTGAAGTCACTCTAATGAAGTCTTCACCTCCTTGTCTGTCCTCAGGTGCCCTTTTGGAGTGGGACGAGATGAGCTCCGGTCCCTCTCCCACAATCCGTGCCAACACACACACAAGGAATGCAGCCTCATGCTTTGCCCTGCTGAAGAACCTACTCACAGGGGCCCTCCAAATCAAGAAGCAGTACAGATTAGTTTTAGTCTCTAATACAACCCTTACTTAGCCCTAGAGCTTTAAAAAGGCTCGAAATCCTCTGACAAACCGTAGTGAGAAGTCCAGCAGTGCTATAATATGAAACAGCTTAGTATGCAACTAAAAATTATTTTTTCTTCCTTAGCCCAACTCCTCATCTGAGCTGGGTCAAAGTCACTGGAAACATGCCCAAGGACGATCCAGAAACAGAGAATTTTGGGAAAATCCTGAAGATAGACCAAGTGACAGCAGCTGATGAGGGGACGTACCAGTGCACGGCGAGCAACCCCATGGGGAGGGCGAGGCACGAGTTCCACGTCCACGTGGAAGGTACGCTTTTAAGTAACCTGGTTGATTTTGAAAGGAGAGGTGGTGTCAGGGAGGGGAACAATAGTAATAATAACCTTTTATATATAATTTTATATTTATGTAATAATAGTAGCCTTTGCTAATATAACTCGATGTGATGTGTGAATCACAAAACGCAATTTAATTTTTGCTACCCAAGGACCTGTCTCTTCAATCTGGGAAGGCTGCAGAAAGCAGAACCTCTAAAAAATAAATATATATATATATAATGCATCTTTTTTCCTGAACCATGAAGGCCTTACAAAGTGGTGAACAGGAGTACAAATACGTGAGCAGATTCAATGCTCTAAAGATGGGAGTTAGTCAAGCAGAGATATTGATGAAATGTCTTGTATTAATCTGAGTGTCAGACAAAAAGATCTAATTATTCCACTTGCCCTTAAAGACTGTGAAAATGGCTACACTGGGCTGGATCAGAGGGACATTCAGCTTGGTTCTCTTTCTTTGGGTTCCACCAAAAGTGAGTTTCTAGGGAGGGCTGTAAAAATACAGGGAGCAGACATGGTACCATCTCTCTCCTCCCCTCCTTCCCATGCTCCCTTGCTGTGAATTTGAATAGGAACAACCTGAAATAAGAATGTTCTCTGTAATCCCTGAAAAGTATCATAAAAACTTGTGAAACAAAGTAAAAAAAAAAAATAAATAAAATTCTACTAATTGTTAAAAGGATCACAGAATAATTTAGTTGGAAAACACCTCTGAATCCAACCTGTGAACAACCCACCACTTCCTCAACAGTTTTAAAAAATTGAAATATGATCCTTTTTGTCATCCCGCGGAGTATCCAAGGCCTGTTCCCACCCCACCTGCATCCTTGAAAGGATGACCAGTATTAGCAGCATTCATAAATACTTTTAGGGTTCCACTTGTGCTCCTCATACCCTTGTGTGGGGGCTGGTGAATCCCTGTGATGAGCCCCCACGGGTCTGGTGGCTGACCCAGGTGAGTGTTGGCTGCCTGTGCTTGTGCCAAACAGAGAACCTGCTGTGTTTGTGCAAGGGTTGGTCATCATTTATTTGTGGTGCTCAAGAAGGTGGTGGATTAACAAAACCAGCCGAGATACCTTCCTCCCAGGCATCTTGCAGAGTGCAGGTAGAGGTGTGTGGCTCCATCCCCCTTTCTCCTCCTGCCCAAACTCTGAAGGTGTGAGCCCTTCACACCAGGCAGGTGTAGATGCTCTTTTCCAGAAGCCAAGCAGAGCTCTGCTGAGATTTAGAAAAGATAAGCAAGACCTGCAGAACCCTCCCTGCCCCTGCAGCTCTCTGCCCAGAAATAGCTATAGGATAAGAACCCTGAAGCACAGCTGAAAAACTCCCTGAAAACATTTTACTGATGAGAAACTTTCCATCCTCCGCTCTGCAGAGTCAAAAAATAAAATAAATCACGGGCAGGATGATCGGTCAGAGTCTGCCAACAGCTTCATTTTCATCTGGGCTTCTTCTCACTGCCTGGTCACAAGGAGCCCTGATGGGAGGAAAGGCACTTTCAACCCCTGCTCTGTATTTACTCATCAGCTGAGGAAAAGCCTTTTCTCACAGTGTGTGATGAATCGTCCCCGTTCACTCGACACAACCGTGTGCCTCACAGTCCTCTTTCCCTCACTGCAAGCGTGGCAGAGGGGGATACCAGGGCATGGCAAGTTTTCAGCTGCGGTGGAGGGGAAGTGCTGACTCCCAGAAATCATTCCAGATGGTTTGGAGCATCTCTGCTGTAGCTGAATATTTTAACAATCTGGCGATGATTTTCTCGGCTGTAAAAATCGATTCCTTCAAAGAAATTGCAGGAGCTGCAGAAACGAAAATACCAGAGAAATAACATTAATTTAGCAGTTTAGGATTTTTGACCTCCATCTCCCCCACTCTGTAGAGGAAGGAAAACTTTCTGGCAAATTTTTATTAACAAACAGAAAAAAAGTAAAAGAAGGAAATAATCCCCCTCCAGCCATTGCTGTTAAATTCATTTTCCGTGTGTGTAACTAATGATGACAACTGTCACCTGCAGGAATCCTTCCTATTAGGAGTCACCTCACATCCAAGGTATCAAGGTAAAAATGAGCCCAAACACTGTTGTCTTCTCCAATTTCTAACCAGCAAATGCCACTGTCATTAATCAGAGATGGACACGTTCATCATTCTTGCAAGAGCTCCTGTGAGCACACTCAAGGGCAGATCCTGAGCTCTGGAATTGAGCATTAATTTCAGTTGGCTTCAGGGAGGTTGTGCTGACTTAGGGCTTCCTCACACCTGACAGGCTCCTCTCAAAGGGAAAAGAAAATTAAACATGGAAGAAAAATTATCTGTTATTAACCACCAACCATCCTCAGTCTAGTACTGGTGTGTAAATCAGGTTTTACTGCCATGTTTTTTGTTCTTCTTTCTGCTATTTGAGGATCTCAAACCAGTACCCCATCCTTCTAACTAACCATTTTAATGATATTTGCATGCAGCCCACTTACTAATCCTACTGAGTCTGAGGGCAAAGATTCAGGTAATTATTGCCAAGCATATGAAAATATTCAGCAAGCAAATTGCTTGACTGTTTGAGCATTTTAATATCTCTTTGCAAGGGAAGATGTAACCTGGAACATCAGAGAGGCACAAACCCCTGCTGTTGTTATTAGAATGAGACACAATTATTTAAAAAAAATAGCAAAGCAAGCCCACAAATTGTTTTGACTTCAAATGTTTATTTGGTTATTGTTTATAGACCACCAAACCCAACAGCAAATGAACATATAACCTCAAAATCTTCAGTGTCATAATGCCTGATCTAATATTACCTTGGTCTTGATTGAAGCTCCTAGATGGTATTTAATAGAAATAATTATTACAATATAATGATTATTTTAGCAATGATACAATAGCTAAGGGCCTTTGCAGTTGTGTCTTGCAATGCTTTTAGTGCTCAACTAAGAGAAAAAGAAAACAGATGAAACTATTGTGAGGCAGAACCAGGACTTGGTGTTTTAATTGGGTCCAAGTTGTATTTCTGTGTTTCTCTGGAAAACTGCTCCAACAGGATGCAGAGCCCAAGGTGGTCCCTGCAGCTGAAGGTGCTGCTGATGCCCCCAAAGTGGGATGGATTGCCAGCCTTTGGGAAGATGTGAGGAGAATTTGAAAGGATCTTGACAACTTGGGAAAGTGGTCTGGAATAAAAAGGACAGGCTTCAGCGAGCACAAGTGCAAAGCAGTTCTCCCCAAGCAGCACTAATTGGCTTCATCAGCACAGGATGGGAAATGTCTGGTCAGGCTGGTCGGGAGGAGATGCTGGATGGAGAGCTGAACGTGGCTGGGAAACATTAGTCTGGCAGAAAAGGCAAAAATCATCCTGGAAAGTATGGAGAAAAGTGTTGTTGTAAGAAAAAGCTACTGAGAACTGATAAGGCCTCACCTAATGTAAGGAATTTTCCATCAAGGCTGGGGCTAACTGAGGCAGTTCAGGAAAAGGCAGCAAGGGTGGTCACAGAACCCGAAATCACAGCATTTGAGAAAAAAAAAACAGGTATGTTTAATTTGTTAAAAAAAATAAACATGGGGAGTGCATAAGAATGTTCAGATGAATGGAAGTTTCTTCACAAAGTTTCCTGGGGGTGGTGTAAGATACAATATGTTAAAGTGCAGCAAGGCAGATGTTGGTTGGATGTCACAAACTTGTTCTAGTCCTGGGGAAAAGCAAAGTGCTGTCACAGCATGGGAGGCTGAGGGGAAGGTTTGGGTGTTTTAGGTGTAGATGATCCTGCCTTGTTGCAGTAGGATGGACTAAATGCCCATTTTAGATCCCTCTCATTTTTGAACCTGTCAGTATTTTCCGTAAAGACATAAATGTCTAAATTAAGAGGTTCACTTTGATAACTATTACCAAGAAGATGCAGGAAATATTTGCTGCTCCCTGTTGCTCGCACAGATTAACTCTTTGACTCTTCAACCACTGGATTTTGTAGTTGCTAAAGATACATGTATATTTTGTTATTCTGGTACTTTGGGTACTTATAAGTAGTATAGCACATCTGCCACACGGAAAAGAGGTTCTTCAGCCTTTCTGTGAAATTCCATTTCATACTTGGCAAAATCTCATTCCCTCTGACTTCACAGCAGCATCGTTCCCTTGGGGCACCCCCAGCAATTCCCATGCTAAGAAAGGAACGAGTGGCATCATGTGCATGCACAGGTGGAAATAGGAAGGGATCCATCAGGTGGTTTGTATTCAGGCTGTGCTTGGTGTCCCCTACTCCAAAACAAGGAAACATCCTGACTCAAGTAGTGATTCTGTAGCAGGTTTAGAGGAAAATTCTAAACCAACAATTTAATCAGGACTGCTACAAATCTTTTCACCTTCTGAGGATAGCATGATGTACATGAGGGAGAGAAGGAAAAAGGTCTGCAAGACCAAAATGTTCTGTTGTTTGCAGAGTCTTTTTCCTGGAGTCAAATACCAGGAAGCAAATCAAATGTGGTCGTGTCACTCTGAGTGGGCAACTATCAGTGTGTGAGGAAGGTAAGAAACCTGTCCTGTGTGAAGGAAATGGGAAGATCTTATCATTTTAGATAAGCTTCAGTATCTTGGATTTTACTGCAGTCCTTATATGTTGATGAACAACGTCTCTTTGTGTGGAAACGCTGGACTGGGTGCTGATACTTGTGTATCATCACACTTCAGAGGTGGTTTTTTAATATCTCTGTCGATATGAGCAGTGATGCTTTGTTTTAGCATATCGCCCTGATAACATCTGGAGTTGTATTACCAGGCAACAGCTCTGTTCATCTTCGAAGTGTTTTCTGGACATTCACTAATGGATCCAGGTGTTTCTTACGCATTAGCTCACCTGGTTCAAATAGGGAAAGAGGCCCAGTGATCTGCCAAGCACATGCAGAAGAGGTAGTGTCAAATCTGGCATTAAAATCTGTAAGTTTCTTGATTTTCAGGGGGAGATAACGATGAATTCAAGGTTGTGTTTTGGACTGAGGCTGCCCACTGAAAGCAGGCTCAGGGATTCTGAGCATTCAGTCACTAGAGAATGAAGTGTTTATCAGATAAAGTCTCTTTTTTCTCCCTCTCAGTTCCCTTATCTCCCTTATGGATGTGTTTTTCCAATGAGGTTTGGGTACCTGAAGCTCATGGGCTGCTCTGCAGGGTGGAGGGTTTCCTCAGAGCCCCCCAGTGTGCCTGGCAGTGCTGGGAAGGGAGAGCACAGGGAATGCAGCAGCACAAGACTGCTCCTCTACCACCACCCTGTGGGCAACATTTTTGCATCCAAACCTTCTCTCACCCCCCAAATGAGAGAATGTTTCCTCATTTCTAAATCTGCTTCGGGTCAGCCTCTGATCTGAATACAGGATGGAAACACAGAACACTGAAATGACAATGCATTTCCTTAGCACAGGTGGAGGTGCTGAAACCTGTCCTGGAGCTCCTTCCACTCCTGGGCAAGGCAGTGGGAGCCACTTTCTCATGCCTAGAGAGAGGGATTTAAGCTGGATAGGTATTTGCATCTTGTTTGCATTGCTGAAATAGTCTCAGCTCATTTCCCAGCCCACCAGTCCCACGGCTGAGGGTCCTTGTGGAAATGCTGACCCGTCCAGGTTTCCCTGTTTCCCCAGCCTCTCGCCTCCTATTTGCATATGTTTTCCACTCGGATAAACACTGCCCGTTTCTACTCTTTCCTTGACACTCACAAAGTCTGAAGGACAGAACCGATGTGTGCTGATGCTAATTTTACCTTTCCTGACGTGGGTTTGCAAGGAATCCAATTCATCTGCGGGACGGGCTGCGAAGTGTTGGCAGAGTTTGCCATCTCCTGGAGGACCGCGGCAATGGCAGAGTCAGACAGCTGGGGCTGTGACACTGATCCCTGCTCTGTCCCCTCTTTCCAGAGCCCCCCCAATGGCTGAAGAAGCCCGAAGGTGGGGTCTACAGCGTGGGAACGAACCTCGTGCTGCTGTGTGAGGCGATTGGCAACCCAGAGCCGAGCATCCAGTGGAAACTCAACGGGATGCCCATCGATAGTACGTGCCAGGTCCACTGTCCTCCCTCGGGGGCTGGCTGGGTGTGATGTGCCTGTGGGGAACCCACAAATCCTGACACACTGGATTGATGTCTGATTTGAATCTATGTAGATATTAATTAATGTTTATTTACTTAAGGACCTAATATTTAAATGGGATCTTGAAGAGAACGCAGCACGGTGTGGAGCAGTGGCACCTGTGAGGTGCTGCCTCTGCCTCACCCTGCAATCTTTTGGGGATCTGACATAGCTTGTATTCATTGAGGGCTCCTCCTCTTTCTTTGTGCTTCTGCGTGAGCCCAGGTGGCTGTGGAGCACAGGCCCTGCTCCCTGGGTAGCAGTGTTATTCCTCGTGGTGTATCAATACTATTACTACCATTTTAAAAAGTCTGATTGGGGATTTGACTGGAAATTGGTGCTCTGGAGCACTTTGTTCAGGACTGGTGGCCAAGGCAGTGCACTGCAGCTTGCCCTCTGGCTGTTGAGCAAGGTCCTGGTTTGATCCCCTTGTTTCACAGAACATTCTGAGTTGGAAGGGACCCACGAGGATCATCAAGTCCAAGTGAAATCTGAAGTGCAGGGCCCATACAGGGGTCAAATCCACAATCTTAGTGTTGGTAGCACTGTGTTCTACCCAACTGAGCTAATCTCAGGCTCATCCAGATGTGCTTTGCCTTTGGCTTTCAAGCAGCGAGGAGAGACTGTGAACTCCCCAGTCATGGTCTTTTCTCCAGCTCCTGCCATAATTTGGGTTTTTCCAGGCAGGACCTTCAGAGGGAGGATCTCTACCCGGGAGATCAGCCTGACCAACCTGCAGCTGCAGGACAGTGCCGTGTTCCAGTGTGAAGCCACCAACAAGCATGGCACCATCCTGGCCAGTGCCAACGTCAACGTCCTCAGTGAGTGCCCCTTTCCTCTTTGTGGCAAGAGATCTGACAACCCCGTGTCCCATTCCTGTCACTCAATCCTCAGGACAGCTTGGAGCTTGTAGCCATGTCATAGTTCCTTGCACTGCCCCCAGATTTTAAGAATTACTTTATCCAAGTTAATGCAACAAGTCTTACAATGGACAATATTGTATTAGCAGAGACACTCATGAGCTTTGATATACTCTTTATTTTAAAAACATGCTTGGCCTCAAAAATTTTTGAATTCAAACCACTGGGGGCTGAATTGTGACCACAGCTCTATTTTTGAGTTATTAAACCTATTGTTAATCTTCAGTTTCAGTTGTGATTCCCAACCCATTCTTTAAAGAAAGGGAGTGATGGGAATTTATTTAAGTAAAAAAATCCCTAAAGGAGGCAGAACTGGGTCTGATTTGTCTCATGGAGACATTTCAGACATTTCTGACATGTCCAGCAGTCAACTGGAAGCTTTTGAGAGATCAATTGCTCAGTGCAACTTGTTCCAGAAGGCAAGAAAATTGCCATGAAGTGCCTGAGCCTTTCACCTTTGCTGGGAAAGTGGATGATGTACGGACAATACTTATACGCCCAGTGCTTCTCACCTTGCTTTCTCTTCTGCAGACATTGCTCCCTTAATCCTGACCTCAGATGGGGAGAACTATGCCACAGTGGTGGGTTACAGTGCCTTCCTGCGCTGTGACATCTTTGCCTCACCTGCAGCAGATGTCAGATGGTAAGACACCGGGAAGTGATGTTTTCATGTGAGACAAATTCATACAGGCTCGCCAAACACTGACAAATCTGCTAGTCATTATTTCTGTAGAGGTAAGATTAGAAATTTGTAACAAAACTGTATACAAATGTAAGTTTTCTGTGTCCAAATACACTTTTAAGAACCCTGAAGAACTGGTTTATAAAAAGGGTTGATGAAAGTCCTCAATACTTGTGTGAGACAAGTGCTGGGGTATTTGTTTAGCCAAGCCATCCTGTAATAGCCAAATCCTTCTACTAATCCTAAGATTAATGTTGGCAACTTTGTAAGTTTGGACACATCATTGAGTTGGAAACACAGTGACTTACAGAACATACTTAGCTGGACATGGTTCCATAGGGTGGGAAATCACAGGACTGTCATAGCAGATGGCAGATATAGATTAAAGACAGAGTAGTTTAAAGACCTTTTTAGATGCTCTCAGTGAGGTTTTGGTTTGCAGGACACTTGTCATAGAATCATAGAATAGTTTGGGTTGGAAGGGAATTAAAGATCATCTCATTCCACCCCCTGCCATGGGCAGGGACACCTTCCACCAGCCCAGGTTGCTCCAAGCCCCGTCC
>JAWMRA010000023.1:2682974-2714399 GCA_035584735.1 Pseudotriccus pelzelni | reverse complement strand
GTGCCTCCTCTGGACTCTCTCCAGCAGCTCCATGTGCTCCCTGTGCTGTTCCCCAGGGCTGGAGGCAGCTCTGCAGGTGGATCTCACCTGAGGGGGCAGAGGGGCAGAATCCCCCCCTGCCCTGCTGAGGATCAGCCCAGGCCACAGGGGCGTTCTGGGCTGCTGGGCCATGAAGATGACCAGGGAAACCTCACCAGAGGTTCCTGAGATTCAGCCTCGTTAAGTATCACTGGAATGAATTGTGTCAATGACTCCCAGAAATCCCACCTCCATCACTCAGTGGCTCCATTTGAAAGCACAGATCTGTTTGTGAGCACAGTCTAAAACTGGGAAATCTGGGAGAGGATGTGAAGCGGGACATTTAGGAGGCTCTCTCCTGTGAAGAAGAGAGTTTAAAGGTCTGAAGTTGTGGGGTCGGTTTTTGGGTTTTTTTTCAACAGAGATGATCTTTGAAATCTTTTCCATCAGTTCTCTCCACATTCCAATTTCAGTTTTATAACACCCCTCACTGTGCACGTCTTGGCAGGAAACTTGCCCATCTTGCAGAGCCTTGCATGAATAATTCATTGGAGTGTCATGCTGATTCTCAAAAGGTTGGAATATTTCTTTGGAGAAAGTGTTTAATAAGATTCTTCCAAACAACACAAACTGGAGCTTTGTATGAATTTTATGGGGTAGTAACTCTTAAAAGGTTTTGCACGATCAAGGATTTAATGAACTGAAACCCCAAACATATGGTCGTCCCTTCTACCTATTTGTTTCCTGGGTTGAAGGATGGAGATGAAGCTGCTTAATTGGGGTCAGAAACTCGAGTCTGTCAGATCTGAAAGCACAGACAGAAGTTTCAAGAAACAGGATACAACTCCTATTTGGCTGCTTATATTTACGTCTCCATTTGGGTGGTGTTATATGACAGCGACAGAGAATGAAGCAGCTTTTCCACTTATTTTCCAAGCCAACAGCAAATATCACACAGCTCCTGCAAAATACAGTCACTTAAGTCTCCCAGCTGCACCATGTCCTAAAAATTTTGTTCAGCCAGGTGTCACTTAACCCATCAGGTTACCAGGCACTGAGGCATTTGCAGTCTTGGAAGGAAGAGTGAGTTCCATGACAAATTATGAATATTTAGAAGTTCCTGAAGCTTTCTAAAATCAAGGGTGTTTGGTCTTTGTTTGTTCTTCCTTTTGAAGACAATTTTTAAACAGGCTTTGGTGATCTAAGAGACTGGTTTGAAATAGGAGGTCCCTTGAATCTTCTTTCAAAAGAACCCTTTCAGTTGTTTTTTTTTCTTTTTTTTTTTTCTAGGCTATTTTAGAATAATTCCACTTTTTAACTGGCATTACTTTGCCAGAAGGCAAAAAGCAGAGCCTAGGTCAAGAATCAGCCAGTGTAGTTAAAATACAAGATCACATCAATCTCACTGGGGTTTGCAGGAACATATTTGTGACATTAACCCTCATATTAATTCTCATGTGTATTCAACAGCTATAAAATTAGGGTGAAGTATTTTGTGTTGTTCTGAGGATGGGAAACCATAGGACTGTTTGTTGGGAAGGAAATTAATTCAGAATTGGTGCTCATTATTGAGTAAATTAACTAGATAGTTATTATACTGCTGTCATTTCAAGCCTTTTCAGCAGAAGAATTTGGCCTCAGCTCTGAATTAGGGGAAGGCTCCCATTGGTGTTGGAGTGGTGACACAGTTCCTGAGGCAGCAGGTCTGACCCTGTCAGCAGTGAGCAAAGCTGAGGAGACAGTCACAGCACTTGGGGACAGTGACACTCACACTGTGACTTTGCCCTCTGTGCTGTTTCAAAGCAATATTTCTCTCTCAGCTCTCCAGTTTAGGGAAGGATGAGGAGCCCTTCTCCAAATATCCTTCCGGCAGTGCTGGAGCTGCTGCCCAGGGAGCTGCAGAAGCTCCATCCTTGGGGATTTTCAGGACTTAACTGAAAAAAGTTCATTTAATCCAGCATGAAGAGCTTTACTTTGAGTGCTGAAATTGTGATCTCCTGCAGTCCCTTCCAACCATGATTTCAGGGAGTCTGTGGAATATTACAGCGAGAGGCATTTAGGATTTCAGGGAGGCTTTGAACAACACCCAGGGGCATAGGAGGGATCATGGCCCATGGAGTGGGGTTATAAAATATAGCTCCTGGAATTTCAGAGCAGTGATCTCCAGGTGCACACGTTCCTGGTCCCACCTCAAGGATCCAGCAGGTTATTTATGGATCCACCCTTGTGTCTTGACAGACTTGAAGGCTTACACGTGCATTACTGCTGGGATTTATTCCTGGATATTGTTCTTTGCAATTCCTTCCAGGGAGCCCATTTAAGGATTGCATTGGTGATTGGTCATTTTCGGTGTTTGTGAAGTCGTTTTCATAATCAGGTTCTAAAAGAACTGAACTTAAACTAGCTGAGTTTCGTGGTTTTTTTTTCTTAGTTGTCATTTAGTTGAAATTAATATAGTAATTGCTTTCTCTGGAGACCCTATAGCTTCATGCACCCTCATTTATGGAGAAAAATACGGATGATGGGTGACTAATGATGCTTAGTTAGGCATTCTTTTAAAAATAAATACTGAATCTGTCAATCCTCTCTCTGTCAGAGAGAGAAACAGCTCCTGTTTTCACACAGTCTCTTCCTTCAGGGGATTCTGTCTTGGGAAGCACTGTAATAGGGAGAAGTGTATGGGGTTTGACTTTTTTGGCAGTTTTTACCCTTTCCTTTGCAAATATCCTTCCACTTCCCCGATAACATTTATGGGGGCTGAGAGTGCATTCCTGCCAGAGGAGGGAGAGAGAACGTCTTGCAGTGACATTGACCACAGCAAGTCAAGTCCATATTCTCTAATTTTATAACTAAGGATGATAAAAGTTGGACAAACAACATCTTTAGCCTGAGAGGCTCCGCTGAGCTGTCTTGAGTAGGATGTTGCTGTGTGGAATTAAATTAGCTGAGTTCGTCCTCAGTGGTTTAGACAAAGTGGACTGGTATGTCCAGCTCTCCCTCTGCCTTTTTACCAGCCTCTTGCTGACAGGTCTTTTTGTTCCCCCCATCAATAGTCTGGTGATTGATTAACTCAGTTCAGCTTCCCCTGAGTGCAAGTTTCAAGAGGACACCTTCTTATTTTACTCATAAACATACAATATTTCATTTCCTTCATATTAACTCCTCACTCTTCAAACATTCATTTCTTATATTTTCCCTTCTTGAGAACAGTCTTGTTTCCTGCTGCTTAGAAAAGAAAAGGAAACATTTTACTTTCCAAGCCTTCTTGAGGGTCAACCCCCTCTCTTTTTAAAATTAGCTGTAGGCTACAAGGTGCAGGAGAGCAGAGGGTGGAGTGTGGCAGCATGAGCAATCAGCTTGCATCCAAACAGAAAAATTCATGACCTAAATGATGTATCTCCCTCCAGATGTCAGAGCAGCAAATAAATGTTTCATAAACTTTGCTTTCCAGGTCAGCTCCAAACCATGATTTTATATTTGTTGTTTAACCCTTGCTGTCTAGAGAAAGCAGCACGGTGGGATTGGACAGGGAGCAGGAAAGGTGTTCCTGGACATATCTCTTTTTTTGGGAGCATTAGTGTCACTGATGCCTCCAGCCAGGAAAAAACAATGTGCAAGACTGATACCATAATCTTGAGGATGAGGATTAATGTCACATCGGGTTTTTTTGTGGAAAAAAATCTGAGGAAGTAATTTCCAAACCCCATGAGAACGTCAGAGCAGGTTTAGCACCCTGGGGAAAGAGCAGAGGCTACAGGAGCCAAACCAGCCCCCTTTGAGCTCTGGTGCCCTCTGCACAGGACAGCTTGTCTTTTTACAGTGTGACAGAGGAAAGTAGATGGTGGATGACTGCTCTGAGACAGTGAGGGCACGAAGCCAAAATTCTCTTTGCAGGGTGAACACTTTCCTGTCGACTCGACCCTCACAGCTTGTACGAGCATTGGGGGCTTTATTACAGGTGAGGGAAAAGCCTGTTACTGCTGCTGCATCCTCAGGACCAGGGAAACTTTGATTACATGTGCTAATCCTCCTCTGTTGAGCAGAGATGCCTGGCACCAGGGCCCTGCTGATGCAAGATTCAGCCGCGTGCTCCAAATTGGCCCCTGCGATTTCCGTGGCGCAGGGAACTGTATCATGGCAACCTGTGTCTGCAAGCCCGGCCTGAGCAAGCTGTGCCTATTATTAGGAAGCCAAATGGGACTGCACACCACGCAGTTTTAAATAGAGCATGGAGATTGTCAGCAAATTCTGTTAACAAGTGGCAGAATTTATGTGCTCGTGGGCCAGTCCTACATCGGAGATTTATGGAATTCTCCTTTCACGCTGTGCTGTTGCTGCTGCTTTACAATTAGAGGGAAGCTGGCATTAAAAACATCTGCTGCCCATGTTGGCCTGGAGTTGCCAAACTTCTCGCTCTCTCTGTGCCAAGTGGTACCTTGCCAGCAGCACCGTTGTGCTTCAATGTTAAATGTTAATTCCCGAAAGCGCCGCTCGCAGACGTCGCTGCCACTGAATCAGCACTACTACTGACATTTCACTCAGGGAAGGGGAAGGGTTTGGGAGGAAGGGGCTTAATTAGCATGGAAGTGCAGAAAAAAATAGCGTGTTCGACAAAAGAGCACGGTAAGAGGTTATTTCCTGTGTTTTCCCGAGATTTCCCAACATCTGTTGTGGATCTGTTATCTGGGAACGGGTGGCTGGGCTCCAGGCTCTGATCTTGCACTGAGGTTCCTCCTGCTGGGGACAAACCAGGGCACCCCGAGGGTGTCCCAGTTCCTACCAGAAGTACAGAAGGTGTTCCCCTTGTCCACCCAGCTGTGCTGTGGTGAGATGTCACTGTAGTGCTGATGTTGTGCTGTGGGTTGGGGGCTGCACTACATGATCTATAACCACACGCTGAGAGGATCCCAGTGTCCTTTCCACATGTATTCCTTCTATTTAAAATGATTACTGGTAGACAAAGCTGTCAGCTTTTCATTGCACTCCTCACTCTAATTAATGGTTAGTGGTATTCTTCTGATTCCTTCCTCAGCCAACTGCAACATGCACAAGACATCCTCATGGCACAGGAATTAAAACAGTAGTGAAGTTCTAAGAGTCCTGCCCAGGAGAGCTGAGCTGGGGAGTAGCAGTACTCACGAATAACATGAATTCAGACTCAATCTTCTGTCTGTGTTTTGGGATAGAATCATGAAATTGTTTATGTTCAAAAAGCCTTCCCAAGGTCATCGAGTCCAACTGTTCCCCAGCGCTGCCAATCCCATCCCAGTCCAGCCTTTTGAATCCCTCCAGGGATGGTGACTCCACCACTGCTCTGAGCAGCCTCTGCCGGGGCTTGACAACCATTTTGGTGAAGCAGTTTTCCCTGATATCCCATCTAAACCTCCCCTGGCACTACCTGAGGCTGTTTCCTCTTGTCCTATTGCTTGTTACCTGAGAGAAGAGCCTGACCTCCACCTGGCTTTCCATCCTCCTGTCAGGGAATTGTAAAGAGCTTGTAAGCTGAAAGATTAATCAAAAAAAGAAGAAGGAATTAAGTGTAAAGAACATCAATAGACTCCAGAAATGGACATTTCTTTCTCTTGCTTATGGGGTAACATGTTCCTTCTTCCAGTCCGTGCTTAAACTCAGGCTGCTGTCAATATTCTCACCTCACTACTGAATTTTTCTCTTTTTATGAGTGTCCTGCTTTCTTGTAGTTATTTTTTAGGGCTTTCAAAAACTAATAGTCTTTATAGTTTTCTGTGGCTTTGTGCATTTGTGCTGCTCACTCAGCTGCAGGTAAGACCCTGCCTGTGTGAGCATCCCCAAGCACAATCACATTTGTAGGTGAGACAGTGTTTCCCTTCCATCTGTATCTGCTGCAGGAAGTGACAACTGGCAAATATCTCATGTTTGGCACTTTGCTAATTAGCTAAACACCGATATCAAGCTGATAATGTGTGTATGACAAGTTACAGATATGAAAGACGGAGCTTGGCACTCTATATTTTAGTTCATTCAGAACAAGAAGGGCTGAAAGCAAGTTCAGGCTCATTTCTTTCTGCATCCCTGGGTTTGCCTGTGCCAGTTTTACTCAGCTGAAGAATTTCCTTGCTCTTGGAGTAGCCAAATGTTGGTTGTTTGCAAAGTGAGACAGCTTATCTCAATATACAGCTGCAATGTGAACAAGTCAACCCCTTTCTTTTCATAATGCGTTGAAAACATTTCACTTCAGAAACGAGAAAAAGATGAAGTTCAGCAGCAAAGCAAAGGAGGTTTTGTTCCTGGGCTGAACCACAGAACTCGTGATGTGTAGAGATGCTTGTAATTTTAGGCAATATTGTCACTACGGGTTGTTGGTGCTACATTTCCCTCTCGCCTGTAGTTTCCCTTGGGAAAGATGGTGTTGAGGGTATAAATCCCTGCAGGGTGTCTCCCTGTCCGAGCAGGTCCCCAGACTCTGGCTGTGCTCAGGAGGTTTTGAACCGTTTTCTGCAGCAGTTGGAGCCAGGCACTGATCAGCAGAGGGCACTGATCTAACAGGAGTTGGAGAAAAATTGTCATTTTACTTCAGCGCCGCCTAAATGGCCCCAAGATTAATCTGTTAATATCCTCTCATTCCTTTCCCTGCTATATCAGTGTTAATTGCCAAACAAGTGACAACTTTCTCCAGTATATTATACTGGTCCATTATACACTGCTGCTGTAGATACGGTTATTTGCAAATTTGCTACAGACTCCTCCACAAACTCCAGAGGTTTTTATGTTGCTCCTTATGTACAAATTCAAATAAATAGAGGCTGCAATTCCATCTATATCAAATTTAATCTGCATGCTGTTTAAAGCAGCCTAAATATCAAAAACAGATTATTGGAGTTTTCCACAGGAATAATTTTATTTTTTTCATAGTTTACTTTCGAATACAACTTGTCTATTTCCTTTGGGGTTATTTTCCTCCAAAAGATTACAGGGTTTGTTGTGGTGGTGTTTGTTGTTTGTTTTTTTTGTAACTATGCATTCACAAGTATATTTAAGCAATTGTTTGTTGTCAGCTGGGCTGATAAATGCAGCCACCGCTGAGGCTTGGCAGAAATAGTCATCATAAACCCGTCTGCATAAAAAAAAAAAAAAAACCTGGAAAGGGAATGAAATACAGAGGAAAAGGCCAGCACGGATGTGTTGGGGTGAAGGAGAAGGCAGACAGGGGCAGAAGCTCCTGCTGGTGATTCCCAGCTCCGAGGGCAGAGCCCTGGCACGGGATCAGGGCGGCTGCAGACGGGGTTGAAGGCACTCGGGTGTCAGCACAAGTGATGAGGCCTGGCATGTCTGGAAATTGCTCTGACAGCCAGGGCCCCATAAAATTTTAATTTGAGAAATGAACCTGTTCTAAACTTCGCCAGCCAAGCCCTGCAGCTTTTACTTGGGCGAGATTTTTTTGCGAAGATAAATGAAAATAGACTTAAGGAGTCTGACAGCAGCCAGTGGGCAAGTCCCTGTCTTATGTCTGGCAAACAACCCCGACCTGTGTCATGAGATTGGGGTCAATAAATAAATATCAGTTGGTGTAAGCATGTCTGGAGTGTCACAGCATTATTAAAAGCCTCTCAGGTTGAGCACAGGACAGTTTTTGTAGCCTTGAAGTGCTGGCCTCCTACAAATTGTGTTTTTATTGTCTGTTATATATTGGTCTTACTCAGAGCATTATGTCAAATATAACTATTTCCTGCAGAGTTGTCTGAGAATTGTGTCTTATTCGTTGTTTTCGGAAGTTTTGAATGAAAACAACCCAATTACTGAGGGTGCAATTTAGGTGTTCACTGAATATCATGGCTCAAGCCAAAAAGGTGATCTCACTTTTAGCTCTTTGGCATGAAAACCCAAAAGGAAACCCAAATAAACACACTTAAGTGGGACCACTGAAGACAGCACCTCTTGCTGTTTCCTAATCACTGCCATGTAACAATTAATAGGGGAAAATCTCTGGAATGGCTGGGAAGGGGTTACCCCACCTCCCAATATATGCTAAAAGCAGCGTGTTCAGTACTTGTTTTGGGAAATCCCTGTCTGAATACGGGTCGTACTAATAGGAATTAGCAAATAATTGTCAGCTAAGGACTCATTTATCCCACTTTCTAGTTAGCTCCAGCAGAGCAATAGCAGTTGGTGTTACCCAGCTGAAGACAAATGCCCACTTCCAACTCATTCAGACAGACATGATTTTCCAGTATGGATGTGGCCCCTTCCAGCTGATGGTAGTGAAGCCTTGGGAGCACTAACCAATTTTTCAAGTACAGTATTCATGTTGCATGGTCATTTTTTTTTTTTTTTCAATTATCTTTTTAATGTAATCTGGTTTAAGTTCTGGGCCAAATTCTTCCATCCTTTCTCCCACTGGGTGATGTTTTATCCCATCAATATGAAGGCAGCTGGATTTTGTGCTTAATTACATTTTATACGTGGCTTAGCAGTGCCCATTTGACAGAGAAAACTTATTCCTGCCTGTGAATGCTAAACAGGATCTGACCTTAGTTCAATCTGAGAGGCAGCAGGTCAGACTTATTAAGTGGTGGCTTTCTGATCTGTTTGTTTGATTTAGTCTTGTTTAGCAAATGCCAAAAACAAATTCCTAAACTGAGTTAGGTCATCTCCAGTGAGGTCAGTCAGAGTGGGCTGATTAAATCCCCTGATTTTAAGCTGGATTTTAGCTTATTCATGGCAAAGGGATGCAGCCCAGGATTTTCTGCTCCCACAGCTGCTGTCGGGCATTGGTTCTGTCCATGAATAACTTCCCAGCTTAGGTCCTGCTGCAGGATCTGGGCTGGACTTGCCAAAAGGGAATGCAAGTCATCTCCTGACATGGATTTACATATTATACATATGTGTACAATATATACCTATTATACTGGTGAGTGAAGAAGTGAGACACCTTTGTGATGCCTGAGCAGAAAATAGTGTAGCTCCAGCTGCAGCTATGATCCTGAGAAAAGAGATGCTGGGAGGTGTTCAGCAGATATCACCGAATTATGGAATTGTTGGGCTTTTAAGGGACTTCACAGACTATCCAGCTCCACCCCCTGCCACGGGCAGGGACACCTTCCACCACACCAGGTTGCTCCAAGCCCTGTCCAACCTGGCCTTGGACATTTCAACTGCTGTGGAAAGAGAAAATGTTCTGTGTGTCAGAGCCCAGTAGCAAATAAAACATCTCAGTTTATTATGGTCTGGGTGTTTCAGGTGTGGGAGCCCATCCCAGTGGAAGCAGCAGAGCAAGCCCAGTTATGTGTTGGTTGAAGCGTCCTTCTTTCCTATCCTCATAACATCTGAAAGGAAAATTAAATGTGAGGAGAAGAAAGAGGCAAGGCATTTTACAGCTATTGCAATAATGTCACTAAGTTAGGGAAGTATGAAGGAGGTGTTTAAAGGGGTCTTGGCTCTGAGGGCTCTTTGCTTTGAGCAACATGGGCTGCCCACAGAGGTGGTGGAGTCCCATCCCTGGAGGTGTCCACAGAATGACTGGATTTGGCACTCAGTGCCCTGGGCTGGGTGACAAGGTGAGGGTCAAAAGTTGGAATTGATAATCTTGGAGATCTTTTCCAACCCAGGTGATTCTGGGATCCAAAGGGAGGAGTGTTGCATCTGTTATTTGTAGTGGTCAGCGCAGAAAATTCACCAAGGTCTTCATTCTGCACTTGTTTTCCTTAAAAAAATAACTTTGCTTTCCTTGCAAGCCATGCTGTCATTTCCCAGCAAACAAAGATACAGCCAAGAATAATTGCTTTAGCCTTTAGTTTGGAGTGGAATTTTTTCTTTCCCTCTGCCAAACAAATAGAAAAAGCACTTGTACTAGTTTAACATATATTCCTATCTAAAAAGAAGAAAAATCCAATAGAGATGAAGATAGCTTTATTTCTGTCAGCAAAGAAAAATAGATATTTGATCCAATCTATGCTAAACTTTTCTTTGCAGTTCTTGAGAAAAAGAAAGAATCTATATATCACATTCTTAGCCAGTGCTTGATGACATTACCCTTCAGTTTTTCCTTGTGTTTTCTTACTAACTACAACAAAAAAGGCAGGCTATAAACTTATGCACCAGTAAAGGCAGAGCAGCAGAGTTCCCATGCACCTCATTTTACAATTTGCTCTGACACGAAGCGAGAAATAACTGAGCACAACCTTTACTACAATGATTGGATTTTTGCCATCAGGAAAAGCTTGTTACATCTGTGTCCTCTGAGAAATAATGTGCTTTTTAGGTTTCGTTTTATAGACTCCATTCTCCGTAACCTTAGAGGGCTTGAATTCCAGCGAGAGGGATGTGATGTGCCCGGGTTGGATCCTTCCCCACCCGAGTCGATAGCCCGTCATGGTTCTGTCAATAGTGTGGGATGATTTTACACCACCACAGCCCAAAAATCATTCTGTGAGACGTGTCCTAAAATACAGGCTAATTTTAGAGCACTCTCCTCTGTCATCCTCTTTTTGTTTTTCTTTTCTTTTGGCTGTTTTTGGTTCAGCTCATACAGTTTTGCCGGTGGTTTTTATTTCCCCTTGTGCAATTTCCTTGAAGAATTGTAGGAAAATGTAATTAATTCTAAAATCTGCATGTATAATGCTGAAAATGCCAGTTAGGTCAGAGCTCAAGGATGAGTGGGTTTTGTGAGCTGGGGATGAGGAATTCCTTTAGTTTCGCATGTCCAGTATTTTGAAATTTGGTGCTCCTCTCCATCATACCTGGGGTCCCCCAATCCAAAAAACCCCACCTAATTATTTGCATCTCATTAAACATGTCAGCAATTTCACAGATTTCATTAGTACTGCCAAACACTATTTTATTATAAATATTAGTGATCATCTACAGCTTTGTCAAGGACTGTTTTTGTCACTCTTTGACCTGAAAGGAAAGAAATACTGAAAAGAATATAAAAAATCTGTTGCTTCAGATTTTGTTATGATAAAAAGCTCCAGAACTTTTGTAACTACCGTGACATTGCTCCAGAACTCTGAGTACATGAGCAGTAAATAATCAAACATGTATTAAAGACCGTTTTATTAAGCTTGTGCAATAGTGTAAAGAAGCAAATAGCTCCCAGTGGCATTAACCAGAACAGGACTGGGAATTATTAACCACAGGGATAACAGGATCCTGGTTTATTTAAATATAATGTGAGATGGGAAGTGTGAGGTGGTACTAACAAGCCATTTCAGTAGTGGGAGATGGGTATTAAGTTAAAGTGTTTTGTACTCAGAATCAATTTGGATTTACTTCAGTCTTTGCATAACCTTCTCCTCAGCTTGATAGACTCGTTAAAATCTGCAAAATGGGAGAAAAAATCATAAGATCAGAGACTCATGAAAGAGTGGAAATAAAACCCTCTAAGTGAAGTGTGAAGCTGGAGTGGATCAGTGAGAATTTTAAGTTCCAATTTCTCTCACTTCACAGCTTTATCACACACTCACTGTTACTTCCCCGCTTTTATGTAGCGGAACGCACGCATTACAACTTATTTATTCAGATTTCTTTTTGTGGGGTTGTCTCTTTGCTATTCTGCTCATGTAGCTCATGGTGAACACCTCCATGATGCCTTTGGTAGAAGAGAAGAGCCAACATCAGTGAAACTGTGAGAAATAATGATCCTTGTATGTTCCTTTCGTCACCTTGGAGGCCAAAAGAGCAGAGATTCTGGTTAGGAGGAATAGTTTGCAAGGTAAAAATCCATCTCCTACTTCTAGAAACAAATTTAAAATGCAATTTATCTCATCAGGGGATGTGCATAGATTTGGTTTAGGGAACACTCTTCTGACTTGCTGCTAAGCACCATAAGAAAGGGGTATTTCTACTCCCCATTCCTGTCGGCCTCCAAATGGACAGCACAACTGGCAGCATTTGATTTAGTCACACAACCAAACCAAAACTGGTGTCTCATACCTGCTGTTCCTCTGAGGCTTAAACTTGGGTCTTGTCCTTAAGGATACCTTGAATTGTGTCTTTTATTCTGACGGAAGGTTTTTGGTTGAAACTCCCATTTACACCCCAAACTGACGGAGAAAAATTGAGATTTTCTTTACCATGACTGTACAATACCAAACAAATTGCTTCAGATTATGATTCCCTCCAGTTTCAGCTGTTGCACTGTTTAGACTGGGGCTGGCTGACAGATCCTTCATTTACCTCTGGCAGGCCGATGCAGCAATGGACACACCTGAGGCATTTGTCAGCCTTGACCTCCCGCCACATAAGCTCACTGCAAACCTGACACTCTTCATTTCTCAGCCCTAGATTTGGTCCTGAGCTCTCTGAGACAAGATTAGGCACCTTCCCTGTTTGTGAAAGTTCTGTGGGCAGGTACCAAAAGACATCAGAGCGTGTTTTCTTTCTCCCATTGGATCCCTATTCACCAATTTGTGTCCTACATCAGAAACACAGATCTCACTGTTCACACCTCACAACAAAATTTAATTGCTATCCATCTTAACTAACTCTGATTTATTTTATAGACTCGATCTGGCTTAATAACATCCTTTACCCAACAGAACCAGCCTGCACTCGAAATCTGGATGGTTGGAGAGCAGTGAGTTCTTGGTATTTGGTGATCAGAAGTTGCCTGTGATGGACATACTGGTGGCTTTTTCTAAAACTTGTCTTTGGTCAAATGCATATTTAAGCTTCATTTTCAGAAAGGATTGCCGTTGTTGGAGCTGAAATCTGAAGAGCCAGCCTGGCAATTTGTCAGCTAATAAAAGTGAGTACTTCTATGAGTGCTGGGGGTTAATTCCATGTTCCCTTTAAATTGGATAAAACTAACCAGTGTTTCCAGGCCAGCTGGAGAGGCAGCCAGCGTGGTCTCAGCAGCTTCTTCTCACCAGGAAGGTGGCATCCCTTCTTCACTACAATTTCTTGCAAACTTTGCATGTTCAAATCTGGACCTCATCTTTCCTCCTAATGGGAATTAATAGCACTGGAAAATTCTCCCAGCAGTACCTTTTGAAGAATTACAGTGTGACCCACTAAAAGTTGCCTCTCCATTTTTCTTGCAGGTAGGAACCCATGGGAAAAAAAACCCCTAAGACAACATTACTGCAGAAACAAATTAATAAACCCAATCCACAGTGACACTCCTCACAGGCAGGGACAGGGAATCCCAGATTGGTTCATTTTCCAAACCTGTTTTGACTCACAAACCTTAAAAAATATCTCTGCTTGAAAAGAGGTCTCAGATTGTGCAAACCCAAAGCATTTGGGAATCAGCTGCCGAGGGAGCAGGAAAACAAAGGTGCTGATTGCAAGGAGTGGGAGAAATGAGGTGTTCCTCATCCCATCAGGGGAATGGTGATGGCTCAGCTCCTGGATGAAGAGGAGCTCTGGGAGCAGAGGCAGGTCTGGGGCACCCTTTGCTCATCACTGAAGCCACAGCAGCTGTTCAGCTGCCAGATGCTCTGGTTTGGATGGGTAAATCACAGCTGCACCACTGAAAATGCAGCACTTCACGCTCCAATCAATGCTGTTCAATCCTCACATCTCATTTTCACTTTACAGATCAGTTTTCTTTTCAGTTCTTTATAATTTTTGTTTAAGTTCATTCTTTCTTTTTTTTTTTTCTTTGTCCTGTGTTTGTAGAGACCTCTGTAAGCCATCAGATTCTGTGTGGTTATTCAAGTAGAGCTCAATAAATAGTTGAAGTACTGCAGTTTTTAACTGAATAACACTCCCATTGAAGTCAATGAGATTTTAATATGTTTAAATACCACAGAATGTAGCCCTAAATTCAATTAAGTTGAGAATTGCAAGAAACCTAAACCAGCCGTGTCGGAGGTCCTGGAGGGCTGGTTTTTTTCCCCCCTTAGGATAAGAGTTGTGTTTCATGTGGTGGTAGAAATCCAAAATGAAAATAAGGGTCACCTCCTTTAATTTGGACTGTTGTTCCACAGATTATTTACTTTGTGGTACTTCATCTCTTAGTGGAGGCTGATCTGACAAAATGTAATGAGACATAATGATTAATTATCTTCACTACTAAAAGTTACAATAAAACAATCTGCCTTTTGATGAAACCCTTGAATTTTAAAAATCCTTTTAACAGCACTCTTGGACAGCACAGCCTTGCAAATTCCCAGACATCTGGAAGCAAATGCCATGAAATGAGCTACAATAATCCCATGAATGTGGGGATTTCAGTAGCATTGAACAATAGCCATGGCAGGGGGTGGGGCAGGATGGTCTTGAAGGTCCCTTCCAACCCAAACCATCCTGTGATTCTTGAGTAGCAGTGACTGGTATTTGCTGCAGAGTCTGTGGGTGAAAAGCAAAGCTACAGAATCGTAACATTTTGCTGAAATCAGTGTAATTAACTCCCAGAATGGAGACAGGGACTTGAATTTGGCAGCATGTTGAGCAATGAACCGCAATAAGGAGTTACTCTGTGTTACTTTAGGGCAGACTTTTGCAATTGTAATTCTTATTTACAAAGAGAGTTATCGCTTTTTTGTCTGGCTGTGCTGTTGCTGTTCTCAGGGATCAAGAGATACCAAAACCCGACATTTGATATCTTGTTCAGATAAAGAAGAAAGAACTTCTCTCCCTGGCAAATCAGAAATAATAGAGGAAGGCTGGTGAGGTGACCAGGAGAGATTTGAGTGAGAAGCAGGAAGCAATAGGCAGCTCACAACAGCCCAAAATCAGACTGAGTGTCACGTGGCACGAGGGCTGGGCACGTCCACATGAGTTTCTCGTGGCTCTGAACTTACTGTGTTGATAAAGTGTTGATCTTGATCATATCTGAGCTATCTAATAATCTCCTTCCCTGAGTGCTGAGCTCTCTGAATAAATCCTGCAGCCAAGGGACAGAAAAGGGATGGTTTTGAGAAGGATCTTTCTCACCCAGCACTGCAAAGTGTGGACAAGGTCACACTCACCAACTTTTTGTCTGCAGTGGGGCCTGGACTTCATCCCTCTACTGGAGGAGGAGGAAGCTGTGAGTACCCAATTTGTTTACACAGAGTGGGAAGTGAAAGGATAATTCCCTTCAAGAGCACTTCACATCTTTTTTTTTTTCTAACTCCAAGCTACATAGTATATTAATTTTTATTGCCATTTTATTCCATGTAAGACATAGATGAGGTTATACAACATTCTACTCATTTCTCACACTACAGCAACAATAATTTACATCAAGAGTCGTAAATTATGATATCATTGGCAACAGCAGGGAGTAAATGCTTCCTAAAATGCTTTAATGGGAGAGCTGATTCCTACATGTGTGCTCCTGGTAACTCAGTTCAGTCTAAACTAATAGTTAATTGGATTGTCATATTTACAGGGTAGGTATTCAAACATGTCTAAACTTCACAAACCCTCCTGACAGGAGAGAAAGACAATGTTAGAGCCAAATCAAACCCAAACTTTTAAGCCTGTTTGCACAGCAAGCTCAAAAAGCATTTTTGCAGCTCTGCCTGAAACCTGTGCAATGGAAATGCCATCATTCTCTTTGTCAGTGTGCAGGCAAGTTCTAGGACTGGTGGAAAACCTAAAAATATGAAGTTTGTTTAATAAAACCTATTAAAATGGGTGGCATGAGACTGAATTATTTCAACTGGAATATACACACTGGGGAAAAGCGAGATCTTGAATATTCACATTACAGCTCATTGAAAAGGCAATGGGCTATGCAACAAGATTGACAACAAAGGGAAAAATGATGAGGAAAATTGCCTTACTTATCTGCTAGAGTGCTCTTGACTGCCAACTGTAATTTTATGGTTCATTATATAAAAAAATACCATTAATGTTAGTACTTGTGTATCATAATCACGAGAAGAAGGGAAAAAAGTTCATTGAAATGTGCTCCATTTTTAATCAAGACACTATAATTGTGTGTTTTTCAGGCATCATCAATTTCCATCAATTTTACTGCTGCAAAAATAATGTGCTGCTATAGTTCCTCCACAGGTCAATTCCTGCGTAAGGTGCATTGACTGCAGCACGTAAACTGTAAATAAACAGTGGGGTAATTTATCTTCTCTGATATTACTTGATTCATCCCGAGCTTTAAGTTGATAAGGGAAGAAAATGGGGTGGCTGGGTTTGAGCTGTGTGGTGCATCATATAGCTTAGAAATGGCAAGAACTTTCGTTATATAAATGTTGTTACATAAAATGTCAGGCAACAGCCAATATTAGCATTGCAGAGCCAGTATCACACAGCAAACGTGTCTGTCAGCTTATCTGGGTGCTTTCAGGAGCTCAGAAAATCACAGAGCAGATAAAATTGTCTGGAACAACACTGAGACGTGTCACGAGCCCTGCGGATTGGCCACCTCAACGTAACTCCGAGCACCAGAGATTTGGGGGACCAAGGGGTTGGTAATTCAAGTGCTCCAGGTCTTTTTTTTTGAAAATGGGGCACATGGAATTTTAGTGACATGTTTGGGTGCGCAGAAAGTTTTGTGCAGGGCAATTTTTCTGTGTCAGTGTTGGTGTTATTCCAGTAGGACGTTGGGGAAGAAGTTTACAGCAGAGCTCAGTCCCAGTGCAACCCCAGAGCACAGGAGAGTCCCTTTCCCAAGGACTTTCTTCTTGACAAAGGAGAGATGATTCCCAGATGATGTTTTCCTGCTTAAGGGATGCTCATATTTTATTCCACAAATCTGTGGTTGAGACTGACCTTGAGGAAGAGCTTCTCCTTTCTCCTGGGAATGAGCCCCGAGTTTTAAAGCCTGGGTAAGTCAAATTTTGTGTACAAAATTTAAGTTTAAAATAAGTTCCAGCTGTCCCACATAGTACAAAATATTCATTCTAGATATGTTATTGATGTTTTTAAAGGCTGTCCTTCATATACTGGTGGAGAATATTGATAAAAAACTGATGTGTTTTATGGGCAAATCCTGTGGGAGCTGATCCTGAATCCCACCAAGCCCATCCCCTTCTTGCAGAACTGCTCATAGAATCTTGGAGTCCTTGAATGGTTTGGGTTGGAAGACAACTCAAATACCGTCTAGTTCCAACCCCACAGAGGGACACCTTTCAGTAGACCAGGGCCAGAACTACTCCCAGTATTTGCCTCATGCTCACTCTTGTAAGCTCAGTCAAAGTTTCTTGCAGGACAATCTGCATGAAAATGCTCAAAAATGAGGGCAGATTTGTTACATCACAGGAGAGCGGCACTGACACACATCCCAGCCAGCAATAAATGCATTGCCCCTCCCCTCTCCCCCCTTTGAAAGCTCCCTCTCCTTAAATAAAGGAAGAAAGGCTCAGTACACTGGGAAGGGCTTCTGCTGAGTAGCTCATGTGAGGGCAAACAGCTCATAAAACTGGCATTACTTGGATGATATATTCATGTAGTATTTCATCTGTACTAGTGTAATACACTATCAGATTTGTGTAGCTTTAATTATATATTACTTGATAAAATAAGTCCAGCTGTCAGAAACCCATTGCAGGGTCTGAGGCACGTGAAGTTTTGTTGGGAGGGAAGGAGAAGAGCCGTTTGTTTTATTCCTGAAGAGCGCATTCTTCACCATGGGGAAGTGAAGGATGGTGAGACTCAAGCTGAGAGGCTTTCCTGAGGCTGACAAGCCCTCCAGGAATCCCATCACTTCACCAAGGATCCAGGGCCCTGGGAACAAAGCGCAGCACTTGCTGCCAACTGAACCTCTCCTGCACCACAGCAAAGGGGCCTGAAATGACTGGAATAATACCCACATTTATGCCTGTTTTCAAATTAATGTCACTGCACACCTCACACCTCTGAGGTGGGATCCTCCTGCAGAGGATGCTGAGTGCTGGAGGAGCCTCTCCCTCCTCCTGTCCCCAGCAGAAGGGAATGTCTGGGATAACACACTGCAAATGTGCCTGTAAAAACATGGCATTATTCATAGTGTATGATTAGTCTTGCACGCTTTCCTTGTTATAAATATGTAACACATGCTCCAGTGCAGAATGTGATAATGTATTCCAACATGATCTTTATTGCTGATATTTAAAAACCTGTTCCTGAATATGCACAGTTTAAATTTCACATGAATGTACATCTACCATTTTTCCTGCTTTAAAGCAGAAAGTCTCTTAGGCAAAATGTAGGTTTTATGTCACTCCGTTTTTACCCCTTTCCTCAGCTCATTTGTCTACAGTTAAATATTTTCTTCATCTTCCACAGGAAAATATGAATTATTCCAAAGCACCGAGTGCTGCAGTGTGTGTGTCTGTGTTTGTTGGTAAGTCAAAATACAAACACTGGGAGAAGAAATTCTCATTTGTTTTCCATTCCAGTTTTTAAGTGATATGTTAGGAAGCAATCATAATAAAGAGGAGCTGGAGAAGCTGAAAACATTATTTCTCAGTGAGATAGCAGCCTGCTGTTATCTCTAATCTAGGAGGCACTGGATAGAGGTCATCTTCTGATCAATGAAGTGAATTTCATTTTATGATGCTGAAAACAGACAGAGAATGGTACAATCAAGTGCTTTCCAAAAGAAAACAGCAGCAGTCAGAGAAGGATGGGAGAACCGTAACAAAAATAAACAGATTTATTGCTCTATAGAGCCTGTTTTACAAGGACCCTGGAGTGCAGGAAGAGGAGGTTGCCCTCCTTTAGCCCCCTGAATACGCAGAGTGTTGCCGAAATTTAAAACCCCTTTACCTGCCCAGGACAGTTCTCTGCACAAATGGGGTTGACATGGTGTGGTTCTGCATTCAAAGATTCTCTCCCCTGAAGGAAAAGCAATTGAGTTTCCAAGCTGAACACGTGAGTGTGTGATGGGATGGGACTTTCAGGAATCCTCATGGAATGCTGACAAGCTTTTCTGTTCCACAGCTCCAGGAGCCTCCACACAACTCCTCCCCTGTGCCTGGCTCTGAGCGACTGGCTCTCTGGTCACCCACATTTTGCTTTTCAAGAGGAATTTGACTCGATCGGGTCTCACAGCACTGCCTTCTGATATGATTTTGGATCACTAAATAATACGGATTGCAAGGTCAGATCAAAATGTTTGCCACTGACGTTTTACAGTTAGTTTGGAATAGTAAGGATGGGCATGTCATGATAATTGAGCAAATATTGGATGTCTTATGTAACCTGTGCCACAGGAAAGCCTTAAAAGAGTGTCTGCTGCTCCATCCAATAACAGGGGAAAGGGAGGGAACATTCATCATGTTTTGGGGAGTGTGGTTACAAATGGCTCTTCAGCAAGAAGTTAAAAGTATTGAATTTCTCCATAAGCACAATTGTCTGCGTGAAATGATCCATCATGTAGAAAGCTGGGTAATTTTCATGAGAGGGAGCAAGATAACCGATGTTGATAAGAGCAAGTAGATGAGAAAGTGGAAAAGATTGTTTAAATATAGAAAGGGATAAGGAGGTTTGAGAAATGGAGCAGGAAATGGGGAACTGAGCATCTGTCACAGTGCATGGGAAAACCATCCATTCCTGAATGTCTCACTTGATATTTGTGCCTGATCTATCGATTAAAAAAGAAAGTTGGACTGGAAATATTCCTTGGTGAAGGTTTATAGAGGAAGAGTAAATATGCACCTGTGTCCTGGGGAGGGAAAGGTGTCTCTCAGGCAGAGATGGTGATGAGCAAATTGTTACAGATGTCCATAAACCAGTCAGAGAATAAAACTGCAAGAATAGGGACCTAAAGTGGCAGAGCAACAGTGTGCAAAGGAGCCCAGAATTCTGCCTGATCTGCTCCTCAGACATGTGTCGAAGGGTGTGTATGGGCCTCACCCAAATATAAGGACTGCTGCATAAACACGTTTGAAAAGACACTGTTTGCCCCAAGTAGCGGAGCTTCTGTAGTGTCAGAACATAGAACAGAGCTTATTTATTTCCCCAAACCTTGCAAACTATCTCCAAAATCAATGGAAATGTAATGAGAGTCCTTGCTGTCAGCATGGATTAATCTGGAATTCCCTGGCATCTTCAGATCCCAGTGCATCAAAACGCAAGTTTATATCAAAACTTTGAACAGTGACTCAAAGTACTTGGGAGTTCAGAAAACGACAAGAGAGAATGAACTAAAATGCCTCCAATTTCTGTGGTTTGCAAACTTCAAAACCTCTGATTGTGCTGGGAGCCTTTGATCTCAGTATTACTTTTTTATTGCCTTTGAAGTCAAAAGCAAAGGGTGATTGCAGTGGGATCCAGAGGTGCCAAGTGTTAATTCCCTCTAGCCAAGTTTAAGGTACATCATATTAGCTATTGACCACCAGACACTAAAGAATGTAGCCATATGTAGAGAGCATTTTCTTATTAGAGAAGGTTTCACACATCAGTAATGTTGGTTCAGATTGATTTTTCCCAACAGAGAGGTCACCACAGACCACTGATGCTCAGAACCTCAGGGAGGTGTTTTCTAGTATATCACAAATTTTTAATAATCAGCTGTTACAGCTGAGCAGGAGTTAAAATTATAACGAAAGTTATACACTAAACAACAGCATATGTTATTTTTCGGGCTGATGAGTGAGCCCTCCAAAGGGGGAGGTTAGTGAGGGGCTCAGAATCTCTGCCTGCTCCTGAGACAGGAGCCTAATGCTGTAAATTGGTCCCAGTGTCTGCCTTCCTACGGCACAACTGGGAAAGAAAAATGGAAAGGGCTGCATTTATATGGCTTGTAAAATATTCATTTATATGCTGCACTCGAGGAGAATCGATCTCTGGAGAGCAGGAGGTTTCTTCATCTCAGTCAAATTAGATTAGAGGTAAGAGCTGAGCGGGATGGGATGTCCCAGGGATGGGGACAGGGTGAAACAGCCCTGGCTCTGAGCTCTGAGTGGGGCAGGGGGTCACTGGGACAACGGGGCTGAGACAGGAGGTCGTCCCTGAGCAAGGGTGTCTGGGTTTGCAATTCCACTCAGTGGCAAATGGTTGAAATATTTCTGCAGATTTGGTTTCCAGGGACTTGTTTTATCTGCCAAACCAAGGCAGGGTTAAATAAGGTCAGCACTGAGGGAGGCAATGGTTTATTCATTTATGCACAGGCACATGTTGGGATTGTTGGGATGTCCCATGCAGAGTCTGGAATTGGACTTGGATGATCCTTGTGGGTCCCTTTCAGCTCAGGATATTTTATGGTTCTGAGATGTTCAGTGTTTGCTGAAGGAGGATGCAGCAATGGGCACAGCAGGTTCTGTGCTCTGCTCCTCCACAGTCACCTGCTGCTCCCAGACCCTGCAGTGCTCCAGAGTTCTGTGAGGGGATGTATGTGGCTGAACTGCCTTTGTTATTGCAGCCTCTTGTTCAGTAGTTTCCTCATCAGATGAGGACATTTCCATCCACTGGATTTCCCTAATCCTGTAAGACACCCAGCCAGGGCTGCGCAGAGAACGTGAGATGTGATGTGGGCAGGCACAGCTTGCTTTGCCAGAGCCTGGAGTGACCAGTAGCACCAATCCAGTGGTTTTTCCCAGGTAAAATGCTCTTTGAATATTTTAAGTGCGACATTCTATTGTGAGTGGTGTTCTTTCAGTCTTTTTCTGATGTTAAGGGACCCTGAAGAGTTTCTAACAACAGACTTTTACATAGTTAAACTGAGAAATATCTTCTGTAATGTTTTCAGCTACTTCTGACAATAATGTCTTTACCTTGGGAGCAAAGTATTCATGATGATGTCAATAAAGGCAGCAGTTTTGACAGCAGTTTTATATATCAGCGCAGATCTGGAGTGCTGACTATTACCGGCATTATCAATTGGCGAACACTTTCCACGAGAAAGATGTCTCTTTAGAAAGCTGTTCCTTTTATGAGTGTCATCAACTTCTGTCAGCTTGACACGGCTGGGTTTGACTGGGTTTGAAGTTTTTGTTGTTGTTTAAATTTGTGATAACATAAGTGAGCGTTTTGTGAGAAATGGATGTTGAGAAATGTGTTCTGTTCGCATCTAAACGGCTTCGTTCGGCGGGGTTTGTGTGAATGCCGAGACCTGGGGAGGAAAAGACTTAAGTAAAAGAGTGATTTGCCAAGCTTTTGGTAGTAAAACAGCCCAGGAGTAGCTCATGCAGAGGCAGTGACTTATTGCAGCTCTAAATATCCCAGTCTTTAAAAGCTCTGGGGTTTAAAGCTTTGTGCAGAGTCTCTGTTGCATTTGGGATAACCCAAGGGCAGCGAGGGCAGAGAGCACACAATATTATCCCAATAAGAAACATTTTATTTGTGATTTATTTGATTTGTCCATGTTAAGGAAAAGACCCCTTTTATATTTCCAACAGCGTAAATCAGTCTGGTTTCATACTTCATTATCTCTGACTAAGGTTCTTGATGGATGCAGAAAGAGCACAGGTTTGCTGATGTATTTCAACTTGCTCACTGTTTGTTGACAAAAGGAACACCAACATAGGAAAAAGCAGCGTTACATATGTCACAGCTCACCACAGGCTTGTGTCAGTGACTGGTGGTCAAGGGCCAGACTCCTGAAGAGCAAGGAAGCATCAGGTGACACTCAGTGTTTCCAAAATTATCACTGCCAGCTTGTAAGGGGCTGATACCACCAGAGAGTCAGAAAATGGGTGGGGTAGGAAGGGACCTTAAAGTTCATCTCATTCCCAGCCCCTGCCATGGGCAGGGACACCTTCCACCAGCCCAGGTTGCTCCAAGCCCTGTCCAACCTGGCTTTGGACACTTCCAGGGATGGGGCAGCCACAGCTTCTCTGGGCAGCCTGTCCCACCCTCACAAGGAAGAATTCCTTCCTAATTTTCCATCTAAACCTACTCTCTTTCAATTTAAACCCATTCCCCCTTGTCCTACATGTCCTTGTAAATAGTCTTGCCCTGAGAGGAACAACCCTGGAACTAAACTTGTCACACCTCAGGCTCTTTCCAAAAGTAGTCCTGAGGCATTTTTAAATTAGTCCTTACAGGAATGGGGAAAACGTGGGGTGGGGTGGTGCAAAATGTTACAAAAAGCTCTCCAAAACCTTTCTGGGCTCAGCCTAAGAAGTTATCGTAGCTGTATTTTAGGTCCTGTATTAGCAAATAGCTTTAACCCATAGGAGCAGATCAGAACTTGGTGCAGAGGCTCCAAACTCCCAGCCCATGTCCTTCTGACAGTCTCTGGGCTCCCTCCAGTCCGGTCCTGAAGACTGGAATGCTCGTTAGTGGTTGTGGCACATTTAGTGGCCCTCCTGTTGTGCATTTCAGGTTTGGTTCCCTCTGAGCTGGACCTGCAAACCTTCCAGGACCCCTCGGGGAGGGAAATCAAAGCAGGGTAAGTGGAGCTCATTAGGAGCTGCATTGCAGAGGGGCCTTCTGTCCCCCAGCCAAAATGCCAAGGAAGAGCTGCCAGAGGCACAGCCCGGGCCAGGCAAAGGCACCTGCACTCACCCACCTCCTATGTCCTGTACCTGCCACTTGCACATGCCTGACAGATAGATAAATTTAATATAAAGTGATTTCTGTATGAAAAAGGGCATTACGAACTGCTCCTCCTTGTCCTTCCCTCCTTAACAGAACAAAGGACTCTAGAGATGCAAAATGTAGGCTTATTTGATTTATTCACGCTTCATTAACTTCTCGAATCAAAAGCATAGCTTGGGTATGGGAAGTTACTTTGAAAAGAACCAGAAAACTTAAAAAAAAAAATAAAATGCCTAAACCCTACAATGAAGAGAGTCCTGAAATGATTTTGCAGGAAAAAAATAACCCCAGCACAGAAAACAAATTCATTTCTTTCCTCCCCCCCTAGAGAGGGGAAAAAAGCAACCAACATCCACCAAATCTAGGCAGAACTCCTTGGAAAAACATGTCTCTGTCATCTGAGAAAATATCGATCTCTTGTGTTACAATCTGTGTCCCTCCTGCCCTTCACATCTGCAGCAGCACAAAGGGTGATAAACGGACTGGAGAAATATCAGAGGCTCATTTAGCTGAGGAGCAGCAAACCGGCTTACTTTATTGCTTGTATTGCCAGCATGGTAGCAGGGCAAGAAAAAGTATGTCTTTCCCCCTCTCAAGTTTACAGGTTATTTGGTACCTTTGTTTGGTCCCTTTTTTCATTCCAGTGTCATTAATGTTCTAGGAAAAGCCAGTTATGTTCTTGCAGACTAGGTCTGACAAAATTCAATTAATTGGCTGGTTTGCTTTTGACTGCAATAGGAGCAGACTCAAATCACAGTAAAATACAACTCAGTCTCGTATGAGCCACTGAGTGCACCTATTTATGGTTTTTACCAGGCAAAAAGTGTCTGTGAGTATGAGTTAACCCAGTAATTTGCTTAAAAATGTTTCTTCCTCTGCTTTTTGCTCACCAGTTACAGTGATACTCTCACAGTGGCAGGTATGGGCATCCCACTGCCTTCCTGTGCTGCATCTGGGAATCTACCCCGGTGACCAAATCTAGAAGTGACAGTGAAGTGGGAACTGGTTATCCCAGGGGTAAGTTAAGGTCATAAACTTTGAATTTAAGGCCCAGTACAAGTGTTGAAGCACAACACTTGAGGCTCTCTACAATTCCTTCGTAAGAGATCTCCCTCCAGAATAACCTCCCCTCATCTTGGCATCATTCTGGGGGTTCCTGGCACTCACTTCAGAACTTCTCAGGAAACATTTACTACCTACACCTTTAACATCCACATTTCCAAACACTAGTAGTTATAAAAGTGCTGTATCACGGCACATCAGAAGCAGGACCAGTCCATTTCTATATATTTCCTCCAAGCCCAAGAGTGTGTTTGGCCTGTCCTCCCCCCACTATTCTGTGTTCAAAGAGGGAGTGGACACTCGTGTTCAAACAGAAGGCCCCTCACACTGCAGCATGATGTCAGTAATTCAGCTCCTCAGAGCGTGTTATTGTTTTAACCAGAGGTCTCCACACTTTCACATTGGTTATAAAATACTTAGTGCTGCTGGACTGGAAGGAGAATGTTGTACATCTGCAAACAATTAGAAGGAGCTGGACTTCATATTTGATTTACTAAACAATAAAACAAGCTTAAGTGTGACTGTATCTGCAAGTTACACTCCCTGGGAGCCTGGGGCAGTTATCATAGCAGAGTCTTTTAACCATAATTAAATAAATCCGCACTGGGACCATTGCTGATCAAGATTATCTTTTATAAGTTATTTTCAGCAGTGAAAAGCATGAAGATCATGAAGTTGAATGCAGGCTTTAAGTGCTCCAAAAGTCTTTTATCCTTTCTTTCAAGCACACTGTCCATTGCCCCTTTTCCAGCTGGAATTCATTCAGTACAATACATTTCAGCTTTTAAGCACTAATATTTCCATGCTTTCTGCATTTAGATTGAAATTCTGGCACGAGGAAATTAGTAGCAAAACTCTTGATTCAGTCAAACCCAAGATTTCACCACAGTTTGTGTGCTTGGGTTACGATGTTCTGGTAATGTAACAACAGTTACTTGTTAGAAATTAACCAAAGATTGTGAATCGAAGAGAAATATTTAGTTGCAAGTTTCAGGAAGCTGGATCTTAGAGTAATAGTAATATATCACCACCAATCTTCTCCTCACCAGAACAGAAACTTCAACCAATTGTTGGTCTCTGACTCCCAACCTCTATTTAGAATACAAGGTATTTCACATGCTGTTAGTCTTCCCTCCTCTATCCCAAATTTATACCCCTAAAGCCAGGGCAGCAAAAGGGATGGTCGTGTCGGGAAGTTCTCTAGCATTTCTTGCATTTTTTAATCAGACCAAAATGTTATGTGCTAAAGTTGAAGCAGTTTATTGTGATTCCCCAGGCAAGAGGAGTGCCAGGAGCATCACCTGAAGGAGGGAGCGCCAGCCCAACCCAGGAGTTCTGCTCCTGCTTCTGCCGCTGCTTTGCCAAGTTAAACCAAGAAAAAAAGAAAGGTAATTTTCCATCCTTAGTATTGATTTTCTCTTGATAACCCGAAGTGAATGCCCAGGGTTGAGGGGATCTCAGCACTGACCTCCTGCAGTAGGTTCTGTGCTTGACATTCTTGAATTGGGGGGACAGAAAATGCTGAACATGAGCAGATAAGCCAGAAACGCAACTCTGAGGCTTTGCCTACAAAAATAGCTTCTCCATGATGATTACTGTGCTCCAGAATGACAGGGAATTTACTTACTAGTGATAAATAACGTTCTGCGTACACGAATACCAGGGAGAAGGAAACTACCACTGTACATTACAGCTCGCCCTGATTATAGCCACTCAAGTATTATTTTATGTGATTATACTGTTACAGGCCACAGAGTGGAAAAGATGAACCGTGAGGTCAAGTTTTGCCCTCTGTTTTCAGGGGTATCCTACTAATGTGCTTGAAAAGCAAGTTTGGGACCAAGGAGTAGAATATATTTTTATGAAAGAAAACAAAACAGTGGATGAAACATTTGTTACTTCAGCAAGTAGAAGAGTAAACTATTTATATGAAATAATAAATGAAAGAGTCTTAGTTTACAGTAGTGCTTGTGAGTCTGGTTGCTGAATGCATACAATTAACATTGCTAATGCCCTGAGAATTTTTGGCACTGTGTGTGGTGTATGTACACTCAGATGAAAGCTCTTCATTGCCATAGTTTCAAAGAGTGGCCACGCTATGACTGGAAGTAACCTGGCAGGGTCTGCCTAGAGCTACTTCCACAGGGATTACAAGAGCACAAGCTGTTCAGATGGTTGGTTCCTACCACTGGAGGAATATTCCTGATCTAGGATAAAAGCATGGACCCTTCTGCATTGCAGTCTGCTCTAAGCAGAAGTTCACACAGTTGTTATTTTTTGTCCCATTCAGCATTCACTTATTGAAAAACACAGTTCTGCAAACCTTTAGGAACTGTTTATGACTTGCTGTCTTGCCCACTTTTTTCACAGCACTGCCTCTTCTTGACATACCTACTGCAACACAAAATGCTGGACTAGACTTGCCCTAAGGGGTGTTTTTTTAGGAGCTACAGACAACAGAATTAATTCTAAATAGATGGAACAGACTGTAAGGCTGCAACAAGCTGCACGTTCTGTACCTTGAACAACACCATGCCTGTAATTTATTTACACATCCTAAATGTGCACACGTCCAGTTTAATGGAGAACAACCCCCTTCTAGTCAAGGTGAGGTTCCAGGCTGTCAGTGCCCAGGCAGTGGATTGCTGTCCCCCACACCGACCATTCCAAAATCGAACCAGAGGGCGCTCCTTACCTTGGCACACGTTGTGGTCACTTTGCTCGTACCCAGCTGCGCACTGGATTTGGTGGGTTGGGTTTGGGGGGGCTCGCTGGGGGTCGGCCGGGGTCCGGCGGATCACGTTGTTCCGACCGCTGGTGGATTCGGCCGCCGCTTCTTCCCGCTCATTTACAATAATTTGGGCCGTTCTGGGTAGACAGAGGTATCCTCCATAGTGGTTAACACATTTCATCCCACCTTTACATGCATCTGGGACTATTTCACATTCATCAATATCTGTGGTTAGCAACAACACAAGGCATGCTTTTAACAGGCGGACCTCCTGCAACAGCCACAATACAAACAAAACAACCAGATGTGCACACACACCCCCCTGCCCAAAACGGGGGGTGCAACGGCAGTTCTGAAACAATACCAGTGGCAAGTCTGTCTGGGGGAATTAGTCACTGTACCTTTGCACCGTTGCCTAACAGGATCCCACTCATAGCCATCTGTGCATTGCTGCAGAGAAAGAGAAAAGAAAGGAATTAGGCTGCTCAGGATTCTGTGTTTTAGAAAAATAATCAAGTGTATTCAGCGAGCTCCCAGTTTGACACTGAGGGAAAAGCAATGTTTGCATACCTTGGTAAGGTAGAAAAATGGCTACTGGTAATAGCTACGGGTACAGCACTGTTTTGCATGAACAACAAGTCTGGGTCCCTTCCAACCTGGAATATTCTATAATGTACAGAGAAAGCCCCTGTCTCGGGAAGTTCCCAAGATCCTGTTTTGAGCAGGCTGGTTTTATTGGGGCTGGAGAACAAAGTGAGAAAAGCATCACTTTCTCCTTGCCCTGTTCTTATACGCTGTCTTCAAGCATCTGTCCTTTGGCTTGACCCAGCTGACCAGTACAAAAGTCTTCTCAGGAAAGAAAACCAGCAAGTTTTTCTGAATTTTTATCTTGTTCACAGCCTTCCAACAGGTGAACGTGACTGATTCCCAGGGCCTGGGGCGACTCTGTGCCCCTGGCCTTCCTCTTCTCTCCCGTTAGCACTCTGGCAATGGGGAGGGATCCCACAACGGCTGGGAATTCATTCACATGCTTTTTAATCACATGACTTCAGGCACTGCCATTGAGGAAGGACAATTTATATTGTGAGACACACAATAAACCCTTAGAGTTTATAACAGCAGGACTACTTATTTATACAAGACTTTGCAAAATTCAAACAAGACAAGGCTCAGCAACTACTCGTATCAATGCAGACTAGCGAGTTCAGCAATAATTTTAAATATTCTGCTCTGCATCTTCATTATTCATCTGCCCCAAAATCGTTACATTGTCTAGAGCAAAGTCGTTTTAATCGCAGATTGCAGTTACAGAAACTGAGTAGCAAAGTATCCCAGTGCTACCAACTGCAGCAGAAACATTTAAGATATTAAACTCTCATAGAATCAACGGGGCTGTGCTGTGTAGGTGCATCCTGTGCTGCTCAGGATATTGGTTTAATGGCCCCATACAACAAAAGAATTGAGTCGGCTAATGGAATTAGTCACAGCCAAGCAAGCTCAATCTTGTTGCTACTCCTCTGCTGCTCAGGGACTTACAAGTGACAAACTCGACCTTCTGGTGCCAAGATCCACGTGTTCCACGTACTCTCCTCAAGTGATTTTGAGGAACTTGTTACTGACTCAGCAGTAGGACTGAAAATGTTCTCTTGCCTTGCAGGTGACACCAGCGAACTTGGCAGCCAGCTGTAACTTTGAAGGCACTTTCTCCCAGAGGGGTAAGTGGACATTCCCTAAAGGAATGACTACATGCTGAGTTGACAACACCGAAGTTACTGTAGCTATGAAAACGCAGACCCAAGGGAAAACAGCTAATTCATGCATTTACTGAATCACCCAATTCCTGTTAATGCACAACAGAAGTACTGTGTGTTGAACTGCCAGGAGCCAAGACCATCTATTACTGCAGCCCAAGGCACTTTTACAATAGCAAAGGATTTGGCCCTAAGTGAATACCATGTTTGCGTGAGAAACAGTAGCATCCCAGGAGTACAAGCTCGCAAAGCTAAGTGTTTTGTTTCATCTTACACATGTAATGATCATACTAAGAACTCTCTGAGAACGGAGCATAGGTACCCAAGTTACATAGATGTGCTACAAACTTTCAGTTGGTATAATCAGAATTATGTAGACTTATCCAAAAACGCTGCTTTGTTTTTAAAAAGGAACAGAAAAACAGAAAAAGAGGGGGGGTGTCCCTGTTTAGTCTGGATTTTCAAAAGGTACTTAGATCTTCAGTTTCCACTTATACATAGGGACTTGGAAAAAAAGTAAATCACAGAAGCCTCTAAATAAAAGTACTCGCAGCCTTCAAACCCCTAATGCTCCTAAAGCCTGGTGTTAAAGTATTTTATGACTGACTTCCTGATGCTCACTTGAGGCTTCTTTAAGCCCTGACTTCTACCAGAAGGTCCAACTCTGCAATATTTACTTGCTCGAGCCATCCCACTGACTTCAGTGGGATTACTTGTGTAAGTCCCAATCTCAGGCTTTGGCTGTGGTTCTCTAACTTTTTGCATGTGTGCAGAATTTTCTGCTTGTGTGGCATTGCTGATGTCTGTGCACACATCCAGAGGTCCACCCATATGAAGCAAGTTGCAGGGATTACAGCTGTAATCAGATGTGAAAATGCGGGTTTTTCCCCAGCCCAAACCGATGTAATTGCCACTCCTTCCATGACATGCATTATGCAAGCCAAAGCCTGAACATGAGCACATTTAAAAGAAAAAACCCTTAAAAAAAACGCCTTTACATCTCTTACCCTGGCACTTCGTTGCAAGCAGAACCTATTTCCAGTATTCCTGTGCAATTTTATCAAGCCATGCAAAGACATTACTCAAAAGCAGCTCAGACATGAACAGTCCCGTGATGACTGCAGGACTCAGATGCTTCATTAAGAGCCCCGAATTTGGAAACACATTTTGTTAAAAGCAGCTTGAAATAACCTTAAGAAAACACAAAAGAATGTTCGACCTAATTATCTGTCAAATTCCATATATTTCAAGTGCAGGTCCTAGGGACCCTGTCTTTATGGAAATAGATTAAAACAATACCAAAATTTCGTTCGGTCCCTCAAGCTGAGTACCTAGATAAACTTTTCAGAGCAGGCAGTTGAAGCCTATTTTGCTCAATCTTGTCAACTTTTAAACGGTGTTTCAGGACAGGAACAGCTTATTTTATGGTTAACATCTGAACTCCACGACCTCTGTAGCACACGCTATACATTGGCAAGAAATTCGGTTTTTCCTAAAGGTCATTTAGGAAGGAATCCCCGCAAAGCAGTAATTACCTCCGACTCTGCTAAACCTTACCGTGTACGTTATGGTTTCCTCAGTTTCCTGCGAATGTACTGTAATAAGAACGAGAGCAGCCAAGAACATAGCTGTCAACATCGTGAACCTTGAAAGAGAGGAAAAACAAATCAAGCGGGAGTATTTTCAGCGGTCTCCATCGCCGGGGGAGGCAGCGGCACCTCCGGGACCGGGCAGGGAGCGGGCCGCCCGTCCAGCCCGTACCTGGGAGAGGCGGCCGGGCGCTCCCGCGAGGAGAGGGGGAGGCTCGGCCGCGCTCCCCAGCCCGGGGGTTTTATCCAGCCGGGAGAGGGGGGCGGAAATAACCAGTCCGTGGAGTTTAAAACACCCCGGCGCTGGACGCCGCACCGAAGCGGGAGCGGCGCCGGGCGAGGCGCGGGCAGCGGCGATGCCCAGCCGGCGAGCGCTTTGGGGCGGAAAAGCGACTTTTCGGTCAAAGCGATGCCCGGGGGGGGGGGACACCCCGGGCACCTGCCGAGCTCTGCTGGAGCGGCTCGTACCTGCGGCGGGGCCGGGCTGGCGGCGGCCGCTGCTGTGTGCGCGGGCTCCGCTGCGGGGCCGGCGCCGCTGGCGCTCCTCTCGCCGCTGCCCGCGCACCGGCGGCCGCTCGCTGTCCTTCCCGCGGTGCTGGTGCTGGTGCCGGTGCCGGCGCGGCACCGGCGGCCGCTCGCTGTCCTTGCCCCGGCGCGCTGCCGGCAGCCGCTCGTCCCGCTCGTCCTGGTGGTGGTGGTGGTGGTGGTGGCGGCGGCCGCTCGCTGTGCTGTGCTGTGCCGTGCTGTGCCGGCGCGGTGCCGGCGGCCCCCGAGGGTCGGTGCGCGCCCCGGAGCCGGCCGTGCGCTAAATAGAAGCGGCGCTGTCCCGCCGGAGCCCCGCACGCCCCCGGCCGGCCCCGCGGGGCCGCGGCGGGGCGGGGCGGGGCGGCCGCGAGCGGGGCAGGTGCGGGCCCGCCGCCATGTTGGGGCCGTGAGGCGA